>CM060691.1:110500958-111100958 GCA_030686995.1 Artemisia argyi | reverse complement strand
TGAAGTCTCATTTCATAAAACCACTTCACAAATTGGATTTGTTACTTAATTTATCTTTCATACAGCTTAATATATCATTTCAGGTCATTAAATCAGCTATATAAGTTCATATAAGTCAAAGCTCAAGTTTTGTTAAAAGTCAAAAGTTCATTACCTCAGAAAACCAAAAATGCAATGAATTTTCTAGATTTTTGTGTTTGATATTAATCTATGAAATTTGTTGTGGTAATAGTTTGTCAGTAGAAGTTTAAGATCCTATGGGTAGTTTATTTTTGTGATTTTTCTTACAGCTTGTGTATAAGCTCAAAGTGAGCTGCAGGGCAAGCTCTTGCCCTGTCTCAGCAAACCCAAACCATCCACCCAACTTTGGTGGTGCTTTGTGACTGACCCAGTGGGTCCCACACATCATTCTTGGTTCCATACAACCCCCCTCCTACCCAGGATCAAGGGTTGACCTTTTATTTGACCTATAGACCAGTGGACCCCACTTGGTTTGACCCCTAAAGTTTGTCCTATAACTGTCTCAGAAACAAGTTAAGCAAACTGCTTATTTGTGCTTTTTGGCTTATTGAAGCCACAAGTTTGGTTTATTCTTGCTTATTCTAGTGTAACTGACTCAGAGAAACCATAAATTACCATTGTGGACCCCACATCTTCCATTTGAGCTTAAAAAACCTCCACAGTCAACAAAAGTCAACTGTGGGATTAATAAGCATTCCAAGTGCTTATTTCTTTGGGTGTAGTAAAAGTGTTTTTGTTAAAAGTTCTTATTTTTAGTTTATAATCAGTTTAGAAAAAGAAAAAAAAAAAAAAAAAAAAAAACCAATTTTAATATTAGTGATAGCTTCTATTTAATAGGATTTATCAATTTATTTTTCTTTTTAATTTATTTCTAAGTAATATATCACTTTTATATTTTTAGAAATTATATTTTAGGTTAAAATAATTTTATAATTTTTCCAGATTTTTATTTTGTCTTTTAGTGGTTTTTCTAATTAATTTTAGTTTAATTTAGTTTTAATTAATATTAATCAATTAAATAGCATAATTAGATTTTATATAGTATAACATAGTTTTTATAGTTTTTCTAGCTTTTATTTTAGTTAAAACATTTTTATAAATTTTTCTAGAATTTTTAGTGTTCATTTTCTATTTTTTATAATATAATTAGTTTAATTAGAAATTAATAAGTAATTAGATTAATAATTAATTAATTAGTTTAAAAATACTTAGAATTAACTTTTTATAATTTTTTAGGATTCCTGTAATGGTTAATTAGATTTGTAAATTTTTTCTTAATTTTCTAAGCCTTTTTAGTATTTTTAATAATTTTAATTAATTTAATTAGTAATAAATAGATAATTAGTAATTAATTAATAATAAATAATTAAATAGTGTAAAAATAGTTTTTAATTTTCTTTAATTAATAGGATTGTAAAAATACCAATTTTACACTTTTAACCCTCCCAGTCCATCAGTTGTACTTTTTGTTTTGTTCATCTGTATACGTTTTTAATAAAAACGTAAGTTTTTAGGTTTTAGCTCAAATCTTCGTACTCCAAATTCCCGTAATCAATCACATAGCTTTCCTAAGCTATATTTGTTAATAATTTCCAAATAATTTTGATCATAACCCTTTTCTGTGAATAACACCCGATTACGAATACGCTAAAGTCACATTTCACTCCTCAACGGGATTTAACGACCCGGTGATACATTATATTACCCGGAGCATTGATTTAGGCTATTTGACTTAGTTGACCATTCTTTGGTTAATTTAAGTTAGGTGGTTTGGCATCAATCATTACACAATGGAGATCTGCCAGTTTTCTTAAGCCTAACATTGAAATCATTCATCCATTACAACCATAAACAAGTAATCAACATATAATTAACATCTAGATTTCATTACATCTAAGCAAACACAAGATAGATCTAGCCTAGCATGTTGAAATCAAGACAAGCATAAGATATATTCAAAGAACACATAGACATATTGATTAAATTAAGAGAAAACTTATCTCAATTGAACATGAAAGGATTCAAGGGGTGAAAACCCTTGAAAACACTATAAAATACGACATAGGGTTTTGATTGGGTCTAAACCGTCAGATAATTATTGACCAAGGTCAACAAGTCAAAGACAGCCTCGTTCCAATACTCCGGTGATAGTATAGTGTGTCCCCGGGTCGTTATGTCCTAGCGAGATTGAAATGGTGCTTTGGAAATCGTTTATGAGCGAGTGGGACTGAGTACAGTAGCCCAGATGATATGGAATTGATTTTGCTACTGTTATTTTGGTATTGGCACACAGATATAATATTCACAAAAATCAGATACCAGATATATGCACGTATTCACAATTTAGATCACGTAACAGACAGAGAAAGTGGGATTTTGATATTTAGCAAACTACAGGGGGTGCTTTTGACACTTTTTGAAACTTAAAATTAAAAATGAAAATGAAATTATGAAAATGATTAAAATATTATTTAAATACTATTTAATTAATTAAACTAATTAAAATCTAAATTAAAACCTAATTTAAATTAACTAAAAATGACAAATGATATAAATTAACCTAAAAATTTGCAAAATTATTTTCTAAACCTTAATTAGAACTTGAAGAAAGTATAAAAAAATAAAAATAAATATTTTTGTCTTTTTGTGGTTTTGTTATTAATTAAAAACTATTTAACTTAATTTAACTAATTAAACTACTTTTAATTAATATTAATACTAAATTAACTTAGAAAATTAAGAGAAAATTTATAAAATTACTTAACCATCACTAGAATCCTACAAAATTATAAAAACTCTAAAAATTATGTTTAAGACTATCCACTAATTATTTACCTTTTAATTAACTTAAGTCTAATTTAAACAATTAAAATAAGAAAAATGTAAAATGAACAGTAGAATCTCTAATTATATTTTCTGAAAGTCTATTATAATAAATTATAGCTAGAAAAAATATAAAAACTAAGTTTTACTTTATAAACTCTAAATATGATATTTAATACTTAATATTAATTAATAATTAAGAAAACTAAAATTAAATCTAATTAATACTAAATGACATAATAAAAATCTGAAAAATTTATTAAAATTACTTTACTATATAAGGTATTTAATAAAAATATAAAATTGACAAGTACTTAATAAAAATTTAAAAATGAAAATTAAAATTAAATTGAATTAAATAGAAACTATCACTTATTTTAAACTTAACTTTTTTGGAATTTTCTTTTACAAACCTACTTAACCATTGAAAATGGGAAACTTTTATGAAAACACTTTGAAAAATAGCTTATAAATAAGCTATAACACCCCCTTTGGCTAGGCAGTTGACTTATGTTGACTGTTTAGCCAAATAAGCTCAAATGGCTGATGGTGGGGTCCACAATGGTTGAAATGGGTGCAAATAAGCTTAGCAATCTCAAATAAGCCAGAAACAACAAGACTTATGAACAAATAAGCTGTATGAGTCCAAATAAGCACTTAAGCTAAACTGAGTTCCACTCAGATTATGGGACAGACTTTATGGCTAATTCCAGGTGGGGTCCACAATGTTTAAGGTCAAACAGATGGTCAATCCACACTCCCTGGTAGGAGGGGGGTTGGAAAAAGTCAACTGGAACCCCTAGGGCCCACTGAGGTGATCTACAACCACCACCAAAGTTGGTGGTGTGATGGGGGTCTGATGTGCACAGGGCAAGCTCTTGCCCTGCAACTCTCTTTGGGGGTCTGTGGGACCCACTTAAACTTCCACAAAAATTAAGCAAAAATTTAAGCTTAAAGATCAGCTGATAGACTCTAACCACAACAAATTTCAACCCTTAATTTCCATCACTCAATTCACAATTTAATTTGGAAATTTAGCAAAAATCTGAGAGGATGAAGTTTTGACTTTTAGAGAAATCACAAGTTTTGACTTTTATGAATTTCTACTGGCTTTTACTGATTACCAACTAAGTAATAAGCTATATTTGAGCTAAATTACTCCATCTTAACAACCTATTTAACTAATGTCAATGATTTGGACACCCAAAACTCTCACAGTTGACTGTGAGAGGTGAAATTTCAGATTTTGACTTTTAACCAAACCAACCCTTACTTCTATGCTCAATATGGTATACTGAGGACCTAGTAAAGCTATTCAAACCAATTTAGAACAAAGAAACACAGATATCACAGATGAAATCTATTAAACCAAACACACCTTTATGTTCAACTGTTTTGATTTTTAGAAGCTAAAAGATGTAACAGCTTATGAGGTTGTTCAAGTTCAACTTCTTATGAGAATTTTAACCTAATTGAGTGTCTAGAAACAGATGGTAACCATTAATTCACAAGAATACCACTTGACTGTGACAACTTATGATTCAAGTTTACTAATCAAATCTAATGAACAAGATAGCAATTTTAAGCTACAAACTACTTTAACAACACTGATTAAGCACAAGAAAGACAGATTATCAATAAGCAAACAAACAAATCAGAATCTACCAATAACTAAGACTTTAGAGGAATTTTTAAATGAGCAAAAGCTTACAAGGTATCCCTAGCTTGAACAAGGGATTTTCCTATGAAACCTATCTTTAGATAGGCCAAATTAAGCTCCAATATTTGATCACCAATCCTTCTTCAACCTGAAAACAAAACCTAAACACACAGTTGACCAATGTTGACCATTTTTAGATTTTTTAGTTTTCTATTCAGTCTGATTTTCAGAGTCTCTAAGAAGCTTTATTAAGCTTATAGGAACCTAAATGAAGCTATTTCAGTCCATGAAACAACACACAATTAACACTTGAGCTATTGAATAATCTGTAAATTGAGTAAATTGCAAAGATGAAAAAACAGACTTGGAACTTGAAATTTTATAACTTGAAAAGGTTTACATTACCCTACTAATACTGATACAATACTTGAATTGGAAAAGATTACTCTAATTTGCAAGATAATTTAAATTTGATACAATTTTTAGACTAAAAACTACACACTATCATTCCTTGCATCTTCTTCTATTTATAGCCCGATATTAGGTCTTCTGGTTGCATCCTCATCATATCCCACCTCTTTCTGATGAATTTGGTCCATTCACAAGGCACCACGTGTTTTTGCGCCAAAAGAGTTTTTGCAATTTGCTCCTCTGATACACGCAATGGGTGGTGCATTTAATGTGATGTGAGGCAGGTGTAGGGAGGTGTGGGTGTGTGATGATTATTTTGCAAGTGGTGGGGGTGGTGGAGCAATACCAGGGGTGTGGACTGGTCTGGGTGAGGGAGAAGGAGAAGGGCGGTTTTGGGTGAGTTTGACTGGTATTTGACTAGGTCAAAGTTTGACCCGGTTAAAACTATTAAAGGGGTGGGTTGGATGGGCTGTTGAAACTTGGGCTTAGGAATGGGCTTGTGGATTGGATTGGAGTGGTGTAGGAGTAGTATTTTTATTTGTGTTGTGGATCCGGTTTAGGTTTTATTTTACACAAGGACTAATTTTGTAGATTTCTGAAAGTTGAGGGTTGTAATTTGGCAATCTTCAAAAGTATTTTAAAGGGTGAATTATGCCATATCATGAATAGTGCAAGGGTCCTTTGATGATTTTTCAATTTATTTTTCACCAGGGACTGAAACCGTCAAACTTTCAAACTTCAGGGACCATTTGTGTAATTTTCACCAAACTTTCCACCAAGGACCAATCCTGTCATAAAAGGTTAGTGCAAGGACAAAATTTGTTTTTCTCAAAGTTTTTCATATCCCAGGGGCTATTTTTGACAATTTTCAAAGTTCAGGGACTAAACTTGACATTTTGTGAAACTTTTCACCAAAGGACTAATTATGTAACTTTTTGATTTATAAGGACCTTTGGTGACTTTTTCAAGTTTTTAGAATGACCAGGGACTAGATTTGACAACTTTTGAAAGTTGGGGGACTGAAACTGCCTATTATCCAAACTTTGTGCGTTTTTCATCTGTTTTTGCTACTTTTGCATTTGAAATATGTAAAACACTTTCCTGGGATATTTTCACTATTTTGATTCATTATTGAGTGTTTTTGGATGCTTTGGCAGCTCAGAAATGGTAAAAATGATGAGTATTTACACACTCATCAATCCCCCACACTAAAACATTGCTAGTCCCTAGCAATCTTTTGAGAAAAACCTGATGGATTTGAGAATCTCTTTACCAAAAGCCATCACTTCTGGAGTAGCCAGGTGTAAGAACTGTGGCACACCTGATAACCGTGTGATTTTGAGCAAACCACCAGCTGTCAACGGATTTGATTTGTCTTTACCAAAAGCCGTTTGCTTCTGGACTAGCCAGCATCTTGATGGACTAAGTCAACATCTTGGTGAGCTGATTACCAATTATGGATTTTCCACTGCCTTTACCACAAGCCATAATCTTGTGGGCTAGCCAACTCATTTGCTTATGAGGATACGGGGGAGCTGAGGAACCATGCAATTTTTGGCAAATTGCCAGCCATCAACGGGTTTGAGATGTCTTTACCAAGAGTCGTTTGCTCCTGGACTAGCCAATCCCTTTGTCATTTAGACTTTGGCGGACTGATAACCACAAAAATTTTGAAATAAAGTGAAAAATTTTGAAAAATTTAGGCCTAAAAACGGGGGTACTTAGAAAGTTTTGTGATAAAATTCGTAAGAATCCCCCCCCCCCCACACTAGAACTGAATATTGCCCTCAATATTCAAAGTCCCGGCTATTATGCCGAATCTCTGAACGGAAAAAGCTAATATTCGATGCTAACTGTGGAAATATGGATTTTATTTTTCACTTTATTTATCTGTACATACAATCACACTTTTTTTTTTTTTTTTTTTTTTTTTTTTTTTTTTTTTTTTTTTTATGGAAACATTTTTACTTTTCAACAGGTGGGGGACGGCCTCTCCCCCACACTAGGGATGTAGAAAGTAGAAAGAAGTCAGAAATACGGGTGAAAACCCATATATGTTGCTAATTTTTGTTCACCGAGTCACTAGCTTGACTCGATCCCCGAATTCATTGGTCCATGGGGAAAGTTTGGAGATCTGGGACAACCATGGGTGGTATGTCCTCTCCAAAATAATGTTTCAATCTATGACCATTCACTTTAAAGTTGGGACCTTCGGGTTGAGATAACTCAACAGTCCCGTATGGATATACTTTAGCAATAGTGAATGGTCCAGTCCATCGGGTTTTTAATTTCCCCGAGAAGATCTTTAATCTTGAATTAAAAAGAAGGACTCTGTCACCGACGTTAAAAACTCGGTTCTTAATTTTAGAGTCGTGAATCTTCTTTGTCTTTTCTTTGTAGATCAAAGAGTTCTCGTAGGCTTGATCACGAAGTTCATTTAGTTCGTTGAGTTGAACCTTACGATGATCACCCGCTTTATGAAGGTCGTAGTTAGCATGTTTCAAGGCCCAGTAGGCTTTGTGCTCGAGCTCGATCGGTAAATGACACGCTTTCCCGTATACAAGCTTGTATGGAGTACACCCGATGGGTGTTTTGTAAGCTGTACGGAAGGCCCAGAGTGCATCATCTAGTTTATCCGACCAGGATGCACGGTTTTCACCTACTGTCCTCTCAAGAACCCGTTTTATACCACGGTTGGAAACCTCCACCTGCCCACTTGTTTGGGGGTGATACGCGGTAGAAAGACGATGAGTAACACCGTACTTAAGCATGACTTTTGCAAATTGATCATTGCAAAAGTGAGTACCGCGATCACTAATGATGGCACGTGGAGTTCCAAAACGAGCAAAGAGGGATTTCAAGAATTTCACAACAACTCGGGCATCGTTAGTGGGTAAGGCCTTAGCCTCGACCCATTTTGACAAGTAGTCAATAGCCACGAGTATGTATTTGTTTCCACGAGAAGATGGGAATGGCCCCATAAAGTCAATGCCCCAGACGTCAAAGATTTCATAAACTTGAATAGCATTTTGTGGCATTTCGTTCTTTTGTGAAATATTCCTGTGACGCTGACAAGCATCACAGGCTTTGACTAACTCGTGGGCATCCTTATAGATTGTGGGCCAATAGAAACCGGAATCAAACACCTTTTTGGCGGTGTAGTTAGGACTATGGTGGCCCCCGGTGGGTCCAGCATGGCAAGCCTTGAGAATATCAGCGGCTTCCTGTCCTTATACACATCGCCTGATGACTTGATCGGCACAGATTTTGAAGAGGAAGGGGTCGTCCCAGAAGTAATGTTTAACGTCTTTGAAGAATTTTTTCTTCTGTTGGGACGTCAACCCCTTCACTATGAAGTTACCCGCATGGTAATTTGCAAAGTTGGCAAACCATGGGGTAGTAGAGTCACCACGAAAAGCAACCGCATTGAGTGTCTCAAGAGGAAATGTTTCATTTATTTCCTTTTTCTCGGACACATCTTGATGTGGGTTTTCTAATCGTGAGAGATGATCAGCAGCAAGGTTCTCAGCTCCTTTTTTATCACGAATAATGATATCAAATTCCTGAAGGAGGAGAACCCAACGGAGAAGCCTCGGCTTTGCATCTTGTTTTGCAAATAGGTATTTCAAAGCCGAATGATCCGTGTACACTACGCATTTAGTCAAGATTAGGTATGACCGGAATTTCTCAAAGGCATACACCACAGCTAGGAGTTCTTTTTCAGTGGTGGTGTAATGACCTTGAGCCTCAGTCATAGTTTTGCTTGCGTAGTGTATAGGCTGAAAGTATTTTGCTTTACGTTGCCCCAAGACCGCACCTATGGAAAAATCACTAGCATCGCACATAAGCTCAAAAGGTTGGTCCCAATCGGGGGCAACAAGAATCGGTGCCTCGGTAAGCTTTTTCTTTAATGTTTCAAAAGCTTCGATGCACTCAGGAGAGAAGATGAAAGGAGCATCCTTCTCGAGGAGATGGGTCATAGGCCGGGCAATCTTAGAAAAATCTTGGATAAACCTACGGTAGAAGCCGGCATGACCCAAAAAGCTCCTAACACCTTTTACGGTGGTGGGATGAGGTAATTTAGCAATGACATCGATTTTAGCTCTGTCAACCTCAATCCCGTTTTTTTTAAATTTTATGGCCGAGGACAATGCCCTCCTTGACCATAAAGTGGCTCTTCTCCCAGTTGAAACTTAGATTCGTTTCTTTGCAACGTTTAAGCATCTGTTCCAAGTGGGAGAGGCAAGTCTGGAATGAATCCCCGATGACTGAAAAGTCATCCATGAATACCTCCATAGTTTTCCCGATCATGTCAGAAAATATAGACATCATGCACCTCTGGAACGTGCCTGGTGCATTACATAAGCCGAAAGGCATACGTCTGTAAGCAAAAGTTCCGTAGGGGCATGTGAAGGTAGTCTTCTCTTGATCCTGGGGATCAATGGGGATTTGAAAATAACCCGAAAAACCATCGAGGAAGCAGTAGTATTCATTCCCCGCAAGTCTTTCGAGCATTTGGTCCATAAAAGGGAGAGGAAAATGGTCTTTACGGGTGGCTTCATTCAACTTTCGATAGTCAATACAAACTCGCCAACCCATGACCAAACGAGTTGGAATCAACTCGTTATCCTCGTTGGTGACAACAGTAATGCCACCCTTTTTGGGAACACAATGAATTAGGCTAACCCAAGGACTGTCAGATATAGGGTAAATCAATCCCGCATCAAGAAGTTTAAGAACTTCTTGTTTGATAACTTCGTGGATTTTGGGATTTACCCTTCTCTGATGTTGCACAGCTGGCTTAAAGTCATCCTCCATTAAGATTTTATGAGTACAAAAGTTCGGGCTTATGCCCTTAATGTAGGAGAGTTTCCAAGCAATTGCTTGCTTGTTTGACTTAAGAACCTTTAGGAGTGCAGCCTTTTCCTCATCTTTTAAGTCTTTGGCAATAATGACGGGTAATTTATTATCACCCTCCAGAAATGCATATTCTAGATGAGGAGGCAAGTCCTTGAGCTCAACCTCGGGGAAGTCTTCAGTTATTTCAACATTTTTTACTTCCGCTTTATGAAGTTTTTGTGGAGACGGAGAGGGTGAAGGATCGTCATTTAACAATCTTTCAAGGAGAAGAATATCCCCCTCCGGGTCAAGATAGTTTTCATCAACCCAACTTGGGATTGAGCTATCTTGAGCAAGAAAAGCCTCGACCTCTTCCAGAAGGAAGTCACTTCCCTCAAACGGAGTGAGGGAAGGGGAAGGGTCGGAAATGATAGGGTCAGTAGAAAGACCGCCACTGGATGAGAAACCCAAGACCTCTTGAGAATACTCCTCAGACGCAACATCAATGACATCAATTCGGTTAACCATTTCAGCGTCATAGTTGGAGGAGTATCTTGAAGTCTGATCAAGATTGAATGTGATGGCTTCGCCACCAACACGTAGAGTGATTTCTTCTTTGAATACATCGATTAAAGCATGACCCGTTCTTAAGAATCCCCTCTCGAGAATGAGAGGAACTCTTGGGTCAGCATCGAAATCAACAATCACGAAATCTGCCGGAAAATGGAACTTTCCTACTTTCACGAAGATATCTTCGGCAATGCCGAGAGGACGGGATATAGTACGGTCTGCAAGCTCGAGTGTCATGCAGGTCGGAGTGAGAGCAGGAAGTGAGAGTCTTTTCCAGACTGTGTAAGGCATCAGGTTAATGCTTGCACCAAGATCGGCCAAGGCAAAGCATTCAACCATCCCCGGGAAAATACATGGAATGAGAAATTTCCCGGGATCTCCAAGCTTTTCGGGAAGCTTTTTCAAGAGCACTGCTGAGCAATGTTCATTGAGTGAAGTTTTTGCCATCTCACAGAGTTTTTCTTTGTTGCTTATCAGATTTTTGATTGTCGAAGCAAACTTAGGCATGAGAAGTAGAGCGTCCGCGAAGCTAATATCGAAGTGTAATTCTTGGAAAATTTGATAAAATTTTTCCATCTGATGATTAGCTCTTTTGCGGTTCTTTTGATCATTCACACGTGAAGGATATGGAATTGAAGGCTTAGGATCATTCTTTGGAATATCATCAGGACTCACAGGAGGATCAAATACAACTTTCAGCTTACGAGCCGGGACCGGGACAACTTGAGGGTGGACGTTGTTGGTACCTCCGTTATTAGTAGGAAGTACCGTGTCCGTAGTAACCTCAGGCTCACGTTCCACTACCTTAGGAGGAGAAGAAGAGGTAGAAGGAATCGAGGGTCCATTGTATGATACCCCACTTCGGGTAGTGATCGCTTTGACATCGCCCCTCGGGTTAGCGATCGTGTTGCTCGGTAGTGTACCCAGGCCCGAGAGTCGATCATTTAAAGACTTCTGAAGATCAGAGATCGTCTTGATCAATAACCGATTCGTTTCCTCTTGTGCTTTCATGAATGGTTTAATTTCAGCATCAGAGGAAGACGAGGGTGGAACAACGTTCTGATTTTGAACAGGGGGATTTTGAACACGGTTGTTTTGAAAATTCCCTTGATTTTGATTGTTGTTACCCTAAAAATTGTTTCTCTGATTGAAATTACCCTGATTGTAATTCCCTTGATTCTGGTTTCTTTGAAAATTTCCTTGAAAACCTTGGTTTTGATTGCCATTTTGAAAATTGTTTTGATTAAACTGGCCTTGATTTTGGTTCGGGTTTTGGAAATTTGAGCTTTGACCTTGGTTAAAATTCTGATTCGAGTTACGGTTTTGATTTTGGTTAAAACCGGGAGGTCCGAGAAAATTGTTGGAACGATAGCTTAAGAGATTACGGTCTCCTTGCGGTTGGTAAGAATTACCCCCCGTGTTGTAGGAACCGTGAGCAGCATAAACGTTCTCTTGAGGAAAGTCAGCAGTAGCTGGACACTCGGAATACAGATGTGGGCCCCTACAAGTTTCACAACTTCGGGCCACGGCTTTCACTTGTTGATTTTGAACCTGATTTTGCATCGTTTGGTTCATTCTCAACACAGCCGTAGAAATATCATCCATCTTTTTGGTGAGAGCAATTATTTCAGGAGATGATGATGAAGGAGTAACTGAATGACATGACTCATCCCTCTCCGCAGAGGAATCCCAAAAGTTATGGTGGGCAGTCATGTTCTCAATCAAATCATAGCACTCTTCGGGACGCCTTTTCATAAAGGTCCCACCAGCAGCAGCATTGAGAATATCCCGGGGCCTCAATGTCAGACCATTATAGAAGGTATCTATGATGGTAACTTGCAACATATTGTGGTTAGGGCACTGATCAATAGCTAGCTTATAACGTTCCCAAGCCTCAAAAAGAGACTCATCGGGACGTTGCCGGAAGTTGCTGATATCATTTCGTAACTTGGTAACCATGGATGGTGGAAAATATTTTGCTAAAAACTTGGTTACCATTTCGTCAAAGGTACGAATAGAATTTCTTGGAAGTCGGTCAAACCATGCAGTGGCATGATGAGTGAGAGAATAGGGGAAAAGGTACAGCCGAAGGGCATCATCGGTGACACCATGCTGTTTCATGCTTTGGGTGACCGTAAGATATTTGTCAAGATGCTTGTTAGCATCGTCACCCGGTAATCCGTGAAATTGACACGAATTCTGGACTTGTTGGATCATGTGGTGATTGAGGCCAAAGTCCGCAGCCCCAATAGTGAGTGGTGCAATAGGCCCACCCCGCCCTTGCATGGTAGGCTGGCACAGCTCCTCCATCGTTCGGAGATCGGGAGCTGGCTCACCCAAGGGAGGATCAGGGGGTGGTAAAGGTGGTGGTGGCCCACCGGCCATTTCGGTTTCTGTATCAGAACGTAGCTCGGGTACGTTTTTCTGTTTTTTATTCTTTGTTTGTGACCGAGTGCGCATGCACTAAAAACAATTTTTCAACACAAGATCGAGGCAAAACCACAGTGAACTTAAACCAGAAATCACAAGTGAGAAGCTTCTTTGAAAAAGGGTACACCACTCACAGGGATATTAAGGCAAGTTTTAATCTTAAGTTTGGGAACTTATTATGGGTTTATATTAATTAATTTGAAAAACTGCTTTAGGCTTATGGGTGTGTGTGCAGAAAACTTGGGGAAATATTTTTGGAACTGATTCGTTAACCAAAATCGTCCCTTTAAGATTACTCGCAGGCTGGCGGGAGGAAGTAAATAGGTTTCCTCTTCAGTTCGTAATTTAATGGCAGAACTTACCTTAAACCAACTGTTTCAGGTTGTAATCTTAAAGAACACGAAGTAATTTAACTTCACAGTTTGTTTTTGATTGTTTTTAATTTTTTTTGGTGTTTTCAACACTTCAGGAGAAGTGTTAATGAACGTTTTTCTGATATGATTATATTTTTACAAAAACTTTTTACAAATTTGTGTAAAATTTGTACAGGGAGGGTTTTAAAAACACTTAACTTAAAAACGATTTTATAAAACACGCAACAACCTCCCTTGCAGCGGCGCCAAATTTTGATTGGGTCTAAACCGTCAGATAATTATTGACCAAGGTCAACAAGTCAAATACAGCCTCGTTCCAATACTCCGGTGATAGTATAGTGTGTCCGCGGGTCGTTATGTCCCAGCGAGATTGAAATGGTGCTTTGGAAATCGTTTATGAGTGAGTGGGACTGAGTACAGTAGCCCAGATGATATGGAATTGATTTTGCTACTGTTATTTTTGTATTGGCACACAGATATAATATTCACAAAAATCAGATACCAGATATATGCACGTATTCACAATTCAGATCACGTAACAGACAGAGAAAGTGGGATTTTGATATTTAGCAAACTACAGGGGGTGCTTTTGACACTTTTTGAAACTTAAAATTAAAAATGAAAATGATTAAAATATTATTTAAATACTATTTAATTAATTAAACTAATTAAAATCTAAATTTAAACCTAATTTAAATTAACTAAAAATGACAAACGATATAAATTAACCTAAAAATTTGCAAAATTATTTTCTAAACCTTAATTAGAACTTGAAGAAAGTATAAAAAAATAAAAATAAATATTTTTGTCTTTTTGTGGTTTTGTTATTAATTAAAAACTATTTAACTTAATTTAACTAATTAAACTACTTTTAATTAATATTAATACTAAATTAACTTAGAAAATTAAGAGAAAATTTATAAAATTACTTAACCATCACTGGAATCCTACAAAATTATAAAAACTCTAAAAATTATGTTTAAGACTATCCACTAATTATTTACCTTTTAATTAACTTAAGTCTAATTTAAACAATTAAAATAATAAAAATGTAAAATGAATAGTAGAAACTCTAATTATATTTTCTAAAAGTCTATTATACTAAATTATAGCTAGGAAAAATATAAAAACTAAGTTTTACATTATAAACTCTAAATATGATATTTAATACTTAATATTAATTAATAATTAAGAAAACTAAAATTAAATATAATTAATACTAAATGACAGAATAAAAATCAGAAAATTTTATTAAAATTACTTTACTATATAAGGTATTTAATAAAAATATAAAATTGACAAGTACTTAATAAAAATTTAAAAATGAAAATTAAAATTAAATTGAATTAAATAGAAACTATCACTTATTTTAAACTTAACTTTTTTGGAATTTTCTTTTACAAACCTACTTAACCACTGAAAATGGGAAACTTTTATGAAAACACTTTGAAAAATAGCTTATAAATAAGCTATAACACCCCCTTTGGCTAGGCAGTTGACTTATGTTGACTGTTTAGCCAAATAAGCTCAAATGGCTGATGGTGGGGTCCACAATGGTTGAAATGGGTGCAAACAAGCTTAGCAATCTCAAATAAGCCAGAAACAACAAAGACTTAAGCACAAATAAGCTATATGAGTCCAAATAAGCACTTAAGCTAAACTGAGTTCCACTCAGATTATGGGACAGACTTTATGGCTAATTCCAGGTGGGGTCCACAATGTTTAAGGTCAAACAGATGGTCAATCCACACTCCCTGGTAGGAGGGGGGTTGGAAAAAGTCAACTGGAACCCCTAGGGCCCACTGAGGTGATCTACAACCACCACCAAAGTTGGTGGTGTGATGGGGGTCTGATGTGCACAGGGCAAGCTCTTGCCCTGCAACTCTCTTTGGGGGTCTGTGGGACCCACTTAAACTTCCACAAAAATTAAGCAAAAATTTAAGCTTAAAGATCAGCTGATAGACTCTAACCACAACAAATTTCAACCCTTAATTTTCATCACTCAATTCATAATTTAATTTGGAAATTTAGCAAAAATCTGAGAGGATGAAGTTTTGACTTTTAGAGAAATCACAAGTTTTGACTTTTATGAATTTCTACTGGCTTTTACTGATTACCAACTAAGTAATAAGCTATATTTGAGCTAAATTACTCCATCTTAACAACCTATTTAACTAATGTCAATGATTTGGACACCCAAAACTCTCACAGTTGACTGTGAGAGGTGAAATTTCAGATTTTGACTTTTAACCAAACCAACCCTTGCTTCTATGCTCAATATGGTATACTGAGGACCTAGTAAAGCTATTCAAACCAATTTAGAACAAAGAAACACAGATATCACAGATGAAATCTATTAAACCAAACACACCTTTATGTTCAACTGTTTTGATTTTTAGAAGCTAAAAGATGTAACAGCTTATGAGGTTGTTCAAGTTCAACTTCTTATGAGAATTTTAACCTAATTGAGTGTCTAGAAACAGATGGTAACCATTAATTCACAAGAATACCACTTGACTGTGACAACTTATGATTCAAGTTTACTAATCAAATCTAATGAACAAGATAGCAATTTTAAGCTACAAACTACTTTAACAACACTGATTAAGCATAAGAAAGACAGATTATCAATAAGCAAACAAACAAATCAGAATCTACCAATAACTAAGACTTTAGAGGAATTTTTAAATGAGCAAAAGCTTACAAGGTATCCCTAGCTTGAACAAGGGATTTTCCTATGAAACCTATCTTTAGATAGGCCAAATTAAGCTCTGTTGGAACCATAGTTTTACTATTTTATCAAGTCTCGGTCATTTGTAATAATGCTAGGTTGCTTAGTTATTATTTACTATCATTTACATTTTGTATTAAGTTTACTAGGCTTAAGAATGAGGTCCATGGGCCTCAAGCCCATACGTTTCATGTAAAGGGAAGGAGTAGGAATGTTGCCCTAGTTCCTTTCCTATAAATACTAGTCTTAGGCCTCTTGTAAACTTGGTTGGTTATGTGAAATATTAAGGAAACTCTTGCAATTCTAATTCTCTCATTCTCATATTCATCCCATTCTTCTTCTCATCTCTTTTCTATCATTCTTATACTTGTGTTTAGATAAAGTGTGACCTAACAAGTGGTATCAATCGCTAGAGGAAGTTTGCTTTTTTGTTTTTTCATCTATTTCGAACCAAAAACAAGTTTTTCATTCGTATTTTTCACTAAAGCTTCAAGTTTTTTATTGTTTTTTTGGCTTCTATCATCTCTTTGTTTACAAAGGTGTGCTAGAAATCATCAAAAACACAAAAAGTTTCAATCTTTTTTGCAAAATCTTGATTTTTGTACTTGATTTGTACTATTTATCTAAATCTTGTAAAAGTTTTGGAAAAATTGTCAAGTTTGCAACTTTCCATAAGATCTCATCATTTTATGGTTAGAAGTACAAAAATCTTGGAATAAAAACTTGATTTTGGCTTGCTTTTTGAAAAAACAAAAATCTGCCTTTTTTTCGAAAACCTTATCTGGCAAATTTTTTCGAAAACCTCCAAAACCCTAGTTATCTAAAAACTTTACTGTTCATCTTGGGGATTCACCGTTTTGACTCAGTGTTATTTTTGACTATTACTAGTTGGAAAACACTTCGACTTCGGAAATATTATCTAAATCGTAGGATTTAGATAATTGTGAGTATTATTTCGAAAACTGCACTGCTTTTTCGAAAACTTTGCTATTTTTTTCGAAAAAGTCATTTTTTCGATAAAACGCAATTTTTCGAGAACCTTGTCTTTGTTTTTTGAGAAACTTGTGCTTAGGCTAAACCGTACATTTCGAAACTTTTGTAAAAAAGTTTTCGATAAATCATTTTTTTTCGAGAACCTTGAAATTTTTCGAGAACCTTGAAATTTTTTCGAGAACCTTGAATTTTTTCGAAAACCTAACAAGTTTATCGAGAACCTTGAATTCTTTCGAGATCTTACTCTGTCCAAATTTATCGAGAACATTAGAGTGAACAGTGTTTTTCGAGAAACTTCATAAGGGATATTTTTTTCGAGAAATTTACTAAGGACTTATTTTTTCGAGAACTGCTGCTTTATTTTTCGAAAACTTGGCACTTACTTCCACAAGATCCATTTAACACAAATCTACACAAGTTTCTTTCTTTCTAATATCTTCTAATTTCTCTCAATTTATTTTCAAAAAAAAAAAAAAAAAAAAAAAAAAATTAATTTTTGCAGGAGGTTAAACGTTCAATTTTTTGCAGGAGGTTAAACGTTCAATTTTTGCAGGAGGTTAAAAAATTTAATTTTTGCAGGAGGTTAAACATTCAATTTTTACGCGAAATTCCAGTTTTGGTTTAACAGTGAAAATTTTGGCCCAAAATTCAAATTTTTAGGCCAAAATTCAAATTTTTTTGATGAATTTTGGCGGCAAAATTTTTTAAACTCAAATTTTTCCGGTGACATTAGAATTGCATTTTATAGTGATTTTCAAAATTTTGTAACAACAAATTTTTCAAATTAATTTTGGAGGGAAAATCTGAACTCACTATTTCGACCTTCACTGTGACATTTCGGTTTGATTATTTCGATTACGTCGCAACAATCAAGGGGGAGAGAAATGTCATTCACAATGTCTCAAGTACCTTCTGCCAACTACCTTCCTCACCAATATTCTCATCAGCAACAATATCTTCAACAACGAAGTCACAGCTCCCTCATTCGTCATGTTCTGCTCTTTGGCAATGAATCAGGCCTCCGATGTTGCTACCAGGAACGTATACTGTTTGGAAACGGAGATTTTTACAATGGCTCACAGATCGTCCTGCTGCAGATCTCATGCTTAATTCCATTCAAGATGGTCCATACAAAATGATAATTCTTGCTGACTCAACAGGGATTATGAGGCTACAAACTACTGCAGACTTGAATGCTACTGAACTCGCTCAGTACGATGCTGACCAACAAGCTGCATGGTTCATGACACTAGCCCTTCCCAACTCAATTTACATGAATATGGACTTTCAAGCCAGTGCTTATGAAATGTGGAAATATCTTGAAGCTTTGCATCGTACAGAAGAACTTCATCACTTCAGAATGAAGCAAATTCTTGAATCTTGCTTAAGCATGAATCCACTGAAGACCATTCTCCCTGCTCCACCAACTCCAGCTGTTGACCATGGATCCTTAATTTACACTCCAAATGGTCTCTTCTTCAATCCTCCGAATGCACCTGAGCCTTTCTTCATTCCACAGTACCATCCTGCAACACTACATAATTATGTGCAATCTCTTCTGCAAAATTTAGTGAAGCTTAGTCAAGTATCTTCTAAAAAAGGCAATGGCGATATAACTTCAACTTCTGAATGGTTAAACACAATGGAAGATACTAATGATGAAGAAGATCTTATCGAACCAAGCATGGCATTCTTGGCATATACGGAAAATATTGCAGAAGAGGAAGATCAAGATTATGATGCAACTCCACTCTTTGACGATTATGATGAATACAATGCCACACTTAGTCAAATGGAAGTTGAAGGGGGTAATCTCAATGCTGTTTTGCAAAGGGTCATGGGAGATATTCCATCTGATGATGAACATGCAGATTTGGAATCCAATACAGCAGATTTGGAAACCGATACAGCAGATGTGATGTTAATGGCAAACATGCAGGAATCTCACATGAATAATACATGCCCAGAGCATGATTCTGATGATTCTGAAGATCCAATTGTGAGATTAAACGGAGAGAAAATGTATCAACCAAGGTTGCTGATGCATGAGTTAGAGACATATTTAGTGAAGAGATGCATGGAACAATGTAGATCACTTTATTCACATCTCAAGAACCTCTCTAACACAGACTTAGCAGGAACTCATTTCGAGGAAGGATTCAAACGGGCATTTTCGTCACTCTTTGGAGAAGATGTTGACATCTTCACGAATACAATGTTCGACATCGTGAATCAACTAGAAAAACAACTTGCATCAGAAGAAGTTCACGAGAATGAATCCAAGGCCACCTTCAGAGTGATCAAGGAACAGTTTCAGCAGTTCATCGATTCTCGGTTTTCTTCTTATGACAGTGTTATGGCATGTGAGTATTTTTTTGAATACACTCGAATCGAGGTTCAAACTTTCCAAGACATATTGATCCGAGATTTGGATTCGATCGAGAAGACGATTCTTCACAGAAGTAATTTTGACCAAAGAGTGAATGAACAGAAGTTGCTGATTCAAGAAGAGCAAGTTCATAAAGTTGATGTGTTGGAAGCTAATTTCGTTTTCATAGATAACAATGGGACAGGATCAGAAGTGCAGGATGACAACAGCAGATTGGGGAATGATACAGATGCAGACTGTGCAAAGATCATACCCTTCTATGACTCAGAGCCCAACTTTGACAAAGAACAGATGGATGAGGAAGACGTCATACCCATCTATGACACAGAACCCAACTTTGACAAAGAGCACATGGATGAGGTACAATCTACTGTTGATCACATTATGCCTGCTAATGAGAAACAACAATCTGGGCAACCTAACTTCAGTAATGAAGGTGAGGTTGACCAGGATGTTGTACAATGTCTTGTCAAACGTTCTGAGTCTGTGTCCTTACCTGATAATCTTATGACGGCAACATCAAACCAAACTCTTGAGTCAGAAAACATTCTTCTCAAAAAGACCATTGCCCAGTTTCATAAAGATTTTTCAAAATTAGAGGCACATTGCATCTCACTTGAACTTAAATTGCAAAACGAATCTCTAACTTCGGGCAACAATGGTCAATTTCTTAATGAACAAAGTAAACGTGTGGATACATTAGTTAAAGAAAATGAGCTTTTAAAAGGTCAAATTCAAGCAAAGGTGTTTGCACATGCTGCATTACAAAATAAATTAAGAAGACTGACTGGCCAGAGTGTGGATACTAAGTTTGCAAAACCATCAATCTTGGGGAAACCGCCTTCTCAAACAATCAGAAAACAATCAGTGGTTAGACAACCTACTGCATTTAAATCTGAACGACCCAAATTTTCAAAATCTCGGTTTGCCTCCCAAGTTGTTGAGAAAAACAATTTGACAAAACCAGTCACTCCACATTCTTGGCCTAAGGAAAATGCATCTGTGTCTGCTAAATCTCAACACGTGATTATACCTGGCTCATCTAGGATTAGTTCAACCACAGTGTCTAAATCGAGCATTAAAAGTAAAAAGTCTTATGACACATATGACATGTACAAGAACTATGATCTAGAAAAGGCTAGGAAAAAGGCGCTACTTCAAAAGGATGGAATTCTAGGTTCAAAACCTCATGTGATGCCTTCCACTGTAGTACAGAACACTGCTTGTAGTAGCACACCAAAACCTAAGAGTAATCAACAAACTAATAGGAATTGGATAGCTTCTAAGAGTAGTTGCGTAAATAATCATGTTGTTTGTGCTTTAAAATATCTTCAAAAGGGAAATTCACTTGAAAAGGCTCAATCGACTAAGACAAACAAACCCGTTGAACCAAAAGTCATAGGTAAGAAACCTAAGAAGTGGATCAATATAGGACGTAGGTTTTCTCAACGAAGTGATGCTCCCACATTTCATTCAACTGCATCTAAAATGAAAACATCTCCTAGATCTAACACTAGGTGGGTACCCACGGGTAGAATTTTCAAATCAATTGGTCTTAGGTGGATTCCTACAGGAAAGATTTTAGACATTTGCACCAAAACTAATGTGATCTCCACAACATCTACCTCTGAGACAAGAATGAAAACCATCGGTATTGTGTGTCCGAGTGTCAAGAAGATAATTGACACTACATCTTTATGCTTCTAACATCCGGAACCCAATTACACTTGGGGATCCTTGTTCTCTGTTTTCTTGTCTCCTCTTTCTTTCTTTTCAGATTTATCAGGAATGGCTTCGGAACAAATCAGTTTCAGACCCGAGCTTAATGGAATGGCTTCTGAGCACAACAGCTTAGGACCCGTAATCAACCGTTTAAAGCACTTCAGCAATGGCTTCTGAGCACAACAGCTTAGGACCCGCAGCCAACCATTTTAAAAGCACTTCAGCAATGGCTTCTAAGCACAACAGCTTAGGACCCGCATCCAACCGTCTAAATTTTTCGGAATCTTCGGCTGAACCATTGTCACTCTCTCGCAAGGAATTGGAAACCCTGTTTGCTCAACTGTTTGATGATTCAATTGAAAACCGTCCTCAAGAAGTCTCACCAATTTCCGCTGCACACCCTGATAATATTCTACAACCACTGTTGAGAAAGACGGTCCTCCAAGTGAATCTCCAACAACAGCAAGACAAACCGCTTCCAACTGCAGAAAATCATCTGAAGATCCAGTACAACAATCAGTACCACAACCTGCAGATTATGATGGAAATGCTTTCTCCAATCCATTTGCAACAACTCTAACCGTTCCTGATATAATAGAGTCGTCTTCTCGCAATTTGGATCCATCTAATATGCATACGTTCTATCAACATCACCCTTCGACACATCATTGGAATTAAATGGATTTGGAAAAACAAGCTGGACGCAGAAGGCACAGTGATTCGCAACAAATCTTGTTTAGTTACAAAGGGATACAGTCAATGAAGCAGGATTGTGCATCACTGTCATCAACAAAAGCTTAGCATGTAGCCATGTCTGCTTTTTATGCTCACGTCATTTGGATGAGAACTTAGCTCACGGACTACGGCTATGTATTTGACTAAATCTCAATGTACAGCGACTCAAAGTGTGCTTTTGCAATCTCGTGCAACACCTTTCATCATTCCAAGGCCATACAAATTGCTCTCCGCTACCATTTCATAAAGGAGCATGTTAAGAAGGGTACAATTGAATTAGAGTTTGTGGTAACTGAATACCAATTGGCGGGCTTGTTTACAAAGACATTATCTCCATTAAGGTTTGTTGATTTAGTTCACCATATTGGTATGTGATGTTTGACTCCAGATGATTTGCAAAATTTTCTTAAAACCTAAGAAGAGTCAAACATCAAAGTCTTTCTGTAAATACTTTTTCTACAAAAAGAATCTTCTTTCTTTGTGTACAAACTTCAAGTCTTCAAAACTATGTTCCTCCATTAAAACATATTTTGCTTTACATTGTCAAAATGGAACTTGTTTTGAGGGGGAGAAAAAATTTTCACAAAATCATGAAGTTTGCACACCTAATCATTATTCTTCAAGGATAAAATGTTTCTTCATCATTCGGATTAAAAACTCATTTTTTCAAAAGGTTCTATGATCTCTCGAATTAAAATGTGCAAAAATGTTTCACAAAATAAATGCTAATTCGAGGGGGAGAAAAGAAATTTTTCGGCAAGGATTCCAATTTAACCATGTTTAGACTTCAAATGGAAAAGTAGTTAACCTTTTATGAGTAATGTTCACAAAAGTCTTAAACTTAGGCAAAAGGACATTGCATGAAAAAAATAAAACATGCTCGCATCAATGTTTTCACAAATGTTCTCAAAAGTTTCACACATAATCAGACTAACAATCTTTTATCCTCGATTTTTTTTCAATTGTGAGTTTTAAATTTCATTATGCTTGTTGTCTAATCGTTCCCTAAATGTTTCAAATGTTTTTCAACGGTCAAAAAAGGCATAATCAGAAACTAGGGTTCATGTAATTATCGATCGGGGCATTTTTTTATGTGTTTAGTCTATTTAATTATTTCATATAACTTTAGAGAACACTAAAGAATGCTCGATTGGTGTGTTTGCACGATTAGAAACAACATAGGTTTGTAATCATGTGATTTAGGGTTTAAGATGTCGATGTCTTTGCTGCTACTACTAGGGCGTTTGTTTGTTCAATATTCTTGCATTTTGATGCTAACATGCGTGCAAAGTCTCAAATCATAACCCCAAACCGTGATAATAATTGGAAAATTTCGAGTGAAAGAATGAATTAATCTGTGATCTTGTGTGTTAATCTGAGAATTCTGAGCACTTAGGAAGATTTAGAATGAGTTTTTGATTCATCCGCATACTTGTTTATGCCTGATGCATTTTCTCTGTGTGCAAGTACATGTCATCCCATTGAAAGTCAGAACTTCAACAATTGTCAAAATGTTTCTCACGGAACATACTTTGAGGGCAAAGGGTTAAATGTGTTAAAGGTTAAACTGGTAAAAGGATTCAAAATGGTGAGAAACAAATTTTTCCAAACTCTACACTCTCATTTTACACCGGTAAAGCAAGTGTGCAGAACATAGCAAAGTCATTCAAAACCTTTCTAATTTTTCAAAATCTGGAATGCTTTGGCTTCAATAAAAGAATGTCTCTGATCTGAACATCCCAAATACGGGAAAGTTTTTCATTCATCACAAAATCAAATCTTCAAAAGAACCCATGAGGTTCAACTCTAGATGGAAATCTTTTTCAGATTTTAAAACTCAAAAGAGAGACTCTGAGTCTCAAACAACTTTCAACAGTAAAAGAGTTTTGAATTTCAAGCATTCTTTGTTGTATAATACTTGATTATGTTTTCTAAAACCTTGAGCAGAATCATCTCTCGAATTTTTCAAAAAGTATTTCATTAATACGATTCTAAATTCAGCTCAAGAAGACTATCTCTCGAATAATGTTCATTATTTGAGGGGGAGTGTTTTGTTTAATAGAAAACTAATTTTGTATAAAAACAACGACTTGTGCACTCATTTCAGTGTACAACTCGATTTTCAAAGAAAGGAAAGTGCCTTGCTAAACCATTTCTTAAAACCAAACGTGCACTTATCCTAAAAACAAGAAGCAAGTTCTCACGCAAAGTTTATCTAAAGCTTCTTAATCTTGAGCAAAATTCATTCAAATCTTTTCAAAAGGTTTTTCAAAACTTTTCAAAAAAAAATTTCTCAAGATTTTTCTAACCTTTACTCCCCAATTCGCTTCAAAAGTTTAAAATTCTCAAAACATATGCGAGTTTTTGAGGGGGAGTATTACCAAAACAAAATGTTTTGTCAAAATCATGCTCAATGGCTTGTGCACACATAACAGTGTACAACCCGAACTTGTAAAGAAAGGACCCTGAGGTACGCATCAGTGCCTCAATCCTCATTTAAGGAGCGAAGGCTTCTTACTTTTGAGTAGAATTAATCAAACATTTATGATTTTTCATAATTCTGCTCAAAAGGACAAGTATTTCACCTCAATAAGACCTAATCACTTTGTGGAAGGATTCTTTGTTAATTGTGCAAACACTTGAGATGTTAATCTCAGTAATGTGCTTAGGATATTTATGAATGAATGTGAGTTAGCACGCGGAATTTACTAAAACACACTAAAGGAACAAAGGTGGTGAATAAGTAAAAGAGAATGAGCACAACAAGAATAACACAAAACGATTCAATATTATTGATGAAATAATACGGGTGATCTAAACTATCACCAGGATTACAAGTGTAACCTTGAATCTTTGATACGTGAAAAGGTTAAAGATAGAAGTTATGCATGGAAAGCTATGAAAACTTTATGAAAAGATATGCAGGTTGTATATGTAAGAAGGTGTCTTAAGGGTTCCTTTTATAGTATAAGGAGCCCTTATTACAAGTGGTCAAGTTGCTTAATATAATATACTAGAGGTTTATCTTATCCTAATATTACACCTTTCAAGGTAAAACACTCCATTGTATCTACTGAGACTTCTGTACTACTTCTACTTAACGTATAACTTTGTACAAAGACTAATAATACAAGTAAATATCTCTAATTAAAATATAGCAACTTGTCGTGAAAACTGGCAGGACCTTCTTTAACTAGCAGTACCTTCTTACCCAGAAGGTACTGGTAGACTATCTTCATTATCAGCAAAACTGAAGAGGCAGGCTTAACTATCATTAGCAGGCTCTTCAGACAGACTCTTTACTTTGTGCATTTTATTCCCAACAATCCTCCCCTAAACTTGTTATTCCCTTTTAAAATAACCAAGTTTCTTTGTGAATAAAATTCATACCTTGAGGATTTGAGGGAACTCTTCCAAAAACTTTATCTAGATCTTCTAAAGCTTTCATACTGATCCCATATGCTTTCCTTCAATCTTTTGACTGCATCAGTTTCTTCTTCACATAATAGCTTGTTGGAGATCAAGACTGACAACACTTCATAGCTTAAGGGGTACTCCTTTTCACCTAGCATAAAGAGCTCTATTCCACTCTGAGTGGAAAGATGATGAACATGACTCATGCTAAAGTATTCCCATGTAACAGATAAATCATAGTAAGGAAATTTCCAATGAGTATCAGTAGGATTTGGATCATACAATCTGCTGAACTCTACCCATAGCTCTTGCTCCTTTGCATCTGGCTTGTATTTGGTTTTCAGCTTCTCTTGAACTAATACCCATAATTCATCTAAATCCATTCTGCTACATGCTCTGAGTAGATTTTCAAAGTTCTTGAAAATCTCAACCTTGTTTCCAACTCTTGTTATCTTCCATGCTTTGCCAAACTTGTCATTGAAGATTTCCCAATCTATGACTGGATGCCTTGCATGTAAGGGTTCAGCAAAAACAACTTGTGGATCATGGACAACTATTTCTCTTGATTGAACAGGAGGCAAGTCTGCAGTTTGTTCCTTCTGATCATCTTTTCTTCCTTTGGAAGGTCTTTCTTGTGTATCCATGAGAAAGCTGGTTTTGTTTCTTCTGTAAGCCTCTAAGTATAGAAGCTTCAATTCATCAAAAGATTTACCTTTGAGTTGATGATCCTTCATGTTCACTTCTCTTTTCAGATATATCATGAAGAACTTCTTCTGATCTGCTTCAGAATGTGGCATTTTGAATCCTTTCTTCTGATTCTTCTGAATCTGCTGATAGACATCATCCAATGCCTCTTGATTGTATTTCTTGGTGATGAAATCATTGAGCTTGATTGTCATTTCATCTGAGCTAAGAGATTCATCACAAATCAGGGTATATGCTTCACCTCTTACAATTGGATCAATGGAGATGATGTATTGCAGCTGAGCATCAAACTTTTCTTGCAGCATTCTTGATTCTTCTTCAGCCCTCAATACTTCTTCTTCATGAAGCTTTTTGGACAAATCTTCATCTACAGCCAATTGTACTTGTTCTTTCTGCTTCATCTTTTTAGGCTTTGGTTCATCTTCAACTACTATTTTCTTGCCCTTGTCTTTTGGTGATGATACTGGGCTTGGAGCAGCAGATTGTTCATCAGAAACAAGAAACCTCCCCTGAGGCTGTGATCCTCTCTTTCTTTTGTAAGATACTTGATCAGATCCTTTTAAATTCATAGCTAATAGCCTCTGAATCCCAGCAGGCTCTTGCTCTGCTTCAGCAGTATTTGTAGCAGCAGTATCTTTCAAGCTACCAGGCTCTTGTTCTTGAGTAGCAGGCTCTTCATCAATCACTGGAGATCCTTCATGAAACTGAAATTGAATCTCTTCTTTATTTTCAGAACTACCCATCCTCCCCTTTTTGGAAGAGAGACCCAAACCCTCTGCATCTGAACTTGAGGAACTAGAAACAACCAACTGAGTAGACTTTTTACCCTTCAGCAACTTCACTTTCAACTCTAATTTGTCAACCCTCTTAACTAACTTGGTGTTGATCTCTGTAAAATGTTTGTTTTGACTTTCAAGAGAAGTTTGTAAGAACTGCACTTGCTCCTTTAATTCCCTGATAGTCTGAGCATCTACACTTTGTTGTGGATGAGATTGAGGTGGTGAGTTATGATGTGATAATGATGGTGATGTTGCAGATAATGTTGGTGTTTGTTGATGAGATGATATTGGTACTGGTGATGGTGGTGTGACTGATGGTGCTGTTGGTGTGGGTGATGGTACTGATGATGGATGTGGTGATGAATGATCAGGTTCTGCAGAATGTTGTGGTAACATTTCCTCAAAAAGTGGTACTTCTTCTCCTTGAAAACCAATTTTCATGTTTGAAAACACCTTGTGTGTAAGTTTGGGAGTCTTAAAAGGTTTGTTTGGGGGAAGTAACAAATGTTTGGATTTGTTTATGAGGCACTGAATGAACCTTGGGTACATTAAAAACTTTGTTTCACTGTCCACATTTTTAACCATTCCTTCAAAAATATATTTTGAAAAGTTGAATTTCTTGTTTGTTGCCAGGCAAATGAGAGCAGCAGCCATGTTACCACTGAATTGCTCCCATGAGGTTTTCTTTTGGCTTAAACAATGAAGGATGGTGTGAATAAAAAATCTCCATTGAGGGGTAAAATGCTTTTTAAGAAATGTAAGCTTTGTTGAAGTTACATTATACCCCATTTTTGTCAAATTTTCAAATATTTTAGTATCAGGAAGTTGACTAATGCCATTTGAATCATCCAAATGAAGATGTCTTCTAATGGATGACTCGGTAAAAGTCAAAGTTCTACCATCCACTTTGACCTTTATCTCTTGAATCCCATTCCTAAGAGTGTTAACTCTAGCAGTTTGCCAAAATTGTAAAATTTGAGATTCAAAAATAGTGGGATTCACGAGTAAAGCAAACCTGACATAAGAATTGTTTAGAAAATCCACTGCTTGATGAAAAGTTTCATTGTCATCAGACTTTTCCAAAAATGCCAATTGATTGTGACGTTTGACAAAACTTAGACGAGCCATGGTGAAAGGTTTGATGAAGATTTTGATTTCGATGGTGGGATTTTATTGTTGTACTGGTAGAAGATGAAAGGTGAGTGTGAATTATGATAAGGATTGATTATGAGAGGAATGACTTTTGACCGACTATAAAAGTTATGGATAAGAAATTGAAGAGGCGGTCAAAAAGATCTTTTATTATAATAACTATATCCTTAATTCGAGGAAAACATGAATAATTCACAAAAATACCCTTTTAAAAACAACGGCTATAATTGAGCCTGACAGACTCAACGGCTATGTAGCAGTACCATTTTATTCTACCAGTACTAAAATTTGAACTACCAGTACCTTGTTTTGAAATAAAACTTGGCAGTCTCTTTGAAATTTTTAGAAAATATCCCTTATAGTTTTTAGCAAACTACCAGCTATCAACGGATTTGATAAGTCTTTACCAAGAGCCGTTTGCTTTGGACTAGTCAGTTCGTTTAAGTGTTTGAAACTGGGTGAACTGATTACCTTATAGTTTTTAGCAAACTATCAGCTATCAACGGATTTGATAAGTCTTTACCAAGAGCCGTTTGCTTTGGACTAGTCAGCTCTTAAAGTTTTGAACAACTTGGTGAACTGATTACCATTTCCATATCCTGATTATGTTAGCAAGCTTTGAGTAACCTGAAATGGTTAGTTGTAAACCAAAAGAACAGAGTGCAAAGCACTTGTTTTATAGCATTGTTAACATTTAAACATCAAGATGAGCAAAAACAGAGCAAACTTGGAACTAACAGTACTAAGTTTGTACTGACAGTACCTTATGACTAACTAGCAGTACCATGATTAGAGGCCAGAACTTGTTTATTTATATACAACACACATGTTTTTCAAAGATTTATCATACCAATACCTGCTACCAGGTATTTAAACCTACCTAAATCAAAAGCTTTGGTGAGAAGGTCTGCAAAATTATTTTCAGAATCAATTTTAACAACTTGAATTAACCTTTTCTCATTGCAATCTCTTATGAAATGGTGTCTGATTTCAATGTGTTTTGTTTTTGAATGTTGAACTGGATTTTTGATGATACATATAGTACTGCTATTGTCAATGTAAATAATGGTGTTAAGAAAATTGTACCCATAGTCAAGCAATTGATTCTGGATCCAAAGAACTTGGCCACAACAACTTGCACTTGTAACATATTCTGCTTCAGTTGTAGAGTTGGCCACCATTGTTTGCTTCTTGCATTGCCATGATATGAGTCTGCAGCCAAGAAATTGACAACCACCAGTTGTGGATTTTCTGTCTAGGGTTGCACCAGCATAGTCACTATCTGAGTAAGCTACCAAATCAAAAGATGATTCCCTTGGATACCATAGACCCAACCTAGGCTGGCCCTTGAGGTATCTGAAGATTCTTTTGACTGCTGTGAGATGTGAAACTTTTGGATTGACTTGAAACCTTGCACATACACATACTGAGAACATGATATCTGGTCTTGATGAAGTAAGGTACATTAGGGACCCAATCATTGATCTGTAGTTGTGCACATCAACATCTTCACCCTCAGCATCTTTGTGTAACCCCTTTTCTGGATCCATTGGTGTACTTGCAACCTTTGAATCTGCAAACCCAAATTTCCTTAGGATCTCTGCTACATACTTATCTTGGCTGATAAATATGCCTTCATTAGATTGTTTCACTTGGAGACCCAAAAAGAAAGTAAGTTCCCCCATGGAACTCATTTCAAACTTACTATGCATAAGTTTTTCAAACTCTACACACAATTCCTGATTTGTAGATCCAAAGATAATGTCATCAACATAAATCTGTACCAGCAAGATGTCTTTCTTGGTTCTTTTGATGAACAAAGTTGGATCAATCTTGCCTCTCTGAAATCCATTTTCCAATAAATAGAAAGCCAATGTTTCATACCATGCTCTAGGAGCTTGGTGTAGACCATAAAGAGCTTTGGTAACCTTGTACACCTTGTCTGGATATTCTGCATCAATGAAGCCTGGAGGTTGAGAAACATACACCTCTTCTTCAATAGTACCATATAAAAAGGCACTTTTGACATCCATTTGGTAGACAGTGAATCCTATGAAAGAAGCATAGGCCAAGAATAGCCTAATTGCTTCAATTCTTGCAACTGGAGCAAAAACTTCTTCATAATCCACTCCTTCTTCTTGAGTATACCCTTGGGCCACCAATCTGGCTTTGTTTTTGATCACTATTCCCCTTTCATCTTTCTTATTTCTGAAGACCCATTTGGTTCCAATTGCCCTGTAACCTTTGGGCAAATCAACCAGTACCCAAACCTTCTGCAGTTTGAATTGAAGTAGCTCTTCTTGCATTGCTTCAACCCAGCTTGAATCATCTAAGGCTTTTGTAATGTTTTTGGGTTCTACTTGAGAGAGAAAGCATGAAAACAGACATATGTGGGCAACTTCATGGTTCTTTTCTTCATACACAGCTAGGACAAACCCATCATTGTCTGAAGATAAGACTTGAGTTCTTGTTTTAACACCAGAATCAATGCTGCCAATCACATTTTCAATGGAGTGATCTTTGAGAATTCTTGGGTTGTGTGTTGTAGGAACATCATAGGAAATTGGAAGGTTTCCAATCCCTATATCTTCTGGTAAGGAATCATCTGATAGAACATTTAATGGTTCAGCAGGACCAATGTGTGAACTGGCAGTACCATCTGTTGAATTGGCAGTACCATTTCCATTTTCAGAATTTTCTTGATTCCCTTGATCTTGAGTTCCATGATCATCTTCAACACCTTCATTTGTAGTATTTGAAGGCCCTTCATGACTTGAAGATGAATCCAATCCTGTCCAAATTGGCATCAAGATGTAATCTTGATCCTCAGATGCTTCATCATTGTCTTCAAAACCTGCATTATCATTAGTATTTGTACCTGTGACAGGCACATAATTCATAGATTCTGAAAGTTTATCAATGTCAAAACACCAATCTGGTCCAGTGCCTGCAACATTTGGTAGTTTCTCTTGGAACTCTATGTGCAGGTTTTCTTCCACTAGCCTAGTGCATTTATTATACACCCTATAGGCCTTACTTTGCAAAGAATACCCTATCATGTAGCCTTCATCAGCTTTTCCTTCAAACTTTCCTAGATGATCTTTGGTATTGAGAATAGTGACATGACATCCAAAAGGCCTCATAAAACTTAGAGATGGTGTTCTACCAAATAAAAGTTCATAAGGAGTCTTTCTATGAGGTTTAATCACAAGAACCCTATTCTGTACATAACAAGCAGTACCTACTGCTTCAGCCCAAAATGAAACAGGCAACTTGGAATCTACTAGCATTGTTCTAGCAGCCTCTATAAGAGTTCTATTTTTCCTTTCTGCTACTCCATTTTGCTGTGGGGTTCTAGCTACACTATATTCTCTTTTTATTCCCTTTTCTTTGCAAAAGTCATCCATAACTCTATTCTTGAATTCTGTCCCATTATCACATCTAATTACTTTTACTTTCTTATCCATTTGGTTTTCTATCCCTGTAATGTAGGACTTAAGGATCTCACTTGTTTCATCCTTAGTTCTTAAAAAGAAAACCCAAGAGAATCTGCTGTAATCATCAGTAACTACAAGACAATATCTTTTACCATTCAAGCTATTCACAGAAGTAGGACCAAAGAGGTCCATATGAAGCATGTATAAAGCTTGAGAAATTGAGTTATGGGTCTTGGGCTTACAAGAAGCTCTATGTTGTTTGCCTTTTAGACAATCAACACAGGTTTGGTCATTTTGAAAAATCTTTTTGGGTAAACCTCTGACCAAATCATATTTTGCAATTGTATTGATTGTTTTGAAGTTTACATGACCAAGTCTTCTATGCCAAAGCATAGATTCATCCAATGAGGCTTTTGCTACTAGACAGGTTAAGCTCTCTTTAGGAACAATGTTCTTTAAATCAACAATGTACATATTGTTCTTTCTAGGGATTTTAAGAAGAATCTGACTTTCATCAGGGATTTTAAAATCAGGAGAAAGCACAATGCATTCAGTGTCAGTAAAAAGAACTTTGTTCTTTGTGTCACACATTTGTGAGACACTTAAGAGATTAAACTGTAGTTCTTTCACAAAATACACATTTTCAAAATCTAATTTACTAGTTTTAATTGTACCTTTACCAGTAATCTTTCCTTTGATTCCTCCCCCAAAGGTAACATATCCTCCATCAAATGATTTGAAGTCTGTGAGGTAAGACATGTTGCCTGTCATGTGCCTTGAACATCCACTATCTACATATCCTTGATCTGCAATATCATTTGAATGTTCCTGCACATGTATACACATATTAGTTTCTTTGGGGTACCCAAGCCATGACTGACTTGGGTTTGCCTCGTGCATCAATGTAATCAAACCTTTTTAGGACTGTTGATGCACCATTTGGTTGGAGTGGTCTCCAAATCCAACATGCTGAGGACTTAACAGCATTTTCATTTTTGACACATTTTGTGGTTTTTGATCTGACAGTACCAAATTTGGCAGTACCATTTGGTCTAGCAGGACCATATGGTCTAGCAGAACCTTTTGGTTTTGGTTTCCAGTCTTGTGTTTTATCCACAAAATTCCTTTCAATATGACATTTCACAACTTTTGGTGTATGTTTGAAAGTTTTACTTGCACCCTTAGTAGTGAACTTTGGGTAAACAGGCTCATTTGTTCTAACAGTATGATTGACTTTTGTTATCTCCTTGACTTTTGGTGTGTTAGATTTTACAGAACCTTTTCTGGGGTTTGTTTTACTTGTTTTAGACCTTGATGTACTCCCAGAAACCCAATTGTTACAATAAGCATGAGTATGATTAAAACTACCACAGTAATAGCATGCCTTATTGTACAAAACAAAGTTATCACCAAGTTGATGTGACTTAAGATTGTTCCAATTTCTCTGACTACCTCTAGGTTTGCTATTACATTTAGCACAACATTCAACAGTTTTTAGAACAACTTTAGTCTTTGTGATACTTTCTACACTTTTAGGACTGATTGGTCCTACTTTGTTTCCTTTCTTAGGAACAGTCTCTTTTCTATTCTCATCAGATGTACAACCTTCAACAGTTGTAACATCTGAGCTCTTATCAGTGAGCACCTTTTCTTTTGAGAGAGAAGTATTACTTGTACTCTCAAAAGGATCACTATTTTCTACAGGTTCTACCTTTTCTAGTGGTTTATTTGTGAGCTCATGTAGACCTGATTCAGCAAGATCTAAACCTGGGGGACAAGGAATTCCTCTGTAAGGAGGAGGACATGTGTTGTATCCAATCCCAGATTTGATTTTCTTGTTCACTTGGTTCTCAACTATACTTTTAGTACAAGCAGAAGCATTTTCTAATGTTGTAACAGTTAGTTGAATATTATCTTTTGCTTGTTTCACTTTAGCAAACTCAGTTCTTAACAGGTTTATTTCAGCATCTTTAAGAAATATGTCTCTATTAAGAATAGCTTTTGTGTCAGAAAAGGTGAGTTCATTTTCTCTAAAGTGAATTATCTGTTTCTCAAGTTTGGACATACCACACTTATGATTAACTAGGTCTTGATAAGTTTTTCTTTGTTCTTCTTTCAGCTCATCATAAAGTTTTCTTAAGATTTCTAGTTCTTTAAAAACTTCACAAGTAGCAGAACATTTTGTAATTTGTACCTCAGGATTGGAGAGAGCCATTAAAGCCATTTCATTTGAGGATGACTCTTCTTCACCCATAAAGCTCCAATCAAAACCCAGTCCATCAATGGCAACCATAGCTTTTGTTTCAGTGATGTCCACTTCCTTGCTCTTGTTCTCATTGTTTCCCCTGTTTTTGTTCTCAAAACCTCTTCCCTTATCACCCTGCTTCTTTGGTCTTCTACATTCTCTTGAGTAGTGACCTTTCATGTGGCAGTTGTAACACTTCACTTTAGATTTGTCATACCCAGCAGGTTCATTGCCATTTATGACAATCTTCTTTCCAGTTCTCATCAAATATTTCTTAGCCCTCATGCTAAGAAGTGAAAGCTGCCATTTTATGTCCATTTCTTCAAGATCATCATCACTGATCTCTTGAAGATCTTCAAAGGTCAATGTGGAACCATTGTGTTGTGATGTTAGGAAAGCACAACCAATTGTTTCATTTAAAATGGTTTTGGTACTGCTAGAAGTACTGGCAGTACCAAAATTTGTGTTGGTAGTACCTTCTTCTCCACCATCTTCATCAACTTTCTTGGTAGTACCATGAGATGACATAAATGCCATATTTCCTGAGCTTGAACTAGTAGACTTCTTTAGTTCATGCTCTACTATCTTGAAGTTGCTGTAAAGATCATTGAGACTCATGGAATCAATGTCTGGTTTGTTTTTCCAGACAATGACATGCATTGCCCATTCAGAGGGTAGACTTCTTAGGAATTTGGAGTTTAAGTCTTCTTGAGATATTATCACTTCATGAATGGCTAACTGACTAGAAAGCTTTTGTAGTCTATTGAACATGTTGTCCAAAGACTCATTTGGTGTGGCTGAAAAGTTTTCAAACTGTTGTTTTAAAAGTGTTTTCTGGGTTTTCTTGGTGGCATCATTACCACCAAATCTAGCCACAATAGCTTGAAAAAGGGTTTTAGCACACTTGTATTTGTTAAAGACTAGAAGCTGGTCATTTGGAATAGACATGAGAAGCATACTCCTGGCTTTAAGATCATTTCTCTTTTGAATTCTTTCTTCAACAGTTATTGGATTTACTTGCACAGTTGTGACAAGTGCATCATTTACTGTGGAGGTGGTGGTTGCTGGTTTAAATGAGTTTCCTTCTTCAATGATCTCCCAAAGTGCATAGTCTTGCACTTGGAAGTATTGTTCAACCCTTAGTCTCCACATTTCAAACTCATTCTGTTTGAGTAATGGAAGTTTTGCAGCTACATTGGTTTGAATGTGCTCAACATCCATTTTTGCTTTGTTCTTTTATGTCGTAAATATCAGCCTGTCTCTGATACCACTTGTGGAAGGATTCTTTGTTAATTGTGCAAACACTTGAGATGTTAATCACAGTAATGTGCTTAGGATATTTATGAATGAATGTGAGTTAGCACGCGGAATTTACTAAAACACACTAAAGGAACAAAGGTGGTGAATAAGTAAAAGAGAATGAGCACAACAAGAATAACACAAAACGATTCAATATTATTGATGAAATAATACGGGTGATCTAAACTATCACCAGGATTACAAGTGTAACCTTGAATCTTTGATACGTGAAAAGGTTAAAGATAGAAGTTATGCATGGAAAGCTATGAAAACTTTATGAAAAGATATGCAGGTTGTATATGTAAGAAGGTGTCTTAAGGGTTCCTTTTATAGTATAAGGAGCCCTTATTACAAGTGGTCAAGTTGCTTAATATAATATACTAGAGGTTTATCTTATCCTAATATTACACCTTTCAAGGTAAAACACTCCATTGTATCTACTGAGACTTCTGTACTACTTCTACTTAACGTATAACTTTGTACAAAGACTAATAATACAAGTAAATATCTCTAATTAAAATATAGCAACTTGTCGTGAAAACTGGCAGGACCTTCTTTAACTAGCAGTACCTTCTTACCCAGAAGGTACTGGTAGACTATCTTCATTATCAGCAAAACTGAAGAGGCAGGCTTAACTATCATTAGCAGGCTCTTCAGACAGACTCTTTACTTTGTGCATTTTATTCCCAACACACTTGTTGAGGGGGAGCACTTGTCAAAACAAAATACTTTGCTCAACATCAAAAGTTCTTTGTGAATCTCCCCGTAAGACTCAAAAGGCATATTTTAATCTAAAATTTTGTCAAAAACATCATTTTATATGCTATTTTTGAGGGGGAGAAAATGAAAAAGTGATTAAAATATATGAAGTTTAAGCTGAATGTTGTATCTTGTACGAGCTAGACTCAGATTTACCCAGGAATTGACGAGATAATTAAAGTCTGTAATATCGAAAGGACTTATCCTCGACGGGTAATAACATCAAGTTAGTTACTAGAGCTAGTTGTCACCTAAAAGCTGACAATGTATCTCTTTATCTAACCACGTAAGCGTGTCTCGAAAAGGATATGTCTTAGTAGAAAAGTACCGTCTCGAGAAACTTTCTGTGGACTTGATCAGGCCGGGTAATAATTTCAAGCTAGTTTAACTAGTGATGTAAGCGTGTCTCGAATCGGTCGTGTTCACGGAAAGTGGATCAATTCAAAAGTGCTTGCTCCTCCCGCATGTGCAAATTTGTTAAACACTTATGAGAACATGTGCAGGGGGAGCCCTTCAAAAGTGTACACAAAACTCTCAAAGTGTTAACCAAAATATTTGATTATCACAAACACTTTGAGAGATTTTCAATCAAAGGTTTCTTGGCTACTGTCGGAGTTATAAGGTGTTTAAGATAGGAATATCCGTCCTATGATCCGCCAGAGCCGGAGGGATCTACCCAAGGACATCTCCCATAGTTAGAATTAGAAGTCCTTAGGTATGATACGAAAGAAGGAGAAATGAATGAAAGGGAAAGAAGGAGTTGAAGAATTAAAAAGAAAAGTAAAGAAAAGGGTGAAAAGAAATAGCCCTCCATATGTTCAACCTTAGGGCAGACACCGGGTTCAATACGTATGCTACTGGTTGTTGCAAAAGACAACACCGGTATTGAAGACTAAGCCGTCATGGACCCAGTGACGCAATGCACTAAACCTTCTTAACCACTCAAGTTCTCTTAAAAGGACTTGTTTCATTCTCACGGGGAACCCGCGTAACCTATCAACCTATCTCTTAGAGACGGTTGATATTGAAGCAGGAGACACCTCCCCAGTCTTCGCATAGGAAACCTAGGTGTGCACTTATAGAGTCTAGAGCCTTGAGATACATCAAAGATCTCTTAGGAACACTTAGTATTTCTGCAACTGGTGTTCTACATCAATGGGCATCAGTTGTAAATTATCAAGTCCTTCGCAGATCTTAGCAATCTGCCTAGAACGTTTATGAGAGGATTACATAAGTATTTCTCAATGATTGAACGGAAATCCTACCAGGGTCAACAACAAACAGCCCTGACAGCAGGTCACTTCGGTAACCCCACAAGGGTTACGCTTAGTGTTTGCGGTGGTTCCATTACGGTCTACAGTCGTCGAGTGATCCCCAGCGACTCACCCAGTCATTGAGCTACCTAGTAGTTCTCGTAAGCTCCTTCGGGAGTATCTGATATGGGAACGGCCTGGATAAGGATTAGAAGGAGTCTTCACAATATGCTGTTGATGAGCTCTAATTCCTTATCCGTAAGTACCGGTGATTTATTGCTAACTGTCTACTCGCAGGTACCTCACTTCCATGATGACGGATTCCACATGCTCATACATGCATCTTGCTATCATCAAAAGCTCCCTCAAAGATCAAAGCAACACAAAGTTCAAAGTAAGATTCTACGCCAAAAAGAAGAATCTACAAAGTTTAAAGACCAAAGATCTTAAGTGAAAGAAAGGGACTATGTGCATGTATAAGTCAGAATTCAAAAGATGTATGAGCATGTTGGAATGGCGGACAACCACCACAGACGCAGGAGTGACGTACGGCAGATTACTTCGTAACATAATCACTACAACATCATCAAAGAACAAAGACAAAGAGCAAAGTATATCCATCTTTATTATAATCATTTCTGAAGACGTCTAAAGCTATGAAAGTCAAAGATTAAGACGAAGACGTCAAGCAACCATGATGACCGACCCTTAGGGGGAGATTGCTGGAACCATAGTTTTACTATTTTATCAAGTCTCGGTCATTTGTAATAATGCTAGGTTGCTTAGTTATTATTTACTATCATTTACATTTTGTATTAAGTTTACTAGGCTTAAGAATGAGGTCCATGGGCCTCAAGCCCATATGTTTCATGTAAAGGGAAGGAGTAGGAATGTTTCCCTAGCTCCTTTCCTATAAATACTAGTCTTAGGCCTCTTGTAAACTTGGTTGGTTATGTGAAATATTAAGGAAACTCTTGCAATTCTAATTCTCTCATTCTCATAATCATCCCATTCTTCTTCTCATCTCTTTTCTATCATTCTTATACTTGTGTTTACATAAAGTGTGACCTAACAAGCTCCAATATTTGATCACCAATCTTTCTTCAACCTGAAAACAAAAACTAAACACACAGTTGACCAATGTTGACCATTTTTAGATTTTTTAGTTTTCTATTAAGTCTGGTTTTCAGAGTCTCTAAGAAGCTTTATTAAGCTTATAGGAACCTAAATGAAGCTATTTCAGTCCATGAAACAACACACAATTAACACTTGAGCTATTGAATAATCTGTAAATTGAGTAAATTGCAAAGATAAAAAAACAGACTTGGAACTTGAAATTTTATAACTTGAAAAGGTTTACATTACACTACTAATACTGATACAATACTTGAATTGGAAAAGATTACTCTAATTTGCAAGATAATTTAAATTCGATACAATTTTTAGACTAAAAACTACACACTATCATTCCTTGCATCTTCTTCTATTTATAGCCCCATATTAGGTCTTTTGGTTGCATCCTCATCATATCCCACCTCTTTCTGATGAATTTGGTCCATTCACAAGGCGCCACGTGTTTTGGCGCCAAAAGAGTTTTTGCAATTTGCTCCTCTGATACACGCAATGGGTGGTGCATTTAATGTGATGTGAGGTAGGTGTAGGGAGGTGTGGGTGTGTGATGATTATTTTGTAAGTGGTGGGGGTGGTGGAGCAATACCAGGGGTGTGGACTGGTCTGGGTGAGGGAGAAGGAGAAGGGCGGTTTTGGGTGAGTTTGACTGGTATTGGACCAGGTCAAAGTTTGACCCGGTTAAAACTATTAAAGGGGTGGGTTGGATGGGCTGTTGAAACTTGGGCTTAGGAATGGGCTTGTGGATTGGATTGGAGTGGTGTAGGAGTAGTATTTTTATTTGTGTTGTGGATCCGGTTTAGGTTTTATTTTACACAAGGACTAATTATGTAGATTTCCGAAAGTTGAGGGTTGTAATTTGGCAATCTTCAAATGTATTTTAAAGGGTGAATTATGCCATATCATGAATAGTGCAAGGGTCCTTTGATGATTTTTCAATTTATTTTTCACCAGGGACTGAAACCGTCAAACTTTCAAACTTCAAGGACCATTTGTGTAATTTTCACCAAACTTTCCACCAAGGACCAATCCTGTCATAAAAGGTTAGTGAAAGGAAAAAATTTGTTTTTCTCAAAGTTTTTCATATCCCAGGGGCTATTTTTGACAATTTTCAAAGTTCAGGGACTAAACTTGACATTTTGTGAAACTTTTCACCAAAGGACTAATTATGTAACTTTTTGATTTATAAGGACCTTTGGTGACTTTTTCAAGTTTTTAGAATGACCAGGGACTAGATTTGACAACTTTTGAAAGTTGGGGGACTAAAACTGCCAATTATGCAAACTTTGTGCGTTTTTCATCTGTTTTTGATACTTTTGCATTTGAAACATGTAAAACACTTTCCTGGGATATTTTCACTATTTTGATTCATTATTGAGTGTTTTTGGATGCTTTGGCAGCTCAGAAATTGTAAAAATGATGAGTATTTACACACTCATCAGGTTTACAAAGTTCGGCCCTAGTTTTCTCCACACAAGTTCCTCTCCTTATGAATGAAAAATAGAAAACTATATATAGATTCTGATAGGTGACGGCGTCAAGAACAAAATTCTGACGCCGTCATCTTGCCGCCAAATAGTTTCTCGGATTGCCTAGATCTGGGTCTGACGCCGTCATGTATACTCCTTATGCAGGCCGTCACCAAAAATAGTCTTGACGCCCTTGCTGTGACGCCTTCAGGTTTTCACTGGGTCGTCATGGATTTTACTCTTAACACCGTCATGATTTTCTTCTTGACGCCGTCAGGTACTGTTCTCAGCATGGAAAATTAAGTCTTTGCCGTTTTCTTCACTTTCATGCTCCAAAAACGTCCGAATTGCTTCCTTTTCCAGAATTCACTCCCAAAGTACCTAAAATCACAAAAGGAACGATTTAGGGCAATATTTGATCAAATAAATTCAATTATGGGCTTAAATGACCCCCTGAAAGTGATTCATTTTTCGCCTCATCATATACCCTTACACTTGAGATTTGCTTGTCCTCAAGCAAATGCGCTTTTATTCTAATCAAAATACAAGTTAGGGGTCATTTAACACTAACATAAAAGTAATTACAACAAATAATCGTTCCACTAAAGACCAAAGACAAGCACAGAGGTCATACACTAGCACCTCACAAATAGTGTTTAGATACTCACATTTCTCGGGTGTAATAAAGCAATATCACATTATGGAAATGGGAAACATCTCTCACTACCTGTCATAGCTAGGGATGGCAAAAGCACCCGAAACCGACGGGGAAAACCGAAACCCGAACAGGTTGGGTCGGGTTCGGGGGCGGGTTGGCGGGTTTGGATGCGGGTTTGGGTATTGATAATATTTTTTAGGCGGGTACGGGTTCGGTGACGGGTTCTAGTAATACCCGCCCGATTTCCCGTACCCGTACCCGTATCCGTTTACCCGAATCTGTACCCGCTTTATTGATATTATAATTAACTATAATATATATACATTATACATAATTTCTTCAATTATATTTTTTATACAAATATCTTTATTACATAACACATTTTATTTTGTACATAAATTATTAAAAAGCATTAAATCGTTTGATATGATATTCATTTTCTTTAACTTTTAATTTTTTTTTGAATATATTAGGGTGTTTTTCTTTGTTTTGTCAGTGGATTTTAGTGTGACTTAATCTTAATACCGTCATTTTGTCCATATAATATTCAATTGGGGATAACCGATACCCATGGGGAAACCCGAAAAACCGATGGATAATATTAATCGGGTACCCAACGGGTAATGGGGCGGGTACGGGTTTGGATATTATAAACGGGTACGGGTACGGGTACACTAGAACCCGACCCAAACCCGACCCGTTGCCATCCCTAGTCATAGCAAGATAGATTACCATAGGCTTGGGAAAGGATCAAACCTCCACCACATGGCGTAAGCACCTAGGATAAACTATCAAAGAGGTCTTTTAAAGGGTTGTAACGTTAGGTGTAGGGATATGGAATACACGGTTTTGTTGGATATAGGCAGTCTTTACTGGTGGCGAGTTAACAATCTTGGTTAATTACATGTACAATATGGCGTTGCTAAGCCAAGACTAGACTCAACTTAAGCTAATAAATCAAAAATGACAAAAACATAAAATGAACATAGAATGAAAAGGGATGGTAGTCCGTATGTTTTTTTCTCTTTTTCTTTTTCTATTTTTTTTTTCTTCTTTTTTTTTCAATCTTTTTTTTTTTTTTTTTTTTTTTTTTTTTTTTTTTTTTTGTGCATACACTCTTACCCTACCATCCAAAATAATACATCATAGGGAATGAAAATTCCCCTTACACTTGAATTTTTACATACTTTACAATAAACTAATCTAATAACTCAAATTAAGATAATCAAAACACTTGGAGTACTTTTAAGATTAATGCACATATGGGGGTAATATATGATGTTCTTCCCCATTACTCCATAAAATAAGTACTTTACCCATGAGTCCCAATCGTCCCAAAACAATATGTACAAGGATATGACTCGACTTAGCAACCATGTAATCAATTAGATAATTAATTTAGGGTTTAACAAATAACAATAATGCACTAAAGATGAGTGCATACACGGAAGGCTAAGGCGATTTGGGTGTACATTTAAGTGGGGTGTAACAAATTCTTCCTTTAATTAAGATGCTTAAAGTTAGAAACAAAAAGATAGGCTCGGAGGGGTGTACTAGGGGTTTCATGTACTAAAAATGAGTACAACGCTAAGGTGTGAGAAAAATTAGTTGACTTAACTAGCCAAGTAATATGACTTAAATGGTCAAGTAATTATGATACGGGTTTAACACAAGGGTGATCCTAATGCCTCTTATCATGTAGTAAATCCTACTACACGAATGTAGTCTCACTAGCGGTCTCGGGATGCATCACTAACGCAAGTTCTAGAATCTAAATGCTACCGGTACACTCATAAGCACTAATAGTAAATGCTTTTCCTATCAAATCTAAAGGCGAACCTCACATATTTGGGTGGAAATTTTTTTCTGAATAGTACGGTTTTGTGCTAGTCATACGACTACTATCCATGAGACGCTTGCTATGGCTAAAGTTTCACTCCTAAATGTTGTAAAAAATTTTAAATTTGGCGTTAAAATTGCACTAACAAGTATTTCTCTTAGTTTTATTACACATCTACCATCAAACAAACAAACTCAAGCGAAAGTCTATCTGTAAGGTATCATCATTTTACACTCCCCTTACACTTAGGATGAACATTGTCCCCAATGTTCAAGTAAAGAATGTAAAAGTGAAATAAGTAAAACGAATGAAATCAAATACTCCCTGATTCGCTCGGTATGGATAATAAGGTGGCCAGGTTAGATCTTCCTCCAAGAAAATGAACAATCAAAGCTTCCCTTCCAGAATAATAATCATCTTCTTGTCATACATAACCTGTAAAACCTGAGAAAACAGACAAGGCAACCTCGTGTAAAATCGGCGGCAATCTACATATGCTAATAAATCCTAGAAAACAAAATAAGATATAATGCTTGTGGAATGATGTTTGCAGATTTTCTGAAGATTATAAAACTGATAATTCAACAAAAACTTTAAGACTCCGTTAGAAAAACAAAACTGGTAAAATTTCCAGAATTTTACACCTGACGCCGTCAGAAGTGACCTGCAGAAATTCTTATGTTAAGTTTCCGGAAAATTTCTGGAAAAACTTCGTCCTACTTCCTGGAAAATCCTGCAAAACATCATTATGACTCGATACAAGCACTTAATATTGTGGAGAATCATGATCGGTTTTGTTTCTTAAAAACATATTTGGGGTTTCCCCTTACACTTACCTTTTACAAAAATAACTTTGGATGAAGTTAAGACTAGGCCAAACAACAAAGTAAAGTATTTTCACTATTTTAGTTCTGAAACATGATCTACCAACAATAAAAATAAAGCATGCACACGGAAGCAAATAACAAACAAACAAAAAAAAAATCACACACAATCATGGGTTGTCTCCCAAGAAGCGCTTTTTTTTATTTGCGAGTCTTGTAGCTAGACTCAAGTTCATGGGTTACTACGTGATACGGGTGAGTTCCTCATTGAGGACATCTTTGGGATCAAACTTAGGTTTTAACTTCCTATCGGTTTTCTTAGTACGGTATGACCTTTCAAACTTCTCTCCATCCGGATCATACAAAGTCATCTTCATATGCCATGATCCGTCACCTTCTTTAGGTGGCTTGTCCCACCTCCATTTACACTTATCTCCCTCTCTTTTCCACTTATTCATCTCTATATTAATAGGCATTACGCTTAAGAACTCAATCATCTTCCTAAAAACTAAGGGGTCCTCAAAAGGATCTAGCTCTTCATCTCTAGCTATGAGTTGTTCCACCGAATGTGTCTTATCGATGAAATCTTTTTCTAGATAGAATGGGCGTTGAGGTCCTATAAAGTTCCTTTCTATCCATGGTCCATATCTAGATGGTCTCCTATTCATCTCTACCCAATGTGGTGTCGGTTCATCCTCACAATCATAGCTATGTTTCTTAACATTATACACCGACCAAGTATCGCCCTCACCTACCGCTATCTTAGACTCCTTACAATCTATCATAGCGCTAGCGGTTGCTAAAAATCCTCTTCCTACCAAAAATGGGCATGTAGTGTCACTAACCATGTCTAAGACGTGAAAATCCGCTAAGATAGTTAACTTCCCTACGTGAACAACTACATCCTTAATCATTCCAACCGGGTGGGCAATGCTCCCATCCGCTAGACCTATCAATACCTCCGTCTCCTCTAACTTTCCTAGCTTGAGAGTGGTGAAAAGGGATAAGGGAATCAAGTTGAGGCTTGACCCTAAATCGGCTAGTGTGTCGAAAGCTTCGGATCTTCCTATCTTACAAGGCAAAACAAATATACCCGGATCATCAAGCTTTTTAGGCAACTTGTTTTGAACGAAGGCGGTCCCATTTTTACCTAGTTTAAACTTCTCATACTTTTCTAGGAGGGCACTATAGTAGGGAGCACGGGCTAAGATATTAATAACGGGGCGTTCAAGGTGAAGCTCCTTGAATTCATCGTCAAGGTCTTGCGTAGGAGGTGTTTCAACTATGCTTTTGACCGGTTTTATATCGGGTGTTTTATTCGATTGGTCCTTTTGAAGAATCTGGTTTTGCTTGAAACACGTGCTCATTGATTTAACCGAATAGTATTGCGGACAAGAAGTGGGTGACGAAACTGATGATTTGGAATTAACGTTTAGTTTCGGGTTCTTGACCGTGTCGCTTGGGAGTGCTCCCATTTCTCGATCATTGAGAACTTTCAACAATGTGTCAATTTTGGTGGTCATCTCGCTTTGCTTTTGTTTAAAATCGGCTTCAAACTTAGATATGCGAGCTTCTTGAGATGCCATAAACTTGGACATCAATCCTTCAAGATTGTTGGTACTACCATAGTTGTTAGAAGGATTGTTGTTGAAAGTACGGTTTGAGGGTGGACCGTTTGGTTGGTAATGATTAGGCGGATTGGAAGAATTGGCTTGATTTTGTTTCCACCTAAGGTTTGGGTGATTTTTCCAAGAGGGGTTGTAGGAATCACCGTAAGGGTTTGGCTCAGGTTTGAAAGTGTACCACTTATCTCCCGCTTCATCGGTACGCGAGGATGCGTAGTCTGCAAAAGCTGTTCCGGGGAGTTCCACACAATCACGAGTGTCATGGGGACCACTACATAATTCGCATGAAGAAGTGATTTTGTTCACTTGGCTTGAAGGCTTAGGAGCTTCGTAAGATTTCATGAGAAACTTGACTTGGTCCTCAAGTTCCATGATCCTACGGTCGGGAGTGATAAAGTTGTTCGAAGGCAAAGATATTGCCTTGACCGTTTTGTTCAAATCACGGGGATCATTCCAACTTTCGTTGTCATAGAGAGCAAGATCTTCTATGAGTTCCCATGATTGTTCCGCACTTAGATCACCTAGCTTACCACCGGCCGATTGGTTAATGGCTCGCCTTGTGGAGAGATCGATATGGTCATAGAAGATTTGGACTTGGAGCCAGAGATCTATGCCATGATGAGGGACTTTTTGGAGTAAGTCCTTGAATCGAGTCCATGCTTCATATAGAGTTTCACCTTGACGTTGTTGGAACATCAAGATATCATTTCTAAGCTTGGTAGTTCTCCCCGGTGGGAAAAATTGAGCAAGTAAACAAGTGGTGAGATCATCCCATGAGGTGATGGATCCCGCGGGTAAACGTTCAAGCCATTGGCTAGCTTGATCACGTAGAGAGAATTGGAATAGGCGTAATCGGGTTGACTTTCTAGTTGTAACATCAAGGTCTATAGAATCTACGATTTTTAGGAAGTCCTTAAGATTTTGGTTTGGATCTTCGGAACGAAGTCCATGGAATGCACATATGCTTTGCACCAACCGGATGATGTCGGATCGCAAGGGGGTCACATTGGCTCCTTGGGTGAGCTCAATGGTGTTTCGATAGCCTTGGTGGCTAGGTCGGGAATACTCTCCTAGGGTTCGGGGCCTAAGAGGTTAGTTATCTAGTGGTGGGTTTTGTTGTGGTAGGATGACGGGTTCAAAGACGTTACCATCGTCCATGATGTCGGATGGTGAAGAGTTACGAACAAAAACACAAAGAAATAAGATAGACTAAAGAGAACCTAAAAATAAAAATAAAATCTTACTAGAAAGGAATCTAGCAAGTAGACCTAATAAAAAGAGATTCTAACCTAGACAATAACTATTCCCCGGGCTGCGGCGCCAAAAACTTGATGCGTAGGGATTGCACCAGGCTTTACCTCTCGAGGGATCTTGAGAAGCTTACAATCCCCACCAGGCAGTGTACCTGATCGATGTAGTATAGTATAATGACAAGTACCGGGGGATTGATCGTTCAGCTAGGAATTGTGTTGCTAGGATTAGAAAACCTAAAGACTAGGTCTAGAGATGAGGGATGATTCTTTTTGTATTTTTATATTTTTATGAAAGCAAGTAAAAATCTCGGTTTTGAAGGAGTTTGGCGGAATTAGTTGCTAGTCAACTAACCCAATACTAAGATGCAAACAAAATAAAATACTAGAAATGAAAATAAAATAAATTATACTAGAGTTGTGAGCAATATGTGAGAGAATTGTGTTTACTTAGATTTCACTACTCCCTAGATATCTTTTACAGGTTAATTACTTGTTATAGTTGCGTGGATGACGGATTGTATTCCTTAATACCATTCATGGGGTGGCGTACTTACTTCCCCAATCCTATGAGCGCCTACTTCACTCCTATGTCGAGACGGCTAAGAAGCTCCTAACATGGGATCACTAGAATTTGCCCATGCATTAAATACAACCAATAAAACCTAGTACACATCGGTTCATGTTTCCTAAGGCGTTCAAGCATGTTACACAATGGAGATCTGCCAGTTTTCTTAAGCCTAACATTGAAATCATTCATCCTTTACAACCATAAACAAGTAATCAACATATAATTAACATCTAGGTTTCATTACATCTAAGCAAACACAAGATAGATCTAGCCTGGCATGTTGAAATCAAGACAAGCATAAGATATATTCAAACAACACATAAACATATTGATTGAATTAAGAGAAGACTTATCTCAATTGAACATGAAAGGATTCAAGGGGTGAAAACCCTTGAAAACACTGTAAAATACGACCTAGGGTTTACAAAGTTCGGCCCTAGTTTTCTCCACACAAGTTCCTCTCCTTATGAATGAAAAATAGAAAACTATATATAGATTTTGATAGGTGACGGCGTTAAGAACAAAATTCTGACGCTGTCATCTCGCCGCCAAATAGTTTCTCGGACTGCCTAGATCTGGGTCTGACGCCGTCATGTATACTCCTTATGCAGGCCGTCACCAAAAATAGTCTTGACGCCCTTGTTGTGACGCCTTCAGGTTTTCACTGGGTCGTCATGGATTTTACTCTTGACGCCGTCATGATTTTCTTCTTGACGCCGTCAGGTACTGTTCTCAGCATGGAAAATTAAGTCTTTGCCGTTTTCTTCACTTTTATGTTCCAAAAACGTCCGAATTGCTTCCTTTTCTAGAATTCACTCCCAAAGTACCTAAAATCACAAAAGGAACGATTTAGGGCAATATTTGATCAAATAAATTCAATTCCGGGCTTAAATGACCCCCTAAAAGTGATTCATTTTTCGCCTCATCACATCCTCTTCATTTTGCTGCTCCACCACATTTTGCTACGCATCCTGTTGATCCTCCTCATCCTCTTCATCTTCTTCCTCCACCTCCACATCATTCAGTCCCCAATGCTCATCCCAGTAAAAGTCTTGTCTATGCAGCCATTTCAAAATTATTGACCTCGTCCACGTATCTACCTGCCTATACGACCCATATTCGTAAACGGGATCATACCCGAAATGATTAAACACTGCGTCCCATAGTAAACTGTTGTTTAATACCCACTCGTACTCTTCTGCATCATTTTGAAAGTTACCATTTGCTGCCATTGTTGAAGTTTTCTTTGAAAGTGAATATGTGTTTGTGTGTGTTATTTGGTATATATACAATAGAGAGGTATAAATAGGCTGGAGAGGTATATGAACGGTTCCCAAGACTTTTGGCAGGAAAAGGGATCGACCAAAGGCGCCTAAATCATACTGTGAATTGAAGATATTTTAAAACTGTTCCTAAAGATAAGGAATTGAGCGTGGTACGCAAAAGTCACCACTTTCCTTTTACCAATTCTTGACTTACCAAGTACAATGAGTTGATGCAATAACTACTTGTATCTCATGCTTTATGAATAATAAACTTCCAAACTCAATATTTCCAACAATGATTTGGGATCGGGTTTTGACCCGAGGGAATAAATGTTTGACCGTGACTCGTAGAAAACTTATGTTATGCTTCTTTGAAGTTTAATGTTTTTGTGTTCAAAGAAAACTTATGTTATGTTTCTTTGTTAGTCAAGTTATCGATTACTATATTATGATGCTTTGTTAAAAGTCAAACAAAGATTGTCAAACTTGATTGTCATTTGCAAAAGTCAAAGAATCTCCAAGTGAATTTGGGCAATTCCGGGTAATTACTATCAAAAGATAACTAATAGCTAATCATGATTGTCACTTTGGGTAATTTTTGGTAGTTTTGTGCCTGTACATTCATTTGCATAAGGTCAAACAGGATAGTCAAATTGTGCCATTTTGGGTAATTACTGCCAAAAGATATCGAGTAGCCAAAAGATCAAGATCAGTTAAATTTACAAGCAAACACTTAACCATTCACCATAAAGATGGGGTACATGAGCCACTACAAACCACACAATCTAGCCATAAACACTATACTACTTCAGTGCAAGTACCAAAGAAACCACAACTGCAAAAATACAAAGTGTTGACTTCTAAAAACCGACTTTCTTTAAGGCATTTGTCAACTCTGCCTCCAATTCTTCAATCCTTCTTTGACAATCAACTTCAATTTGAACCTCACGCCTTTGTTTGGGATTCAGTTTGCTATACATCTCAAACAAATGCATCTTGTACCAATCACATTCCTCCTCTGGATCATACCAATCAAATTGTTCACATTTCTTCGTACCCGATTTCTAAAATCAAAAAAACATAGTATATTAAACATTAAACTTAATAATCTTTAAAATAAACGTATCTGATAACTTACCCATCGATTTTGGCAGCAAATGAAACGTCGAGCATGGTTGGATGGTGTCCAAGATGTTACCACCATTGCTGGCCTGTCACATTTGCAGTTATCTTCAAAAAGATAAGACGACATGAGTTAGTTTGATTTTGATTTGGGATTTGTTATGATTTTTTAGAGTGTGTTAAATTAGGGTTTATGTGAAAGGGAATTGATTTGCACACTTTATAAATTGATTGGGACACTCCATCTGTGCATTAAATACTTGTACAGTATTAAACACTTTGCTTCAACCGCTTGTACATTGAGTGTGCAATTAACTTTTTTGAGTGTGCAAATCATTAGCCGTATGTATAACAGAAGATCAAAAATTGACGGCCATTAATCCTTATTCGGGTCAATCGGGCCGACCCTGTACCCGAGTTAGCCAAATATTTTCAACCCGATACGGGACCGTATTTAGTATTGGGTTACTCGGGTTGACCCGAATCACCCGAATAAAAAGGAGAAGGACGTATGGAAATGAAAAAATCGTACAAAAATGTACGAAAACGTAATAAACGTTTCATTACATTTTAATACAGAGGAAAACATTCAGAAAAGCTTAGAACATATGAAAACAAGCGAAAATTGCCGAAAATATTCAAAATCGATGAAATTGGTCAAAAAAGGTCTTAATCGGTCGTAGTCGGACTAAAACGGTCTAAATCCGTCGAAATCTGTCAAAAATTGTCAACGTCGGTCGAAAACTAGCGACAACGAGCAAAATCGATTGAAAATGGTCAAAAAGGGACGAAAAACGTTACAAACGAATTAAAACGTAAAAAAAATACAAAACGTATAAAATGTTGTATAGTATTTATCTTATTTAACAAAATCCAATGTACATGACCCATGACCCATGTTAATTACCCATTGTCGATCACCAATCATGTAATGGTCGATAACATATATGACATGTCACTACAACCCAATATTAATGCACATGACCCGTTACCCATGTTAATTACCCAATGATCAACGGTCATGGATGTGACCAGTGATAACCTAATGCATATGACCCATATGATGTCAAATACCCATTATTGAATGTGACCAGTGATAACCTAATGCATATGACCCATGACCCATGTGAATTGGCCATTATCACCGGTCATGCATGGGTTGCACCAGCTTGGTAGGTGTATAGTAGTTATATATAGTGTGAATTGAATGTTATATGAATTGTATTTGAAGTTATTAAAGACGGTCATGCATGGGTTACACCGGCTTGGTAGGTGTATACCGTTTGTCATAGACACTAATAAGAAGCAAGTACGCAAGGACCTCCCGATCATGTTATCCGGGATCGAGAAAGTTTGAACTCGGTTTGAGCTTGATCACTCGAAAAGCTCGGTTTATTTGTAAAGGTGTGTGTCTTACACAAATTAAAATTGAAATATAATCTAATAATCGAATTCGGTTCACCTTCGGCTCGAAAATCTCGATACCAAGGTTTTCAAGATCGGGATCATATCCTACTTAGGATCGATTTTGTCTTTGCAAGATCGAGATCGTAAGATCGGATCGGGATCTTAAGATCCCACCATAATGCATTTTTTAAGTATCCTTTGTAATATTATACAAATTTATAAATTATTATATACATAAACACAAAATTATATAAATTTTGTCCTAAATTATGGTTATGAAATGTATAAGAAGATTATAACATGTTGTTTTTTCAATTTTACAAAACACAATTCATAAATTTGTAGTTTTTTAGTTTGCTAGTTCGAGAAAAGTAAGATCGGATCGGATTAGATCCTAAGATCCTATGGTCAGGATTGGGTTCCTATACGATCTTAAGCTTTCAAAGATCCTACATAAGATCCAGATCATTTTTGCTTTGCAGTATCGTAAAATCGTAAGATCCTAAGATCAGGATCGGGATCCTGACAACCATGCTCGATACATTTATAATTAACTATTTATACTTAGTACGCTTACATACAATATATATATATATATATATATATATATATATATATATATATATATATAAACATATGCTATATCACTTACAAGCTCGAAAACTCAACAATAACTAGAGTCGAATTTTTATAAGGTTGAGCTCAACTCATTAAATATTTAACTTCATTTGATAGGCTTGAGCTTGAATACTCCATCCCAAATTTTAACTTTTCCCCAACCCGCTTAAAATTTTCCCCAAATTTAAATTGCCCTCCACCCAAATATTTCATTGACCCGCTCATGTTTTTCAATACTCGTTCCCAATTAATATCCACAAAATCTAGATCTGGTCTTCTTCTATCTCCTCAACACTCTCCTCACCAACGCCACTGCTCGCACCAACACTACACTCCCACCAAGACCACCGCTAAGGCCCGATCCAGTGACATGTTTGGCGGTCCAGTCCAGCTCGGTATTCAGCTCACTATGTTTGGCGGTCCACTCCGGCTCGGTATTCAGCTCACCGGTTTGGTTGATCCTAATTACTGGCGAGGAACACTCCAACTTTGCCCTGTTCTTGATTGGTACTTTGCTTTTACATGGTTATTGAGCTACGTGGTTCAAGCTCCTTGATTTTGATTTCACTAAAGCTATATGTAATGTGTGCAGATATTAAATCGGGTTGATGATGCTGTCAATGAAGCTTTGAAACAATCTCAAGGTTCATATACCGCCTTGCTATCTTATAATGACAAGATTTTTTGTTAATACCTGATTACACACTTCTGATGCATTCAGGCATCTTTATCTGGTGCATATCTTAGTCCTTAATTTATTAATACATCATCAGGTTGCAAAACAACTCGAAATGTCTTTCATGACATGTTACTTAGCCCGCCATTTTTATGTGGTATTATCTTTTATTATTTTTGAAAGTGCATTCACATCTGAAATGGTTTTTTATCCTTGAATTCATCTTTTAGATGTTTTTAAGCACCCATTATGCGGGGACTGATTTAAAAACTAGATTGACCATAACCAAACTGGCCAAAAGCACATGCTACCTTGGAATCTTTACTTTTTTCTAGTTTGAAAAAAATAATCTGAAATGTATATAGCTTTGGAAGGTTGAATAAAAGTTACAAATAAAAGATGCAGAATCGATTGTAAGAAAGCTTAAAATCGGAAATAGACCAAGATCTGATTATCAAAAAATATAGTTGTTTCTAATCAAGTAGTCGCGTTGGTCTATTTGATTTTTTCAGCTTATCTTTTCCATTTTTGATTGGGTGGTTGGGACAAAGTTACTTGTACCTTTTTAAACCATTCCTAGAGTTTAATATATACCTTATTTTTAATTGGGTGGTTGGGACAAAGTTACAAGATCTGATATGCGTTTTATTCCTGTCGTGTTTGCGCAGATAGTTGAACCAGTGGCGCATCAAGCGACTCAAAACCACCAAAGCAGATAGTTGAATCAGTGGCGAATCAAGCGACTCAAAACCACAAAAACAGCAGATATTTGAACTAGTGGCGCCTAACAAACTAGATGCACCTGACAAAAGACAAGGCAATAGTGTGTCTGTCAAATGTCAAGAAATAGATGCACCCTTCAACAATATATATAACCACATACTTTTTACAGAGGAAGGTTTTCTAGCATCTAATCAAGAACTTTATTCCAGTATGCTCATCTAGTTCTGTTATGTTGTGAGCTTTGACATGTTCTAGTTCTGCTCTAATCCTGATGTGGTTATTGTTGATATGCAGCAGCCTACGTTTTCAAGGCTTTTATATCCAGATGATGAGATTAGATCAATGGGAGAAAAACTTGTAAGTTTAACTGCAAATTTTATTATTATGTTCATTGTTTTGGATTAAAAGTCTTCATGATGTTGTTTGAATTACTGCTGATCATGTTTGTGTTAATATTGCTTAGATGGATTTAGTTCTGCTCATGAACTTTAAAGAAGATGTACAAAAGTAATTACTACTGCTAGTACAAAAGTTACTACTGCTAGTGAAAGTTGGTACTGCTCAGAGATTAAGACCGCTCGAAGTTGCTAGTTGCTTATGGAAAAGATTATAGATACTCAGGAAACTATTGTAAGCCGACTAGGACTCCTTGGTGTATAAAAGGATGTCCAATTTTATATTTGGTTCAGTTATATATATTCAAATTTTATTGTATTTGAATTTGTTTTGATATATATTTGAATTGTTTTGATATATATTGATTTTTTAAATGTGACTAAAAGATGCATATAGTCACCCTTATTAACACTTTGGTCACTGTTTGCTTAGTTCATTGTGTGACTAAATATTACAAAAGGCCCCACAAACATAAAATTCATGTGGCTATTTGATGATCAATAGTCACACAAAATACACATTTTTTCATTTTAAACAGCATATGGTCACATTTATTATCACTTTTGGCCACTTGATGCTTAATTGTATATGACTAAATACCCAAAAGAAACATGCTTTGTGTGACTAAATATTACAAAAGGCCATGCAAACATAAACTTCATGTGGCCATTGGATGATCAATAGTCACACAAAATACACATTTCTTCATTTTAAACAGCATATGGTCACACTTATTAACGCTTTTGGCCACTGTTTGCTTAATTGTATGTGACTAAATACCCAAAAGAAACATGCTTTGTGTGACTAAATATTACAAAAGGCCACGCAAACATAAAATTCATGTGGCCATTGGATGATCAATAGTCACACAAAATACACATTTCTTCATTTTAAACAGCATATGGTCATACTTATTAACACTTTTGGCCACATTGTGTTAAATTGTATGTGACTAACTCCAAAAAAATAACACCCATTGTGTGACTAAATCATCACAAACGTCACATTTATTGTATATTCATATGGCCATAGGAAGGGAAATAGTCACACAAAATACACATTTACTTTAATATATCATCTCAAATGTCACATATATTATATATTTATGTAGCCAAAGGATGAAAAATAGTTACTCCAAAAAAACATTCGTGTGACTATAAGGTGTTTACGGTCACAAATAATGACTAATCCAACAAAACTTGTGCCTAATTTGTCACACATATTCGGGGTTTTGGTCACTCTTTTTCGATGGAAAAGGCCATGAACTCAACAATGTGACCATATGCCACCTACGGTGGCGGGACCTATGGTGACACACAACGAAAAAAATGTGTGTGACTATATGCATATCGTAACACATTTTTGGCGTGACCAATACAACTTTTTGTGCCAGTGTATATTAAACTCAATTAAGTTTGTATATTTCGCAATTCCTATATTGGAAAAATAAACCGTTTTGTATTAAAAATAAACTTTGCTTAGTTCGAACATGACACTATACTAGATATTAATTTATGATCAAAAGATAGACATTACGTTTAGTACCTTTATTATTTGGTATGAACCCTAGTGTAGATAATATGAAAAGGTTGAGTTTTTGTTTATTAGTTATAAATATGTTTAGTAACTCGAGGTATGTCGCGAAATGACGTCAAGAAGACTAGTGAACCGTGACGAGACGCAAGATAGACGAGCAAGGCGCGAGGTAAGCCGATGAAAACAAGTAGTTGATTCAAGTCGTATCACAATCCTTATATTACACCCCTTGTGTTGTTTTATAAAAAGACTTTATATATTTATGTCATGTTTCAACACACTCTTTTAATTGAGACAGGTGGGCTATGGCCCAAAACAAGGCAATATCCACCCTAAGGCCTGTTGGGCCAGTCACACCACCCATGCCCAACTAGACATGTTTCTTTTATTCCGCAAGCCCAAATGGTAGTACTAGTTTTGCCTAAGTTCAGTTTTAGTTTTAATACATATTACTCAAACAAAAATTAGTATCTTTATGCTAATGTCGCAGCAGCCGAGAATGAAACAGAATGTAACGTTGGTTGGTATGCTAAGTCTGGAGCGTAAAGGCTCGAACCTGCGTCATCTCGGTGTGGGCTGTCGCAAGGAAGGAAACAGATCAACGTTGAAAGACACAAGCCAGTATTAAGACTCGATGTGTGGATCAAACCAAAGTATTTCAAGTGGCAATTTTTAACATCGTAATCTTACTCAAACCAAAACAAAACAAGATCGAAACTAAGCACACCCTAATTATCAAGCCAATCGGTTCAAAAAGGACCTTTCCACACAAGTTTTTAACAATAACAACAATTTATAGCCGATCGTATAAACACAAAACAAAGGAGTATGACTATTCGAATTTACTTAGTATCGATTCACATGTTTTTAACAACATCTATAAAACCATAAACAAGAATATAAGAAAAGAAACCATGAAACCTTACAACAGAAAGGAAAGTCGATTTGAAGAGAAATAAAGCGAGAACCAAAAGAAACTTGAACCCAATTCGAATTCCGCAAGCGATCCACACACCCTTTGTAACCTTAGAAAGTGATTCACTCAAGCTAACAAATATTTTGTTGTGAAGATTTTTGGATGTGTGGAACTCCTTGTGAGCCAATCGGTTTATATAGAACTAATAGAAGGGGGGTTTGATTCCTCTTCATTGGGCATCAGTCGATCATGTAGCCCAAAGAGGCATAGCTTAATCACCATCTAGTCAGATTTTGGCTCCTGGTGTTGACTTCAATATTTGGACAAAGGAGAGGGAATCCCAACTGAAACGCTTGGACCACTTGGAGCCTTATGGCGGGTTGGACTTGCCATGGCAGTTGGTGGGGGGGATGATTTGTAGCAGAAGAGGAGATAGCATGGAAGAGCAGAAGAAAAAGATGCATCGTGTAAATGGGGAGGTGAAGTGTACGAAGATAAGGAAAAGGGCGTACATATATTATCTATTTTCATTTTATCACTTTTCTTATTTTGTATTTTTAAATTTTAATTGCTATATGTTTGTTTTGTATATTTATTTGTGTAAGTAATAAAAAGTGAATGTTAAATAAAAGGTGATGTGTGAGAATGATTTTGACTTCGAAATGCTCGGGGTGAATTAAACAAACCTCGGGTTTAATGAACCCCGATAGTAAATTATTAAACTTAAGCCATACTATCGCGGTGTCGGTACGCGTGCGGGTTTCAGTAAAATGGATGGTGAGTTCGTCACATTGTTTGTTTGATAATATTCGTTGTTGCTTTACCATTAAAATGAAATCAAAAGTATAAATGTGAGAATGAGTGAAACTATTGAATATAACATTCATAAATAAAATTTTCGGGTTTACCGGAAATTAAAAACTTAAGAATTTGGTCTTCACGTTCCCATGTGTACTCTGGTCCTCTATTAGAGTTCCATCGAACCTTGTCGATGGGAATGCGACTTGTTTCAAATGCTTGACATTACAGTCTATGATTTCTACTGGCTATTCAACAATGTTGAGTTTGTCATCGAGTTGAATTTCTCTAAAATAATGACGAGTAATTCGTAGGATAGACACTTTTTGACCAAAAAGTGCCTTGAATGGGCAGCCTCTATACTAGTGTGATGACCGTTGTTGTAGCAGGATTTGATTAATGACAAATGATTATCTAACTATTATCAAAATTAGTTACACATGTTCTCAAAATGTCTCCTAGAGTTTGAGTGGTCCTTATTTCCCAAGGGAAGTAGGTGTAGTCACTGATGTCGAAATGAAAGGGTGGATCTAATTTGGGTTGGAACAATAAGAGTAGATATCATTAATAGTCTCATGGTGAACGTAGGGCATTTAAGGGGAAAAGCCCTTTGGTGTGAACATCATGGAAGAAGGCGTCAACAAGCCTACACAGCTATTCAAAGTGATGATCTATGAATCAAGGGATCTAAGGGCAAAATAGGATGCCAATGATTAGGAACGTTTGGAAGTTATTATTAGATAAGGCTCGTGATTCTAAGTGCTCAACTCGTTAAGGCAGAACTATGATGTATATTGACTCAAAATCGTAGTAATAGTGGTCTGACTCAAGTGGGTACTATGTCGAGAGATGTTTGTCTCATTATAGGTGGAAGCTAACGGTCTTTCGGTCAGATGCGACCTCTTATTGTCCCAATGTAAAAGTGTGTCACAACCCCAAAATCGGGTCCAGCAGAAGCATACATGTAGCTGGGGTGTAACTCAATTGGTATTACAACACAAGTTCAAAAATGGTTTTCACTTCAATCATTTAGAATAAAATCATTTAACCAAAAGTATTGAATTTACATTGTTAAAAGTAGTGCGGAAGTAGGCTCTTAAAATAGTTAAAAACGGTCCCCAAATGAATATCAGAGTCTTCTATGACCATGCCATTCCCTGCCAAAACCTCCAGTAGCGTGTCATTGCTTAAAACCTGAAAATACATGCTAAAGTGTCAACACTAGGTTGGTGAGTTCATAGAGTCTTGTGAAAAAGAATGTAATGCATATGAATGAAGATTTCCCAGCAGAGGCATCGTAAATCCACTCAGTTCCAAGTCCCGCCATAAAAGACTTGTAACCTATGTGTTTACAACCCACTGCCAAATATGACATGGTTTACGTGAACAAAAGTAATACTTGTATCTAGATTCAAAGATAAGTTTAGCAATACCATTATATAAACAATTATTGTCAATGAGGCCATATAAACAAGTCTGACAATGTCGCCAGATAAACAATGATGACAATGAGGTCATATAAAATAAATCTGACAATGTCGCCAGATAAACAGTTTTGACAATCCTGACAATGTCGCCAGATAGATAAATCAGTCGAGTAGGGAAAATAGCAATATTACGTTTGACATCACAGCCAAGTGGGGAAACCACAATATTACGTTTGACATCACAGCCAAGTGGGGAAACCACAATACGTTTGACATCACAGCCAAGTGGGGAAACCACAATATTACGTTTGACATCACAGCCAAGTGGGGAAACCACAATATTACATTTGAAATATATGAACAATTGGTGACCATGAGGTCATATAAATAAGGATGACAAATCCCATGAAATGCAGGTAATCAAACATACCAATGAAATACAGGTAATCAAACATATCCATGAAATACAGGTAATCAACCATGTAAAGCGAGTAATGTGTTTAAGTAAAACGAGCATGTATTCTCCCCCAAAGTGTTTACCAAAACAATTGAAAAAGTTGGGGCTATGACTCACCTGGTGCGATAGCTACGATGACAAAAGTAGATATACTGAAATGAGGCACGATCTCTAACCACAACCTAATATGAATGATATTCTCTAATGTAAGAAATGAAATGATGCTACACATGCAAATACGTATGTTATCGATACCACTCGTGAAATTTGAAAATAACGTTTATCGTCGAAAAATACATTTTTGACGTCTCGTTAAGTTAATAACCACTTTCCATGTAAATACGTTGAAACGGTACTCCACGATCCTCGTTTGGTGTTTTATCAGTAAATATAGTATTTTCGTCATAAAATAACACTTTTCCTTACTTGAAAATATGCCCAAATTGGCCTCGCAAAACTAGTCGTAAAATATTGTACGTTAAGTGTTAATGGTCAAGCTCGGCGTTTTTGAAAACCTTGTAACATTATCTAGGTGTTGTCTCATTTAACTTTTGATCGTACGCGCCTCAACGGTTAAGAAATATCACTTCCAATGTCGTTACTTGAAAATATAATGTTCAATACTTAGAAAAATTCTATTATAGTAAAAGCTGTCAAAATAAATAGAGTTTCGTCGGGTTTCAAACGTGTATATCTTGGTCGTTATAAGCTTGTTTTCTACGTTATTTATATCTCCGGAATCGTGGGACAACATACTAACATATTTTTTATAAGCCGAGATGGCTAGATTAAGTTTTATGCCTCAAAACAGTCCATGAAAAACTGAGACAGCAATGAAATTTTCTGAAAATATAGTTTTCGTTGTTAACTTGTTTTTAGCATAACTTCTTCGTTATAAACTCGTTTTAATCCGTTCTTTCGCCTATAGCTTCGTTTTTGAAAGTATTTTCTAAATCTTTGGTCCAAAATTACACCCTAGCCCCTGAGTTTCCCACGTTTTACAAAATGGGACAGTAGGTTATGTATTGTTTCAAAAATGGGTTTTCCTAGTTTGTAACTTGTACAAAAACCTTCCAATCAACTTCAATACAACCCTTAATCTACCATACACCTTCTTAGGGTGTCATGGGTTCCTAAACATCAACAACCTTGGTGGATCTCATGAGATTACTAGTGAAATTTATAGATCTAGTGTTAAAGATAGTTTATGTGCAAAGTGGTATCTAAAACATAAGTAAGTTGCATTACCAACTAGTATATCTTGAAAATACATAAACATATAAAGTAAATGGAAGTATGAAAAGATTAAAAAGTGTTTTTGAAGCTTACTTGAAGATTTGAGGTGATTTGATAAGAAATTGATTAAGAAACCTAGGTTTTTATCACAAAACCTTAACAAGGAATGAAAGTAAAGCTTGATTATGTATTGATCTTGAAAGTTTGATGGATTCTTCTTATTTTTCTTCTCTTGGCCTAAAATATGAAGAAGAGAAAGAGAAAATGAAGTTTGCTAGTTTTCTTGAAATGTAGAAATGAAAGAATGAAGTGTAGATATTTGTTGAAAAGTCTTGGTCTTTGTTTAATTAGTATCACATGGAAGAAAAGTGGGAAGAGTGGGTGGGAAGCTTGAGGCTAATTAATAATCCTGTCTAGTTGTTGGAAGTATTAGTTGTTTTGTGTATCCATTCGGCGTTATCGGGTACCGATTTAACTAAAAATAAATCATGACGAGTTGAAATAAAATATGACGAAGTTGTAAAAATCATGAAATTACATTCCTGATAAGAATCAGGTGTTAAAATAATTATCGGGTTGAAATATCGCAAACCGACGGAGTTATAAGCTCCGGCCAGAAAACGTAGCAGTTGATTTGAAAACACCGGGTATATTAATAATATAATTTTTTTATTATTATTATAATGAGTATGAAAATAAGTTAGGATCGTAGTCGAGAGTATTGGGTATATGTTAGTAGTAAAAACTGAGTGGTAACGTTAATTACAAATTAAGCATACGTAAATGGAAATGATGCATATCCGTGTAGGGCCTAAAGTGCTGATGATGTTACTAATGATATGTAGACTACTCCAGTCTATATGACGTGTCCCTACTGATAATGCATGAATTCGCATCTAAACCAATCCGGTTACGCGAATTAAATACCCGCAAACTAGATTTACGAAATGGTGAACGACAATCGTGAATAGTGATTTCCCTCCGGGAATGAATAGTAAAATTTTTGAACGCTTCATGGAATCTCAAACTAACTCCGAAAATGATGAATAGTGATCGGTGAATAGTAAATGATGAATAGTAACGGATGAATAGTAACTTTTTCGAGATGAATAATGAAATTTCGACGTTTGAAAAAGGACCTGAAATTACGAGTTGTGACAAAGTGATATTATGTCCCAAAATGATAAAGTTATCTAAAATTCCGAAAGAGTACGCTGTCTCTTGTGTAATTGATTACTTAATTCAATGTGTTTCTACCAGTGTGAGAATTTTTTCTTACAGGATGAGTAGGAAGGTTGTACTTCGAAGGAATGGTGTCAAGGTATGGCCTATCGCCATTGTCAATATTAAGCAGGTCAGGTGGTATATAGGTGTAGCGGTTGTTTTCGAGGTTTGTTCCTTGGATTTGTCCTGGAATTGTGTGTTTTCCTGCTTAGAGGCATTGATAAAAAAAAATTGTTCAAAATTTTTATTTGGGTAAGCGTTTACACGAATTTGACCAAATCAATAATTCAGAAGACACAAATTTCTTTGTTTGGGGTTAATAGTCGTGTATAATGATACAACCCTGAAAAATTTAAAGTTTAGTAGGATGGATTTTTAAATGTGGTGTAAACAAGACAATTTCACAAAAATCAACATCTAGACGCTTCTTAACACGCGAAAGTTTGGTAAGGTTTGACTAAAAAAATAACCTGTTAAAATAAGTATTTTAGAAAAATATCACTATGAGTTTTAGGAAAAGTTCCTTATGAATGAAAACGTCAAGGAAGCAGGTATAGTTGGGTACGTATAAAATTTTAAAGGTTTAAGGGCATAGCCTAGTTTCCAGTGCTTGGTAGCGTTTGGTGGCTAAATGTCGGGTGAAGTATATAGATATGGTACTTAATTCACTTGGGTAGTATTGGGATGTATCATTACTTATATTGTTGTGCTAGTGGTCTGAAATGAATGTGTGATTTGGGTATTATGTCATGAGGTGTTTTCCTTGGTTACAAGTGAAGATTTGTGTATCAATGGTCGTTCGGTATGTTGAGACCTCTTAGCATCTTGGTGTGGGAGTGAGGTCATATCAAAATGGATTTTTGGGGCTGAATAATCTAGAACTCCTAGAGGATACAATGTGTGTAAGTGTGGTTGTATATTGATGGTACTATCCAAGGTTTCATTACTTAAGAGGGAGATCCAACTATATGGTGCGGAGAAGGTGAATCGTACATTGACAAAACAGTGTCAAGTAATGGTATCTTGTCATTCCTAGTCGCGGACAGAGATGTTTGATTTACCTCTAAGGTTTGGCTTAGTGAACAACGGTGTTATGGGTCATTCTTACGTCCCAATCAGGCTAACATCCTCAAATAATTAGTGAAAGATTTGGCAATTGTTCCAAAAATAGCGGCACAGATTACTCCGTAAGGTCTTAAGACTTTATCTAGGTTATATGTCAGCCTATGGTATGTTCCTAACCCTTGTCAGAAGTTCTATTGGTCCCTTCATTCTTGGCTTCCATCAAGGGGTCCTCCTTGTATTGTTAATATCTTATTACCCTATGGTACGCAGACGTGTTTCTCATCGTAGATGATGCTGGCATTTCACCAACCAGACCATAAAAATGCCTAAGGCTCAAGTTCTATGGACACTAGGTCGATGTCTTATGGAAATCCAGTAGGTTTAGGGTGCAACCCTGAAAGATGACGTCGGTTCCTATTAACATTCAGATGGGTAGTTCGGTGGTACACTTAATACTTATCACAGATGGTAAAGTCTTGAAGGATGGTGTTGATTGCTACTAGAAATCAGTTGGTTGTTCAGTAGTTACTTTGTGTTTTAAACATAAGGTACATTTTCTATTTAGGGACTGAATGTGATCGTCATCACGATTGACATCGATTAAAGTGAAGGTATGTATTAGTCACTCCTGGGGTTATGAGTCATTTGGTAGTTATTGAATTTAAAGGTTGTTTGTTTGACGGCGGGATTTTTCGAAATTTGGAGATACGAAACAAAGAGAGATGTCATAAAGTTAAGCTTCAATGAATTCTTATGGTCATGATCATAGGAAATCCCATTGATTATGGCTACGTTCGCTGGTAGGTTGGCTAATGATGTAACTGGCCCTTGCAGTTTAGAACGTGCTATGAAACTAGACTGATTTCATGTGATAGGATGGTGTCGAAATCTATGTGGTTATTGTGTTTCTTAGTACGGATGCCCATGACTTGCACTACTTTTATACAAGTTAGTGTTTCCTCGAAAATAGAAATAGAAAATTTGACTTTTGGCAAAAATCTTAGACAACTATTCCTAGCATAGCATGGTCCTACCTGAATTATACATAGGTGACCAGGCTTTGTATAATTACGGTTCAATGATGCAATGTTGGGTTTAGCTTAAAAGAAAGTATCGGTTATTATGTTCATGGTAACTAAAAATGCTTTTCAAAAGGAATTAGTTCATAAGGTGATTGCAAAAAAATAAAATAAATAGCTTATAAAACAGTGTGTGGAATAGTTTATGGAGTAATAGGGAAAATTAATTGCAAGGTAATAGTGAAGTTGTGGTTTGGTTTGCGATGCACTAGCAAGACAGTTCCTGGGATGATAGTAAACTAGTTGGTAAAGAACCGCGAAATATGTAATAGGGTAATAAATACGCAATTTATCGTTTGACCAAACAATTGCTATAGTAGCTTACAAGGGAGAAAATAGTTCATAAAATGATAGTGAAAATTTTAGAATAATCGTAACATAGTTTACAAAATCGGTTGTATGTTGATAGCGACATTGTTTATCATTTTCGTAAGAGAGATGAAATGATTGATGGGGTAATGAAAAACAGCGTATAAAATTTTAGCGAAATAGTAAATGGTTTACAAGGTAATAGCAAGACTGTGTGTAAGGTGTTTACAAAATGGTTTATATGAGTCTAAACAAAACAATTTATAAGTTCATAGTAAGTCTGGTTATTAGTTTATGACGTTTTAGTAAGGTAATTCTTAAGAGCATATTAAATTTGTTTGTAACGTAGTGAAAGATGGCATAGTATTAGTTCGTAAAATGGTATAATAATAGTTTGTAAGATAAGTAGTAAAATATGGAGTGCAATGGGCGATGGTTGACACATTTAGTTGATAAGAGATTACAGATAGTTGGGAGCAATTAAGTTTACAACTCGAGATAAACGTACACCAATTCTATGCAATATGACGAGGTTCGTAGGGTAGTACTCATTAAAAGGAAAGAAGAATGAGGCATATTAAGGATGTTCCTATTAATAGACGTATGTAATACAACGAGGTTAGTTTAACCATGATAAGATCTGAATAAATCACAACAACCATAATATAATATCATAACACGAGTAGATACAATCACCACACATATGAATATATGACGGAACATTTAGGTTTTTATAGACCGATATCAATTCGTAGCATAATCAAACCACATGTCCAAATGATAACTTGTCTCAATTTGTTATACAACAAAGAAGTACTACAAGTGTCACTAATTTGGCCACACATCCCGTGGCTAGGATAGAAGCTACTGATGAAAATAGTGTAGTCTAAGAACTGCCCGGTGCTCTTCTAGGTGGGTCCTCAGTGGTGGCATGATGCGGTGGTCATGATGGTTGTGGCACTATCCCTAATGTGTCGTCCAAGTCTTCGTAGGTAGGTATGTCAAGAGTCCATAATGGTGGTGGCGGTATGAGTGGGCGCACTAGGCGGCTCCTGGTGTGTACCATCTTGGGTCCAGTGGGGTGGTATCGGAAAATGAAATGGGTTGGGATACTCATCTCGGGTCTGATAAGCATGGCGGGTATAATAGGTGGTGTGAACAATGTAGGTACAGTGGTGTGTCGTGAAGGGGTAACTTCACCTTCCTCGAAGGGCTCGGTTTCCTCGGATGCCCCTGCCAGTGCAGTGGGGGTAGGAATCACTGGTGGTATTAGTACGACAGTCGAAGACATGGCGTCCGTAATGTCCGAATCTGATGATAAGGTAATGGGGTGCAAAACCGAAGACATGGTACTGTAATAACCTAATAATAGTAATTATAAGTCATTTAATTCGAAATATCTACTAGTCATGATGTCTAAAAGTTATGCATCATCTGCCAAGCAAATCTCAACGCATGATGTTTGATAAAATTTTGGCATGGAGGGCATAGGGTAGCAAGGTGTAAATGATTCGTTTTGAAAATGTAGTTATAGTCCAGTGTTTTGAAAAATCACTTAGTTCTCTATAACCATGTCTATGATACCAATCTTTAACACCCCAAAAATCGCAATGAAGCAGCGGAAGTCTAATTAAGGTATTACATCTCAGATCATAGTCATGATTATAGAAAGCGACTCAAAAGAGACGTTTTGAGAAAATTTGGTTATCATTCATCAAAGATAAAATCAGAGATACAACAACGGTTCCATAACATTTAATCGTACATAATGAAAATGTTTGAAATAAAAATGAATGATAACATTTTTGGTTGTCGTCCAAAAGGGGCCCTAGTCCACTCCGTGCCATTGATGCTTCTTAGTTACCTGAGATAAAACATGCTAAAAAGGTCAACACAAAGGTTGAGTGAATCCACAGTGTTTAATTAGTAATAGTTTGAACACAAGCTGAGTAGTAATGAAAACAATAGCATCGTAGTGTAATATATTTCCCTAAGCCTCGTTACATGTAAACCTTAACATAGGGTGATATCATAAATGATATAAGTAGCCTACATCATGAAATGATGTAGGTGATAGTGCCCTCGTCGTAGGAGTTTGCCAACTTCCTATTTATATTCGAATAAAGTGCATTTGGTAACCATTTCAGGGGCATCAACTGCCAATAGATCTATTCACTAAATGTGCGTTCACTCGTAAGTGATTAATGGTTCATGATATGAGGGACTTTTGGCAAAGGTGTTAACTTAGGCAATATCAATCAGGATAGCATACAGAAAAATACTTGTGTTCAGTTTTATAGCATGTATCTCCCCACGGGATTTGAAAACATAGTAAAATGTGGGACTATGAACTCACCTTGTAGTAGTAGTCTGAAATGCAATAAAGTCAAATAGTAGGTGGTAGATCCGACGCGTGACCTAGATTAGTATAGCATAGTTTAGTTCGCAGTTCTAGATTAAGACTCGATGAACGTAAATAAGTTTAAAAGTTTTCAAAACGTTTTTGTTATTTTTGCTTGTGTGGCAGTATTTAAGTTTAGAAATAGATGGGTAGATATCAGCTTGCATTGGCTCTCGGAAGTGCTTAAGTACTAAAGTATCGAATAGGATTCTGATTCGACAATAACTGAAAGACAAAGTGTGGAAAGAAATGAACATTAGATGCTGTCGGGAAAATGATAATAGTGTTGTTAACAGTTTGTATGTGTATATCTAATTGTTTAGAAGTATCTATATGTAAATATTAGTTTATAGTAAAAAGTGTGTTAATAGATGTCTTTCGGTAAATGTTTTATTTAAAGTGTTTGTAATCGAAATAAAATAAAGTTAAATCATATATTAAACTCAATTTAATTTGTATATGTCGCAAATAAACTTTGCTTAGTTCGAACATGACACTATACTAGGTATTAATTTATGATCAAAAGATAGACATTACGTTTAGTACCTTTATTAGTTGGTATGAACCCTAGTGTAGATAATATGAAAAGGTTTAGTTTTTGTTTATTAGTTATAAATATGTTTAGTAACTCGAGATATGTCGCGAAATGACGTCAAAAAGACTAGTGAACCGTGACGAGACGCAAGATAGACAAGCGAGGCGCGAGGTAAGCCAATGAAAACAAGTAGTTGATTCAAGTCGTATCACAATCCTTATATTACACCCCTTATGTTGTTTTATAAAAAGACTTTGTTGGGATATGAAGATGAAAGTACTTCTGGAAGTTCAAAGTACTTCTGTATTAAAGTACTGATCAAAGTTCAAAGTGTTGTTCAAGGTCAATGTACTGCTCGTGATTGAAGAATAATCAAAGCACTTCTAAAGAATAAGGACTAATATGCAATATTGTTTAAAGGATTGTTATGTAATATTATCAGAATATTCTAGAATTAGTTAGGGATATTTTACTTGTCATTCGAGTATTGTAAACCGACTTAAGGTTTTCCTTATGCCTATAAAAGGAGCCTTAGGATGGTATTAGACGTATGCATTCAAGAAAACGAATACTAGAATACGATATTAGAAAAGTTAGGGATTGTTAGTGAATCTGTGTTTAGAGAAGCAGGTTCAAAGTTGGTTTTAATATAATTCAAAGTTCTTCTTAGCTTTGTGTTAGTAGATTCCGCATACTTTACAAAGTATATTCTAATATTAATAAACCTTACAAGCTACAAAGTAGTTTGATCAGAGTATATCGATCCAACAAGTGGTATCAGAGCTTGTGTGGAAACTCTGAAGAAACCCTTAAAACCAATTTTACAACAAACCCTTAAAGATGTCGACAGAAGTTGCACCAGTTCCATCCATCACCTCAATCAGAATTTCCATTGTCAAGAAGGGAGAATATGATATATGGAGTATGAAGATGAGGCAGTACATTGCCATCACAGACCATGCTTTATGGGATGTGATTGTCAATGGTAATGTTGTCATTGATGAACCTGTATCCATTGAAGGACAACCTACACCATCTAAGCCAACCTTGGCAGTAGCTACCAAAAGAAATCAAGATAAGGATCTCAACATACTGCTTTCTGCTATTCCTGATGGTCACCTATTGAAGTTTCATGATGCCAAGGATGCAAAACAACTATGGGCTGCTATTAAGACCAGATTTGGAGGTAATGATGCTTCCAAGAAGATGCATAGAAACCTATTGAAGCAACAGTTTGAAACATTGACTGTTGGTGAAAGAGAAAGCCTTGATTCTGCCTATGACAGATATCAAAATCTACTCAGTATGCTAGAGTTGTATGGAGCAGAGGCATCTGTTGAAGATGCAAACTTGAAGTTCTTGAGGAGTTTGCCATCTACATGGCATGTGGTTGCTACCATGATTAGAGGACAACCTGGTTTGGACACTATGGACTTTGATGATCTCTACAACAATTTAAAGGTGTATGAGCATGAGATGAAGGGTAACAAAGGTTCAAGTTCTCATAACATTGTTTTTGTGTCATCTGAAAACAGAGGCAGTACTTCCACTAAAAGTACTGCTTACTCTGTCCAAAGTACTGTTGAAGAGAAACAGCATCCATGTACAACCATGGTCACTACCACTTCATCACCATCAAATACTACCAACTCAGATGATGTTCTATGTTCATTCTTTACTCAACAAGCCACTCTACCTGTTACTTATCAAGAAGATGTCTTACAAATTGATGATGATGCTCTAGAAGAAATTGACATAAGATGGCAGGTTGCCATGATCACTACAAGGATCAAGAAGTTTATGAACAAGACAGGGAGAGGTATTGATTTCAAAGCTAAGCAGGGTATAGCATTTGATAAGTCTAAGATTGAATGCTTCAATTGTCAAAAGACTGGTCACTTTGCAAGGGAATGCAAGTTTACAAAGTATCAGGAAAACAGAATGATTGAAAAACCCAAGGTTGAAAGAAAGGAGGTTCCTATTGCTGAGCCAAAGTCACAAGCTTTGGTGGCTCAAGAAAATCTATCAGAAGTTGACTAGATTAATGAATTTGATAATGAACCAGTAACCTACTCTGTAGTTGCATTGGAAGAGGATGATTGGAGCACAGCTTTTGATGAGGAACCAGGATATGCTGCTTTGGAATTAGGAGATGGTCTAGGAAGCTTTGATTGGAGCATGGAAAGTGAAGAAGAACCTGTTCAGCTTGCTATGATGGCTACTTCATCAAGTTCATCCACTATCTTTGAGGTATGTTCCAAATGTAGTAACTCTTATCAAAAGATGCTTAAAGAATATAAAACTGAAAGAGATAACTATAGAAGGGCTAGGTCTGAGATAGCTGGTTACCAATTGACTTTAGAGTCAATGGAAGCCAAGATAATCACTCATGAGAATAATGAAGTAGCTTGGGCGGAAAAATATGAGCAACAAGATTATCAATTAAAGTTAAGTAAGTGGAAGTTATGATGTAAATTTTCTGAACTAGAAAAGGTCACTAAAGAAAGAGATAAGTTGCTAGCAAAACTTGCTGTTTGGAAAGAATCAGGTATGTCACATGTTAGTTTTGTTGAAAAACAAAGAACAGCAAACATTAAAACTGGCCTAGGTTATGATAGTAATTCAGAAGAAACCCCAACTAGGAACAAGGAACTAAGTCTTTCACAGGAAACCTCAACTAGTGATGAAGAATTCATAAGCTTAGAGGAAAACACATCTAGTGATGAAGAATCACCTTGTTCAACACCTCCTGAATTTAAGAAAGACAAGGGATACAATGAAGTTCCACCCCCCACAGGAAGTTTCCAACCACCTAGGACAGATGTTTCTTGTTTTGGAGTAGACAATTTAGAGTTTAGGAAAAAGCTTAAAGGTCAATCTAATTCAAGTCAATCTAGTTCTGAGTCCTTAAAGTAAATTGTTGAGAAACCCAGGGATGATAATAAGGGTTCTGGGAGTGAAAAAGTCTTTTCAAAACAAGCAGTACTTCCAAAAACTTCTCAAAGTACTGTTGATCATTCAGCAGTACCTACAAGGAAATCTTTTCAAAATATTGCTTATTATAGAAAACCTTATGGGAGTGGATTTGGGAATATGGGACCAAAGTTATGCTATGTATGTTATAGTCCTCATCATTTGATTAAGGACTGTGATTATCATTTAGAATACTTAAGCAAATTCCCAAGGACCACATCTACAAACCATAAGCACAGGGAGAATAAGCCAAGGGAGAATAAACCAGCTTGGAATTACTCAAATAGGGTTAACCATAGTAATTTCTCAAAAGACTATAGGTACCCTCACCAGAAAAGACCATTCTCCAAAACCCCAGTACCTTCAAGAAATACTTTTCAAAGTACTGGTAAAACATTACCTTCTCAAAGTACTGTTAGGAATTCCCCCAACCAAGGTACTGCAAGCAATAACTCTAATGTAAGACCTAGGAGATTCAATTCTTACAAACCTAGAAGGCCTTACAACTAAAAAATAAAACCTAGATCAAAGAACCCAACACCAATTGTTAAAACTAAATGGGTTAAGAAAGAAAGTACTGCTAAGGGTGAAACAGTACTTTCATAGAATAAGGGTGAAAAAGGGAGTGTTGATAAGAATCAATCACATGTTTTTGAAACAAAGACATTAATTCTTGATAGTGCTTTCAAAAATAGTGGAGATTACATACTCAAAGAATTTGAGTATGTCACTCCACAAGGGGAACACAAGTCAGTAATCGCTTGGGTTCCTAAAAGAAACTAACCCTTTTCATTTTTATGCAGGGAAACCCAGAAGAGGAGCTTAAAGATCATCTTATTGTTGATAGTGGTTGCTCTGGAAGCATGACAGGAGAAAAAGAGCTCTTGTCATATTTTAAGGCTTATTTTGGAGGAAGAGTTGCATTTGGGAATGATCCTGATGGAAGGAGAATCACTGGCAAAGGAACCATCAAGGCTGGATCAATTGATTTTGAGAATGTTAGATAGGTGAAGGAGCTTAAATTCAATCTTTTGACAGTTTCTCAGATCTGTGACAAGAAATATCATGTGTTATTCTTTGACACATAATGTCTTATTCTCTCCCTTGAGTTTAAGTTAGAAGATGAAAACTTGGTGATGCTGAGAGCACCAAGAACCAATGATGTGTACAGCATTGATTTGAAAAATATCAATTCTACTGAAAGAGTAACATGTTTGGTTGCAAGGGAAACAATGGAAGAAGCACATCAATGGCACAGAAGATTAGGGCATGTAAATTTCAAGAACATCAACAAATTGTTCAAAGGTAATTTAGTTAGAGGTTTGCCTTCTAAAACATACAAGAATGATCACTCATGTCTGGCTTGCAAGAAGGGTAAACAACACAAGGCTTCATGTAAAAAGATTGAAGAAAGAACCATTAGAGAGCCTTTGGAATTGCTGCATATGGATCTGTTTGGACCTGTTTCTGTTGCAAGTTTAAACAAGAAGAAGTAATGTTTGGTTATAACAGATGATTGTAGCAGATTTAGCTGGGTCTTTTTCTTGGGATTTAAATATGAGACTTTTGATGCTATTCATGATCTTATAATAGCACTTGAAAATCAGTTAAGACTCAAGGTTAGATCCATTAGATGTGATAATGGGACTGAATTCAAGAATCAGCTTATGGATGAATTTTGTGCCAAGAAAGGAATTAAGAGAGAGTTTAGTATTGCAAGAACTCCTCAGCAGAATGGAGTTGCAGAAAGGAAGAATAGAACTTTGATAGAAGCAGCAAGGACAATGCTTGCAGATTCTCAATTACCTGTTCCATTTTGGGCTGAAGCTGTAAGTGCTGCTTGTTATGTGTTGAATAGAGTATCAGTAACAAAACCTCAGATGAAGACACCTTATAAGTTACTTATGGGAAATAAACCAAAGATTAAGTTTATGAAACCTTTTGGATATCCCCTGACTATTTTGAATACTGTTGATAATTTGGGAAAGTTTGATGGCAAGTCAGATGAAGGATACTTATTGGGTTACTGTACCAATAGCAAAGGATTCAGAGTGTACAACAGGTCTACCAAGAAGGTTCAAGAATGTCTTCATGTTGAATTTCTAGAAGATCAAGGAAATCAAAAAGGTAAAGGTCCTGATTGGATATTTCATCTTGATATTTTGGCCTCATCCATGAATTATGTACCTGTTAGAGAAGAAAATCAAATTGTTCACAATGAAGAAGAATGACAATACATTGTTCATGGAGTCAATATAAGATCTGAAGATGTTCCTGATGAAGAACCCAGTGATAAGAACAAAAGTACTGTTGAACCTCAAAGTACTGTTGATCCACAAAGTACTGTTCAACCAAAGTCCACAGTATCTGATGAAGACCAAGCTATCTAAGATGAACTTAACAAGATGCTTCTTCAAGAAACTATTGCTCAATCCTATGAAGATGATCAACGGAGAGCTTATGAAGCAGAAAAGAAGAAGGCTAAAGGCACTGACAGTACTTTGCCTCAAAGTACTGCTGATCCATTTGAAAGTACTTCAAATGTCTTAGATACATCAAATTGGATCAATTATGATGATTTGAATGATTCAACCATGCCTGCCTTAGAAGATACTAACGATGAGTTGGATAAAGAAGGCATTTTCTCAGATTCCAATGAAGATCCTGATTTCACAAATTTGGAAGATAACCTTGAAGTTTCACCAACTCCTACACTGAGAATTCATAAAGATCATCCTGTCAGTAAGATTATTGGACCTTCTACCTCAGGAGTGCTCACAAGAACAAAAGCTAAGAATCTATCAAGGCAACATACTTCTTTACTTAGCTTTGTTTATAAACAAAACAGGATGAATCACATGGATCAGCAATTGTGCTTATTTGCTTTCTTTCTGTCTCAAGAGGAACCTAAGACAGTAGCTCAAGCATTAGCTAAAGAGAGTTGGCTTGAAGTTATGCAAGAAGAACTTTTACAATTCAAGCTTCAAGAAGTATGGGTATTATGTGATTTACCTGATGGTAAGAGGCTAATTGGTACAAAATGGGTCTTCAAAGTTAAAAGAGATGAAAGAGGTAATGTCATCAAGAATAAGGCAAGATTAGTTGCTCAAGGTTACAGACAAGAAGAAGGAGTAGATTATGATGAAGTGTTTGCTCCTGTGGCAAGAATTGAAGTCATAAGGTTGTTTCTGGCCTTTGCATCATATATGGGATTTCCTGTATATCAGATGGATGTTAAAAGTGCTTTTCTCTATGGCACTATCACATAGGAAGTCTATGTCAAACAACCTCCTGGTTTTGAATTTCCTGCACATCCAAACAAAGTCTACAAGGATATTAAGGCTTTGTATGGCCTCCATCAAGCCCCTAGAGCTTGGTATGAAAGACTCTCCACTTTTCTATTGCAACATGGTTACAGGAGAGGTGCCATAGATAAGACTTTGTTTATCAAAAGAGATAAAAAGGATATCATGCTTGTCCAAGTGTATGTGGATGAAATTATCTTTGGTGCTACAAAACAGTCAATTGTGAAAGAGTTTGAGGAGCTTATGCATAAAGAGTTTCAAATGAGTTCCATGGGTGAATTAACATCCTTTTTGGGGCTTCAAGTTCAACAATCAAGCAGTGGGATTTTCATTAGTCAAGATAAGTATGTTGCAGACATTCTTAAAAGGTTTAATTTCACCAATGTCAAACCAGCATCCACACCCATTGATGCTAACAAACCATTGGGAAAAGATGAAGATGGGGAAGATGTTGATGTTAAGCTATACAGATCTATGATTGGATGTCTAATGTACTTGACTGCATCTAGACCTGATATTACTTTTGTTGTGTGTTTATGTGCAAGACATCAGGTCAAACCCAAAGTTTCACATCTGAATGCAGTTAAGAGGATTTTTAGATATCTTAGACAACAACCTAAGCTAGGATTGTGGTATCCTAGGGAGTCTCCTTTTCATTCAGACAGTGATTATGCGGGAGACAATTATGACAGAAGATCAACCATTGGTGGATGCCAATATCTTGGAAGAAGATTAGTTTCATGGCAATGTAAAAAGCAAACAATTGCAGCAACTTCTTCCATAGAAGCAGAATATGTGGCTGCTGCAAGTTGTTGTGCCCAAGTACTTTGGTTACAAAATCAACTTTTGGACTATGGATTCAACTTCAAGAATACTCCTATCAACATTGATAATGAGAGTACAATCTGTATTGTGAAGAATCCTATCTATCATTCCAAGACAAAGCATATTCAGATTAGCCATCACTTTATCAGAGATTGTTATGAGCACATACTCATAAATGTGGTTAAAGTTCATACAGATGATAATGTAGCAGATTTACTCACAAAGGGCTTTGATGTTTGAAGATTTACCTTTTTAGTGGTGAGTATTGGAATGATCAATAATTAAGCTACATTTGAGGGGAGGCATTAGTAGTTATTCATTCTTTGAGGGGATGCTACATTTATCATTAAACAGAAAGGAAATTTTATTCATGTTCATCACAGAAGTTACATTCACATTTAAAGAAAGACAGACACATCATAAAACATCATCAACACAACACAAAACAAACCCTAAACAACCTACATCCAACACCAACTACTTCATAGGCCTCTTTCCTTTTCCCTGATAGTTATGCTTTGCCTTCTGAGCAATCTTTCTCTTGTCATCAAAAGATGATTGCTTCCTTGGGCAAGCCAGGCCAAGCACTTGCTTTGGAGGTCTTTCTGGTCTAGCAGGCTTCTTTTGGGCAGGCCACTTCATATTCTTCAAAGCAGATTCCAGAGCCTGTGTCAATGCTTGTGGTAATTCACTGGATAGAGATGGAGCAGGAGCAGGGGTAGAAACCTTTTGGAGGTCTTTCTGGTCTAGCAGGCTTCAGGTTGGTTGAGCTTGATACACTTGGAGGAAAATAACCACTCCATCCTGAATCAGAGTCAGAGTAGTAGCTAATATCTAAGTCAGAAGAGTCATCTGATGAGATGTATATTAGTGGGAAGTGGCTCATGATGATACTAGGGTTTTTCTGATGGTAGTAACAAGTTTTTGATGAAGTTATGTGTTATTACAAGTTCTTTTTATAGGCAAGTCAATCCCAAGGGTTATTTATGACGACCATTAACTTCTACTTGCTTTGGTAGCTTTGTGGTGTAAATATAGAAGGTATTTATTATCTCGGGTTGACTTTCAGAAGATATTTTGGTCAAACAGTCAACATTGTTAGATATTTTGGTGGAAAGTACTTTTTCCAAAGTACTGGTTCAATAAGGAATGAAAGTACTGCTCCTTGTTATATGGCAAAGTACTGATTGGCACTTTATGGGATGTACTGACGTGTCAGGATACTATTCCAACGGTCAGAAATACGGGGGTAACAACTTTACGAAAGATATGGGGAAGATAAATTCCAAAAATAACGGTAAAATCATTTATTAACCGTGATTTTTTGTATATTATCCTTCCTTGTGCATATCTTTTCCATATTTACATACCCTCATTATACTTACTATTCATCCATCAAACACTAACAAATTCATCATCGCTCATCATCTTCTTTCACAATTCTTTCACAAACACTAACAATGGCAAACCGTCCAACAATTTCCAAACACAACATGATTGCCAACTTGGAGAAAACGCAAAAGAATGTGGATTTTCATGGAATCATCGATTTTCTTACTGGGTCCTCTATCAATTACTCCCTTTTGGTCAATCCAGAAATCATTGGTCCCTAGATTCAGGAGTTTTGGACTATGGCTAGATCTGCTTTGGAAGAAGGAGAAGATGTTATTCATGCTACAGTTGTAGGGAGGCCTATTCGTATTACTGAAGCAACAATCAGGGAGATCTTATTGTGTGATGATGAAGAAGGTGTTGTTTTATTTGACAAGCAGATTGTTTGGAATGAACTTAGAGAGATAGGCTATACAGGTGCTCTAAATAAGCTTACTTTTCAAAAGGCTCTGGTAAGTCCCCATTGGAAGTACCTTATCCATGTTTTGCTTCATTGTCTAAGTCCCAAAAGTACTACTTGGGATCAATTTGGCTACACCATAGCCTCTGCTTTAGTTGGGATAGCTACCAATCAACAATTAAACTTCTCCTATATGATCCTTGATGGTATGATTGCTCACATCAAAGCTGGTTTACCATTTTTGATGTATCCTAGGTTTGTTCAGTTATTCTTAGCCAAACCACTTGAGGGTGTTCCAAAACCTCAAGATTATATACCTACTATTGTACTTCCACACAAGGTGTTCACTTTTATGTCTCACAAGAGCGTTAAGTTTTCTGGCCAAAATACACCTTTGTCAGCTCATGATGAGGCGAAAAATGAACCACTTTTAGGGGGTCATTTAAGCCCGAAATTGAATTTATTTGATCAAATATTGCCCTAAATCGTTCCTTTTGTGATTTTAGGTACTTTGGGAGTGAAATCTGGAAAATAGGGCATTTTGGACTTTTTTGGAGCATAAAAGTGAAGAAAACGGCAAAGTCTCAATTTTCCAAGCTGGGAACAGTAGGTGACGGCGTCAAGAAGGAATTTCTGACGGCGTCAAGAGTAAATTCCATGACTTTCCATGATGACCCAGTACAGATTTGACGGCGTCACGAAGTAGGGCGTCAAGAGTAAAATGCATGACGGCCTGGAAAATGCTAACACATGACGGCGTCAAAAGTAGATCAAGGCAGTCCGAGAAGTATTTTGGTGGCGAGATGACGGTGTCACAAGATTTGTCTTGACGCCGTCAGACCCTATTTCCTATATATAGTTTTCTAATTTTCGCATTAAAAAGAGAGGAATTTTGGAGAAACCCTAGGTCCGAACTTAAGACGAATTTTACAGGTTTTTCAAGGGTTCTTTGCCCTTGATCCCTTTCATGTGTAATTAAGATAAGTGTTCTTTTAATTCAATCAATATGTCTATGTGTTGGTTGTCTATATCTTGTTCTTGTCTTAATTCCATCATGCTAGGCTAGATCTATCTTGTGTTTGCTTGGATCTAATGAAACCTAGATGTTAATTATGTGTTGATTACTTGTTTATGGTTGTATTGGATGAATGATTTCGATGTTAAGCTTAAGAAAACTGGCAGATCTCCAATTGGTAACATGCTTGAACGTCTTAAGAAACATGAACCGATGTGCACTAGGTTTTATTGGTTGTATTTACTGCATGAGTAATTTCTAATGATCCCATGTTAGGAGTTTTTAACGGCTCGACATAGGAGTGAAGTAGGCACTCATAGGATTGGGGAAGTAAGTGCGCCACCCCATGAATGGTATTAAGGAATACAATCCGTCATCCACGCAACTATAACAAGTAATTAACGTGTAAAAGATGTCTAGGGAGTAGTGAAATCTAAGTAAACACATTTTCTCCACTTATTGCTCACAACTTTAGTATAATTTAGTTTTATTTTCATTTTTAGTATTTTATTTTGATTGCATCTTTAGTATTGGGTTAGTTGACTAGCAACTAATTCCGCCCAAATCTTTCAAACCCAAGATATTTACTTGCTTTCTAAAAAAATATAAAAATACAAAAATAATCTTCCATCATCTTTAGCACTAGTAATTAGGTTTTCTAATCCTAGCGACACTATTCCTAGCTGAACGATCAATCCCCCGGTACTTGTCACTATACTATACTACAACGATCAGGTACACTGCCTGGTGGGGGTTGTAAGCTTCTCAAGATCCCTTGAGAGGTAAAGCCTGGTGCGATTCCCACGTATCAAGTTTTTGGCGCCGCAGCCCGGGGAATAGTTATTGTCTAGGTTAGAATTTCTTTTTATTAGGTCTACTTGCTAGATTCCTTTATAGTAAGATTTTATTTTTATTCTTAAGTTTCTTTAGTCTATCTTAATTCTTTGTGTCTTCGTTCGTAACTCTTCACCACCCGACATCATGGACAACGGGAACATCTTTGAACCCGTCATCCCACCACAACAAAATCCACCACTAGAACCCCTTAGGCCCCGAACCTTAGGAGAGTATTCCCGACCTAGCCACCAAGGCTATCGAAACACCATTGAGCTCACCAGAGCCAATGTTACCCCCTTTCGACCCGACACCATCCGGTTGGTGCAAAGCGGATGTGCATTCCATGGACTTCGTTCCGAAGATCCAAATCAACATCTTAAGGACTTCCTTAAAATCGTGGATTCTATAGACCTAAGTGTTAAAACTAGAGAGACTACCCGATTACGCCTATTCCAATTCTCTCTACGGGATCAAGCTAGTCAATGGCTTGAACGTTTACCCGCGGGATCCATCACCACATGGGATGATCTCACCACTCGTTTCCTTGCTCAATTTTTCCCACCGGGGAGAACTACTAAGCTTAGAAATGAAATCTTGATGTTCCAACAACGTCAAGGTGAAACTCTTTATGAAGCATGGACTCATTTCAAGGACTTACTCCAAAAAGTCCCTCATTATGGCATAGATCTTTGGCTCCAAGTCCAAATCTTTTATGACCATATCGATCTCTCCACGAGGCGAACCATTGACCAATCGGCCGGTGGTAAGCTACGTGATCTAAGTGCGGAACAATCATGGAAACTCATAGAAGATCTTGCTCTCTATGACAACGAAAGTTGGAATGATCCCCGAGATTTGAACAAAATGGTCAAGGCAATATCTTTGCCTTTGAACAACTCTAGCACTCCCGACCATAGGATCATGGAACTTGAGGACCAAGTCAAGTTTCTCATGAAATCTTATGAAGCTCCTAAGCCTTCAAGCCAAGTGAATAAAATCACTTCTTTATGCGAATTATGTAGTGGTCCCCATGACACTCGTGATTGTGTGGAACTCCCCGGAACAGCTTTTGCGGACTACGCATCCTCGCGTACCGACGAAGCGGGAGATAAGTGGTACACTTTCAAGCCCGAGCCAAACCCTTACGGTGATTCATACAACCCCTCTTGGAAAAATCACCCAAACCTTAGGTGGAAACAAAATCAACCAAATTCTTCCAATCCGCCTAATCGTTACCAACCAAACGGTCCACCCTCCAACCGTACTTTCAACAACAATCCTTCTAACAACTATGGTAGTACCAACAATCTTGAAGGATTGATGTCAAAGTTCATGGCATCTCAAGAAGCCCGCATAGCTAGGTTTGAAACCAAATTCAACTAACAACAAACGGAGATGACCAATAAGATAGACAACTTGTTGAAAGCCCTCAACAACCAAGCGTTAGCCACACCTAGGAAAGACACTAGGGACACCAATAGTAGAACCCAAATTAAGGACCCCTCATCATCTAAACATGTCCACTTTGTCAATGTTGTCACCATTAAGCCAATGGATAAGGAAATAGAAGAGAGTGACAAGGATGAAGTTAGAGTTGAAACCGAGATTAGGGATGAGAGTAGGGAAGTTAAGGTTAATAAGGGAGAAGAATTAGAGGAAGTAGAGCCTAAAGAAAAATACTTTGATAAGATGCCCACCAAGGAAGAACGGGAATACCATAAGGATTTATTCGATAGTCCTGAGAGACCATATATCCTTGGCACACCCCTTATCAAAATGGGAGACCCCTCTAACATTAACATACCATGCAACATTGGGCATATGCATATATGGAAAGCTTACATCAATCCTAGATCTCCCGTGAACATCATGACTAGGACTTACTACAATTGGGTAATGAAGAAGCAACTTGATTTTAGGATGATGCCCAATAAGAATTTGATAAGTAATTTTGCAGGAAGAGTGAAGGGATTGCATGTGATTATAGGCAATCTCACTTATGAGATAGACTTTATGATAGTAGAGGACACTCGTCCGGTGATTGATGCTTGCCTAAGTCAAGTAATATTTGGGAAACCATTTGTTGAGGCCACTAGGATGAGTTATGACCCGACTTTAGGGATAGTTAGATTCAAGGAAGAGAATGATGAGGTTGCTTACAAAATGCCCTACAAGATTGAGCAATACCGCCTTCTCTCTAATTTCGAAAAGGAACACAAGCAAGCGGCTTATTATAGGAATGATGAGGATAGACGTAGAGGAGTAGAGTATGTGAAAAATAGGATGCTTGGTTTCTACAAAGAATGCTTGCAACTAGGTCCGGAATACAAAACTGGTTTAGAAGATGACCTAGAAAGTGAAACCAACGATGAGGTCACGTAGTAACCCATGACCTTGAGTCTAGCTACAAGACTCATAAATAAAGAAAAGCGCTTCTTGGGAGGCAACCCATGCTTTGTGTGATTTTCATTTTATTTGTTTGTTTGTTTTGATTTGCTTCCGTATGCATGCTTTATTTCTATTGTTGGTAGATCATGTTTCTCAATTAAATAGTGGAAATACTTTACTTTGTTGTTTTGGCCTAGTCTTAACTCCACCTAAAAGTATTTTTGCAAAAGATAAGTGTAAGGGGAAACCCCAAATATGTTTTTAAGAAACAAGCCGATCATGATTCTCCACAATATTAAATGAACATGTGTATTTGTATTTGTTAGAATCAAATGCTTGTATTGAGTCATAATGAAGTTTTGCAGGATTTTCCAGGAAGTAGAACCAAGTTTTTCCAGAAATTTTCCGGAAACTTAACATAAGAATTTCTGCAGGTCAATCCTAACGGCGTCATGAGTTAACTCTTGACGGCGTCACGGGTAAAAAAATCTGGAAATTTTTCCGGTTTTATTTTTCTAACGGAGTCTTATGGTTTTTGTGAATTATTAAGTTTTATAATCTCCAGGAAATCTGCAAACTTCATTCCACAAGCATTATATCTTACTTTGTTTTCTAGGATTTAGTAACTTATATAGGATGCCGCCGATTTTATGCGAGGTTGTCTTGTCTATTTTCTCAGGATTTACAGGTTATGTATGATAAGAAGATGATTTATATTCTGGAAGGGAAGCTTTGATTGTTCATTTTCTTGGAGGAAGATTTAACCTGGCCACCTTATTATCCATACCGAGCGAATCAGGGGAGTATTTGATTTCATTCTTTTTACTTTTTCACTTTTACATTCTTTACTTGAACATTGGGGACAATGTTCATCTTAAGTGTAAGGGGAGGGTAAAATGATGATACCTTACATATGCACTTTCGCTTGAGTTTGCTTTGTTTAATGGTAGGTGTGTAATAAAACTATGAGAAATACTTGTTAGTGCAATTATAGCGCCAAATTTAAATTTTTTTACAACATTTAGGAGTGAAACTTTAGCCATAGCAAGCGTCTCATGGATAGGAGATTGTATGACTAGCACATAACCGTATATTCAGAAAAATTTTCCACCCAAATATGTGAGGTTCGCCTTTAGATTTGATAGGAAAAGCATTTACTATTAGTGCTTATGAGTGTACCGGTAGCATTTAGATTCTAGAACTTGCGTTAGTGATGCATCCCGAGATCGCTAGTGAGACTACATTCGTGTGGTAGGATTTACAACATGATAAGAGGCATTAGGATCACCCTTGCGTTAAACCCGTATTATAATTTCTTGACCATTTAAGTCATATTACTTGACTACTTAAGTCAATTAATTTTTCCCACACCCTTAGCGTTGTACTCATTTTTAGTACACGAAACCCCTAGTACACCCCTCCGAGCCTATCTTTTCATTTCTAACTTTAAGCATTTTACTTAAAGGAAGAATTTGTTACACCCCACTTAAATGTACAACCAAATCGCCTTAGCCCTCCGTGTATGCGCTCATCTTTAGTGCGTTATTGTTATTTGTTAAACCCTAAGTTAACTATCTAATTGATTACATGGTTGCTAAGTCGAGTCATATCCTTGTACATATTGTTTTGGGACGATTGGGACTCATGGGTAAAGTACTTATTTTATGGAGTAATGGGGAAGAACATCATTTTATTACCCCTATATGTATGTTAATCTTAAAAGTGCTCCAAGTGTTTTGATTTTCTTAATTCGAGTCATTAGATTAGTTTATTGTAAAGTATGTAAAAATTCAAGTGTAAGGGGAATTTCCATTCCCTATGATGTATTATTTTGGATGGTATGGTAAGAGTGTATGCAAAAAAAAAAAAAAAAAAAAAAAAAAAAAAAAGGAGAAAAAAAACATACGGACTACCATCCCTTTTTATTCTATGTTTATTTTATATTTTTGTTATTTTCCATTTATTAGCTTAAGTCGAGTCTAGTCTTGGCTTAGCAACGCCATGTTGTACATGTAATTGACCAAGATTGTTAACTCGCCACCAGTAAAGACTGCCTTTATCCAACAAAACCGTGTATTTCATATCCCTACACCTAACGTTACAACCCTTTAAAAGACCTCTTTGATAGTTTATCCTAGGTGCTTACGCCATGTGGTGGAGGTTTGATCCTTTCCCAAGCCTATGGTAATCTATTTTGCTATGACAGGTAGTGAGAGATATCTTCCGTTTCCATATTGTAATTTATACTTTATTACACCCGAGAGATGTGAGTATCTAAACACTATTTTTGAGGTGCTAGTGTATGACCTCCGTACTTGTCTTTGGTCTTTAGTGGAATGATTATTTGTTGTAATTACTTTTATATTAGTGTTAAATGACCCCTAACTTGTATTTTGATTAGAATAAAAGCGCATTTGCTTGAGGACAAGCAAATCTCAAGTGTAAGGGTATACGATGAGGCGAAAAATGAACCACTTTTAGGGGGTCATTTAAGCCCGGAATTGAATTTATTTGATCAAATATTGCCCTAAATCGTTCCTTTTGTGATTTTAGGTACTTTGGGAGTGAAATATGGAAAATAAGGCATTTTGGACTTTTTTGGAGCATAAAAGTGAAGAAAACGGCAAAGTCTCAATTTTCCAAGCTGGGAACAGTAGGTGACGGCGTCAAGAAGGAATTTCTGACGGCGTCAAGAGTAAATTTCATGACTTTCCATGATGACCCAGTACAGATTTGACGGCGTCACGAAGTAGGGCGTCAAGAGTAAAATGCATGACGGCCTGGAAAATGCTAACACATGACGGCGTCAAAAGTAGATCAAGGCAGTCCGAGAAGTATTTTGGTGGCGAGATGACGGCGTCACAAGATTTGTCTTGACGCCGTCAGACCCTATTTCCTATATATAGTTTTCTAATTTTCACATTAAAAAGAGAGGAATTTTGGAGAAACCCTAGGTCCGAACTTAAGACGAATTTTACAGGTTTTTCAAGGGTTCTTTGCCCTTGATCCCTTTCATGTGTAATTAAGATAAGTGTTCTTTTAATTCAATCAATATGTCTATGTGTTGGTTGTCTATATCTTGTTCTTGTCTTAATTCCATCATGCTAGGCTAGATCTATCTTGTGTTTGCTTGGATCTAATGAAACCTAGATGTTAATTATGTGTTGATTACTTGTTTATGGTTGTATTGGATGAATGATTTCGATGTTAGGCTTAAGAAAACTGGCAGATCTCCAATTGGTAACATGCTTGAACGTCTTAAGAAACATGAACCGATGTGCACTAGGTTTTATTGGTTGTATTTACTGCATGAGTAATTTCTAATGATCCCATGTTAGGAGTTTTTAACGGCTCGACATAGGAGTGAAGTAGGCACTCATAGGATTGGGGAAGTAAGTGCGCCACCCCATGAATGGTATTAAGGAATACAATCCGTCATCCACGCAACTATAACAAGTAATTAACGTGTAAAAGATGTCTAGGGAGTAGTGAAATCTAAGTAAACACATTTTCTCCACTTATTGCTCACAACTTTAGTATAATTTAGTTTTATTTTCATTTTTAGTATTTTATTTTGATTGCATCTTTAGTATTGGGTTAGTTGACTAGCAACTAATTCCGCCCAAATCTTTCAAACCCGAGATATTTACTTGCTTTCTAAAAAAATATAAAAATACAAAAATAATCTTCCATCATCTTTAGCACTAGTAATTAGGTTTTCTAATCCTAGCGACACTATTCCTAGCTGAACGATCAATCCCCCGGTACTTGTCACTATACTATACTACAACGATCAGGTACACTGCCTGGTGGGGGTTGTAAGCTTCTCAAGATCCCTTGAGAGGTAAAGCCTAGTGCGATTCCCACGTATCAGCTCACATACTGGAAGTAGCACAAGCAGTTAGGGATGCTGCTCATGAGGAAGGAAGTGATTCTGTAAATTCTGAGCACTCTGCATCAGAACATACTTCAACACCACCTCTTGTATCCCCTCAGCAAGTAGCTTCAAGTGAAAGAACTGCTTCTATGTCTGTTCTTGTTCAAGTATCAAGGGAGAAGACTGTTTCTATTGAAAGTACTTCTCAATATCCTGTTTCCAAGGAAAGTACTTCTCTACAAGGTACTGCTTTTAGAGCATGATACACCACCATCTCCCAATGATTATACTTCCACAGGTGGGTTTCAAACACCTGGAGGAGATAAGGGAGGTGAGGGACATATGGATGCGTATGCTTTAACAAGGGAATTCAGAAGGATGAAGAAGGTCATTAATGCACAAGCTGATGAGATTAAAAGATTAAGGGATAAGTTCAGGAGATTGGAGAGATTTGTTTGGCCACTTGTTCAAAATCACAGATTATGGGTCAAGCAAACGATGAAAAGTGCTAACAAATCCAAGAAGGCTTCTAAATCCAAGAAGAGCAAGAAGAGGTCATCATCATTCATATTGGGGAGGAATCAACATGATAATCTGAATGAAGATGAAGCTGTACCTCAAAATCTAAATGAAGGTACTGCTATGGATTTTGAAGACATTGTTAATGATATTGCTGAAAGAAAAAGTGATGAAACTGAGCAAGTCAATTTTGAAGATGAGAACGTTGGTATTAAAAGTGGAGATACAGAAGAGGTAGACTTGAAAGAGACTGATTCTCAAAGTACTGGTATTCAAAGTACTTTTCAAGGTATTGTTTTGGATTTTGATGAACAATTTGGACCTTCAACAAGAATTTTTTATAATGAAGCTGGTCCTTCCAATCCAATTCAGCAAGAAGAAATAAAGGAGCATACAACCAGTGATGATGAGACTATTGCTGACATTATGGTTAATATTTCAAGACCAAGAGGGATAAGTATTCCTGGTATTGAACAAGTTCAAGTCTCATAAGCTTCTTCTGAATCTGAAGAGTTAGATCCCAAGGATAAAGGAAAAGAGATTATGCTAGAATCAAAGAAGAAGAAGAAGAAGTTCACTCTGGCACTGCTAAGAGCTTTTGAGGAAGCTAGGAATGAAGAAGCTGCAAGAAAGAATCAAGCTGATTTGGATGTTGATTACTTAAGGGAATCAAGAATGCCAGTTGTTGAAACAAGAAAGCCACTGTCTAAAGCTCAAAAGAGAAATTCTATGATAAGTTTTCTGAGAGGCAGAGGATATAAGAATTTACAAAGATTAAGATATCTAGAGGTAAAAGAGCTATATGACAGTGTACTAGATTCAATCAAAAGAGAGTTAGATAGTTTTGTGTACCTATGGACTCTGAGAAAGAAAATAAGTTAGAAGATATTATGAAAGAACAAGCTGAGAAAAGAAAGTTAAAGAGGAAGAGAGCAACTCAAGATGATCAGTTGTCAAAGAGGCTCAAGATGCTAAAAGCAGATACTGTTGATGAGCCGAGGAATTATCTTAGAGTTGTGGATTTTGAGAATCTGAAGAAGACAGAGAATGGTGAGAAGAAGTCCAAGATTTCTACATTTTCTGTGGTAGAAGCATCTGATTGAGATTATCTCATTTTTCATAGAGAACATGGAAGCTTTACAGTATTCAACATGCTATGGGATATACTGCACAAGATACACAGAGAAGATTTATAATATTTGTATCTACAAGTGCATGATTATTTTGAGAATACTGAGCCAAAAGGAGTGGGATTAATCTTATTGGGTGATTTATTAACCATCTGGGAGACAAATGAAACAAGTAGTGATGCTCTGCGGAATGATCAAGAAAATTGGGAAATAACAAGATGGAGATTCTTTGAGTCATCAGGGGTACACTCACTTGAAATGGAAGATGGAGCCATGATTCATATGTTTGCAGAGAGAAGATATCCTCTGATAAGATAGATTATGGTTAGAACGTTGGATCATGGTATGGAAGTTGAGAATGAGATTGAAGTAGCAGTAATGGTGATTGAATTGTTCATACAATGGACTACTTCAGATGAATGATATTGCATATGTACTGGTATGATTTGTATTGTATAAATATTTTTTGAATAATAAAGTACTTTATTCAAAGTACTGCTAGACAAACAGTACTTTCTCAAAGTACTGCTTGCTGCATAAAACCAGTAAAGTCTTTTGATATTGATTAAGTTTTAAAAGAAAAACTTTGTAAAGCATAAGATGATATCAATAAAGGTTTTGAAAAGTTACACATGGTGTTAGTACTTGTACTACACAACAAATGGTAATCAACTCACCATGTTTAACAGACAAGAAAGAGTTTGACTCATCATGAGGGTACGGCTCTGATGTGATAATCAAAACTGTTTTTAGTTGACAATTTACTAAAAATTGTATGGTTTTCAACTTACCATATCTGTAAAAGTGAAGAGTTGGCTAGCCCACAAGAAAATGGCTTGTGGTAAAGGCTGTGGAAAATCAATTTTATGGTAATTAGTTCACCATGGTAGTGATAAAAGAACTAACTAGTACAAAAGCAACGGGCTCTTGGTAAAGACTAAACAAATCCGTTGATAGCTGATGATTTGCTAAAAATCATATGGTTATTAATGTACCATGGTTGTTCTAACCTAAACATTGGCTACTCCAGAGTTAATGGCTTTGGTAAAGAGACATCAAAATCCATTAAATTTCAATGATTCACCTCTCACAGAAGTATACACATCCGGAAGTGATGAAAATAGTATGAAACTTTAAAGATTTGATGTACACTTTGTCAAATTATTGCTAAGTTGCTGAAAAGATTGGTTGCTGTGAAGATATCATTTGAAGCTGATAAAAAGTACTTTGATACACAAGTCATAAGAGTTAAAGAATACAATTTTCCTTGAAGATAAAGATGTTGAAGATCAAAAAGATAACAAAGAAACTTGAAATCAAGCAAGTAGAATTCAAGTTAGGGGAGGATTGTTGGGATATGAAGATGAAAGTACTTCTGGAAGTTCAAAGTACTGTTGTATTAAAGTACTGCTCAAAGGTCAAAGTGTTGTTCAAGGTCAAAGTATTGCTCGTGATTGAAGAATATTCAAAGTACTTCTAAAGAATAAGGACTAATATGCAATATTGTTTAAAGGATTGTTATGTAATATTATCAGAATATTCTAGAATTAGTTAGGGATAGTTTACTTATCGTTCAAGTATTGTAAACCGACTTAAGGTTTTCCTTATGCCTATAAAAGGAGCCTTAGGATGGTATTAGACATATGCATTCAAGAAAACGAATACTAGAATACGATATTAGAAAAGTTAGGGATTGTTAGTGAATCTGTGTTTAGAGAAGCAGGTTTAAAGTTGGTTTTAATATAATTCAAAGTTCTTCTTAGCTTTGTGTTAGTAGATTCCGCATACTTTACAAAGTAACATCAGTGTTTCATTATTAGTAGTTTTGAGTTATTCTAAGATTACTAAAACCTTACAAGCTACAAAGTAGTTTGATCAGAGTATATCGATCCAACATACTTTATATATTTCTATCATGTTTCAACACACTCTTTTAATTGAGACAGGTGGGCTTTGGCCCAAAACAAGGCAATATCCACCCTAAGGCCTGTTGGGTTAGTCACACCACCCATGCCCAACTAAACATGTTTCTTTTATTCTACAAGCCCAAATGGTAGTACCAGTTTTGCCTAAGTTCAGTTTTAGTTTCAATACATATTACTCAAACAAAAATTAGTATCTTTATGCTAGTGTCGCAGTAGCTAAGAAAGAAACAGAATGTAACGTTGGTTGGTATGCTAAGTCTAGAGCGTAAAGGCTCGAACCTGCGTCATCTCGGTGTGGGCTGTCACGAGGAAGGAAACAGACCAACGTTGAAAGACACAAGCCAGTATTAACACTCGATGTGTGAATCAAACCAAAGTATTTCAAGTGGCAATTTTTAACACCGTAATCTAACTTTAACCAAAACAAAACAAGATCGAAACTAAGCACACCCTAATTGTCAAGCCAATCGGTTCAAAAAGGACCTTTCCACACAAGTTTTTAACAACAACAACAATTTATAGCCGATCGTATAAACACAAAACAAAGGAGTATGACTATTCGAATTTACTTAGTATCGATTCACAGGTTTTTAACAACATCTATAAAACCATAAACAAGAATATAAGAATAGAAACCATGAAACCTTACAACAGAAAGGAAAGTCGATTTGAAGAGAAATAAAGTGAGAACCAAAAGAAACTTGAACCCAATTCCAATTCCGCAAGCGATCCACACACCCTTTGTAACCTCAGAAAGTGGTTCACTCAAGCTAACAATTATTTTGTTGTGAAGATTTTTGGATGTGTGGAACTCCTTGTGAGCCAATCAGTTTATATAGAACTAATAGAAGGGGGTTGGATTCCTCTTCCTTGGGCATCAGTCGATCATGTAGCCCAAAGAGGTATAGATTAATCACCATCTAGTCAGCTTTTGGCTCCTGGTGTTGACTTTGATATTTGGACAAAGGAGAGGGAATCCCAACTGAAACGCTTGGACCACTTGGAGCCTTATGGCGTGTTGGACCTGCCATGGCAGTTGGTGGGGGGGACGATTTGTAGCATAAGAGGAGATAGCATGGAAGAGCAGATGAAAAACATGCATCGTGTAAATGGGGAGGTGAAGTGTACGAGGATAAGGAAAAGGACGTACATATATTATCTGTTTTCATTTTATCACTTTTCTTATTTTGTATTTTAAAATTTTAATTGCTATATGTTTGTTTTGTATATTTATTTGTATAAGTAATAAAAAGTGAATGTTAAATAAAAGGTGGGGTGTGAGAATGCTTTTGACTTCGAAATGCTCGGGGTGAATTAAACGAACCTCGGGTTTAATGAACCCCGGTAGTAAATTATTAAACTTAAGCCATACTATCGCGGTGTCGGTACGCGTGCGGATTTCAGTAAAATGGATGGTGATTTCGTCACATTGTTTGTTTGATAATATTCGTTGTTGCTTTACCGTTAAAATGAAAGCAAAAGTTTAAATGTGAGAATGAATGAAACTATTGAATATAACATTCATTAATAAATTTTTTGGGTTTACCGAAAATTAAAAACTTGGAAAATTACGGGTTCTTACAATACTTTCCAGATGCATGTAATTCCATTAATGCGTCAATTAGCTTTTCATCTTCTACCGACGTCCATGTTCTTTTGTTTCTCACTTGACCTCTAATTGTACTAGTATTAACCATGCGTTCAAAACAAAGAAAATTACATGGGATGTTATCAATAAGCGATAAATCATTATAGTTATAAACTGGATATAACACATAGCCACATAGGTCTTGTTTTCTTATTCATTTAAACTGGATATAATGAAGAAGATTAGCAGCTTCCACTTTTTAGTGTGTTTAGGTCTTTGGTTGCTTATCTAAACGAGGTGTCTTGTGTAAACAGATTGGAATAGCTTATTTTAAACTGCTCATTTCAGAATAAAAGGAGTTAATAAGTATTAAAAAAGAATCTCAAACACCCCCTTAGTTGAACAAGTTACAACAACAACTAATCAAGTCTGACGTGAGAATAACTAGTTGCACTATAAAAGATATGAAGCAACCACATAAATTATTTTAACCTGCCTTCGAAATATATATAACCATCATGCATCGTCACTACGTAGCTCATTTATATAACCCATTCAAAACATAAAAACACATCAATAAAAATTAGTGGATGAGTACATTTCTAATGGCCATGTAACTAAGTAAAACAATTTACTTTCATTCGCAAATGTTGTCATCCTAATAGTTCAGAATTCACAAAATTGAGGATTCACTAACAAAGTAAAAGAAAAAAGAACAAGATTGAGGATTCACCAATAAAAATTGAGGATTCACCAATAATAATGCATGCTTTCAATAAATCTGGTTTTGGCTCTTTACAATAAATCTGATTTATGCAAAAAAAAAAAAAAAAAAAAAAAAAAAAAAAAAACTTAGACATTCTATCGAACACATGAAATGCATAGTTAAAAAGTCACATAATAAATTGTAGAAAAATAATTTAAACTAAGATTAAACATACCAAAATCAATACCATTAGCATACACAACTAATTATTTGAGTTAATCTAACAAAAAAATTCGTATGATAAAAAAATCTAATACCCAAGTGCTTCAATTCATGGTTCGAAAAAATTGGATTTGAAACTAAATAACTACAATAGTGGTGATAGGAGAAGAGATACTTACTTTTGTTGGTGAGGTAGAGAATTAAATATGGAAGTTTGCTGGAGGGGATGATGGCATATGTTGTCTAAAGAGGATAAGGTTTCTATGTTTTGTGGTAAATGTGTGATAAGCACGTGAGTATAATATTTATACCTCTTTTTTTAGTTGGGTAGCTAAGAAAGACACGGTGAATTAAATGAGAAGACTTCTTTTTCTTAACAAAATGAGAGGATTTAAAAATACAAAGGATCTAATTCACGAGACTCAAAATTCTCCGCCTATTTTTTTCTGCAGCGTACCAAACAAGGAAAAAGACCACCTTTTCCATTTCTTTTGTCTAAATTCCCTCTACCAACACACCCTTAGGACCTAGAAAAATTAGTTTTGAGTTTTTAGGATCATTATTCCTTAGATTTCACATTTTAGCTCGTTACGTTGCATTATTTTTAAGTTTTTAATTCCGTTTTACGTTTGTGCTTTCGTGTGCTATTCATATTTGTGTTAATTGCTTATGTCTTATATTTAGCTTATATTTCATTGTTCTTAGCATAAATATTCAAAAAAAATCTCTTTTATTCACTATTCACGACACGTTTCACAAATCGAAAAATCGCAATTTCATTCACACCTTCACTTGGAAAATGACTCAGGAATTCATATTTCCTTTGAATTCCTTGGAAAAAAAAATATACTACAATTGATATTGCATCAGTAAGCATCAAGGACACTGAGATCTGACAAACGTCACTTTATCCCTGATGACCTTACATCTCATAAATGACCGCCTCACCAACTACCAATATAACTGTTGTGAAGTTATGGTGATCAACATAACTTCACCAACACTCAGTGATTCAGAGACATAGAGAACTAGTGATGTTCAGAACCTGGAGTCGTGCAAATCTACCAAGTACTGATCAGCTGATTTGCACTTAAAGACTCTAGCTCGAGACCAGAGAAACATCAAAGGCAGGAAATAGGAATACTTTGATGATATATAAGTTCCTTGAATCAAGACCAAGGAAGTAGGTAAGTCAACAGAGTTTAAGCGGGAAAACTCTTAGGAATATACATATATGTTCCTTCCCAAGAACAGAAGAAGCTCATGGGAAATCGGTGCTGTCGACTCTAGAAAACCAAAAGGACATCAAGGTTAGATGTCTAGGCACGTGCCTATCTACGACCAGTTGGCAAGATCACTATTCTCATATGAAGCAACAATAATCTCACCGTTATATAAATCCATTCCAACCAAGGTTAGAAGTGCGCATTCATAGAGAGTAAGAAGTGAGAATATCTTAGCATAGTTAGAGTGTTAGTATTCTCAACACACTGAGAAACAAAGCCTTGTCTAGCTTGCTTCTAAGTGTTCCTTAATTTGTCTCTCGTCGGGGATACATATGCAAGTATCCCCGTTGAAAAGCCAATTGCCAAGTTATTAGAGTGTCAAAGTGGGTTCTTGAGTAACCATTGTAATTCCGTTGTATCATGAATCATAAGCTCGTTATATGTTTCATGTCAAAAACCACGTGTTTATGTTTATCTTATTAATTCATGAGTTGCTCAAATTATTCTGGACCAACAAGTGGTATCAGAGCGGGTGGATTATTCTCATGATCTAGATCCATTCTTAAATGACTACTAATAACTTTTAGCCATTCTTAAATGATGGCTAATAACGTTTAACCACCATCCTCTTCAAAAACGATACCATCAAAATCCCTTTCATAACATCTTTGGGTGTTTCCCTAAATAGGATACGTTTTGTTTAACAAGCCTTGTTCGGGGTAATGTTCAAACTGCCTATCCACAATCCTTCCAGTTCTACCACCTCAGCACCACCAATTTCCAAATATTAGTGGCAGCTTCATGAGAACTTAATTCCATGCAAGCCATGAGTGTGGAAACGTCTTAAGATGTTCTATGGTTGATCTAAGTAATAACCATACGAGAACGGAAAAATGGTGGATCATTAGAGGATAGTAAAGAGAAGTACAGTAGGGAAGGGGATACATCGTTAGGAAAGATATGAAGCCTAAGGAATAAAATGAATTTTTCCTTAATGACGTCAAGCAACCAAGGATGAGCATCTTTGATGTTTCAACACCTTGTTGTTGCCCAGATGGAAGGACAAAGGACATGGTTGTGTACTGGGAGGAAAGCTGACTGATTTGTAACTGAAAAGACTACTTCAGTAGTTCTAACCGATCACCAAGTTAGTCAGTGGACCAAACAGTCCCTTGACCAGAATTCAAGCTCATCCTCTTAGGCAAGATCAATTGGGTGATCATGGCTGCTAGGTCATGAGGGACTGGATGGACAAGATCAGGCGGTACCCACTGCTTTATCTGTCTCAAAGACTCTGGCCAGAGCGGTTGCTGGTTCACAGAGCACTGAAGTACAAGACGTTGGACTACAAACTGAAGGTTTTAGAACTGAAGAAATCAGGCTCAAGCTCTAGAGTTAATTGCACTTCATCAACATCATTATAATTAGGAATCTTGAAATTCTTTGATGTAATAATCAGCCAGTAGAAATATAGCATTTTTGCTCATTTTACTACTGATTAAGTTTAGGACACTTGTAAATGCTAGTTTTGAAGAGGTGCATGTAAGCCAATCTCTTCTATCATGTAAAACTGTGAATAAAATCTTTAGCCTAGCAACCTTAGACGAGAACTCTACATTGTGGCATAGGTAGTTTACGATACTTAACGGCAAGTAGACCCGATATCATGTTTAGTGTTTGCCTCTGTGCTCGCTTTCAAGAGGATCCCAAAACCTCTCACCTAGAAGCGGTTAAGCGTATCTTCCGATACATTAAGGGCACTATACACTTAGGATTCTGGTATCCTAAGGGATCCAACATAGAAACAATCGTCTACGCGGATTCGGATCATGCGGGAGACTACGTGGATTGAAAAAGTACGAGCGGTATTTGTACATTTATGGGATGTTGTTTGACATCTTGGTTTACAAAGAAGCAAACCGCTCTTGCTATTTCTACCACCGAAGCCGAATATGTAAGCGCAGGAAAGGCATGTCAACAAGCACTATGGATGAAACAAGCTCTCATAGACTATGGTATTAGGTTAGACAATGTTCCAATTATGTGTGATAATAAAGGTGCCATAGATTAAGTAAAAATCCCGTTCAACACTCTAGGGCTAAGCACATAGAAATTAGTCACCATTTCCTTCGCGATAACGTACAAAAAGGAAACATATCTATAGAAAAGATTGCCTCGGAAGATAACATAGCAGATATATTCACTAAGCCCCTTAAGCGCGAACCCTTTAACCATTTACGTTTAGGCTTAGGAATGATGGAACAAATTGACTAAGCGACATTTTCTGCATTTATTTTCTTAGGCAAAGTTCAGGTGGGCGGACCCCTTAAAGTTATAGGACGGCCCCCTTAAACTTTAAGGGGACCGGCCATCTGAACATCAGGTAAAAGATTTTTGTTTTCTCTTTTCTCCTCAAATCTGTGTCTACGAATCTATTTTGTACAAAATCAAAGATTGGGAAATTGATATTTTTCTTGCATACATTTGTAAAACCAAAGCCCAATCTATTTTATCCAAATCATTCTCACATCTAGGAAAACACATGAAAACATATTTAACTTGCATTGTTAAATAATGCTAAAAACCTTCTTTAAAATCATGCATGCAATCCCACATGAATTGTCAAACTATATAACTCAATATATATCTTTGACACTCATGAATTGAGCAAAATCAAATCAAGGAGACCTTGGATTGTTTCTTAGGATCTTTATTGCATTTAGGAGTCGAAACAATCACATCTCCACATTTGTTGCATATAGGCACACACTAGGACAAAAATCAATAATCATATAGTCACATTTGTTCCACCACTAGTTTCCCACTTACTAGTTGCCTTTGCCCATGATCTAATATGCTCTTACTAGATAGAATTTCTTCTTGCTTGTTCTTTTACTTATTTATCTTTGCATGCATGCTTGATTATATATACATATATATTATATGCTAAATTGCCTTAAAGAGTTGAACTTGCTTGAAACTAAACCCAAAAACACAACCTTTCCTACAATTTTCTGCCAAAAACCTTTTATGGTAATCTGGGAACCACCAGATGGGCGGCCCCCTTAAATTATAAGGCGGCCCCCTTAATATTTAACGGGACCGACCATCTGATGGGCAGATTTCCAGAATCTTTTTTGCTTTTCAGCCTATCTCATCCTACAATTCCCAAAATTCACAAACATATTTTGTCCTAATCCCTCCATCAAATGTTATCCATCCTTAACAACATCAATCCTACACTATAAATACTTCCATTCATCACATCAATCCTTCATTCATCTCATCATGTCCTCTCTTTTCAAACCAAAACCAAAAACCTCAAGGCTAGCAAAGATGACCGAAAAACCCGTGTGGAAAAGGAAGCTAAACATCCATAAAAAGTCCATTGAACCAAATGACGGTGTCAAACACTCAACTCCAAATTCCTCTCTCATTTCCAACTACCCAAACATCCCTCAGTCTCACTCAAATGAACCATTTCTCAATTTACATAATGGTCAATCATCCAATTATTCCCCCAACTACATACCCTCATTTCAACCATTTCCTCCAAATGATTCGTTCATTGAACAACCACATCCATCAAACAACAATTACAACAACATCTCTAACACCTCTTTTCCACAAACCTTTCATGCCATCAATAACAAAATTCCTCCATCATCATCTTCCTTGGAAACATTGAATTTTCATGAGGAGCTTGACCAATTCTATGATCTTCGTGATCTAAATGCTATGCATCTTGCACAATGCAATTTGCGCAACCCTCCTTCCTCTCCATACTCAAATTGCTTGCCTCACTCCCTCAACTTGGATCAAGTTATCAACCACACCCACTATTGTCCTTGTTGCTTCTTCCTACAAAAACAAATCCATGACCTAAGTGAAGATATTTCTTGGATCGAACATCTCCTCACTCGTCCTCATCCAATACCTCCACTTATTTGGTACAACATCCCTAGACCCGCTCCTTTCGCTCCATATCCTTCCCCATCAAACCACTAAACCCGATTACCATGCTTCCCATCTCCAAATAAAATCCTCAAAAAACTTTTGTATCGCAAGAAAGTCCAATCGCTCTCTTTGGCAATTTAGGACCATTTTATTTACTTTTCTTGCATTATAATCATTATGCTTCAAGATCATTGTATGTTGTAATGATTATGAATAAATTAGTCATCATTTTTTATTCTTATAATATTGCTATGTCTTGTTGTTTTGCTCTTAACATATTTTTTGTAGCCAAGCATTCCATAGCTCGATTCCTTGGAGCCCTCGAACGAGGGAGAGTACACATCAAGGGGGAGCTTTCATCCCGTCTAATTTTACATATAAAACTAGTCGGCTTAACCTTTTTGATGCTACAAAAAGGGGGAGAAATGAATATAAACTCACTAAATACTTGTCTAAAACTAATTTTTGATTTAATGAGATTAGATTTTGTAATCATCAAAAAGGGGGAGATTGTTGATATAAATAATGCCTAAAAACGTTGTTAATACTTTTCGATATCTCTACATTTTGATAATCACAAAATGTAAAATCATTAATCGCAAAGATTAGTACGTAAACAAGTATTTAGTTGTTAATATACATTTCAACAACTCAATCACTTAAGGTATGAATAAACAAAATGCCTAATGCATTTTATGATCAAATGAACATTTTCTTAAATACTAGACTTTTTATAAAATGTCACGAAACATGTTATATCTTTTACAAAATCATTTTTGGAAATAAAGAAATATATTTAATCTAAAATAAATATATTAATTTAAATTTTCAACCAAAAATGGCAAAAATGTTCCAGAAAAACCTTTCTCATAAAAAGACAAAGCAGGGCAACGTTCTGATTGGGCGGCCCTCTTAATTAACTAGACGGCCCCCTTAATTATTAAGGGGACCGGCCACGCTCCTCAGTCCCCCTGCTTTGCCTATAAATATTGGATCATTCCTGGACTTTTTTCCCACCTTTTGCACTCCAAACTTTCTGACCGAATTCTCCATTTCTATTCTCTTAAATCCTTTGATCATATAATCATAAGTTTTTTTTTTCCAAGTGATCCAAGCTTCAACCATTCAAGTGCAAAAGAAGAATACCTCTAACCTTCAAGATTAGAAGTATTGCAACTTTGTGTGCTTGATTGGTTTGAAACAGTCAGATAATATCAACCAAGTAATGGTCAACAAGTCAAACAGCCTAAACCAATACTCCGGTGAGTTTAGTGTTTCCCCGGATCGTTAGATCCCAACGAGATGTGAAATCTGAAATAAAACGACTTCTAGATCAGGTAAATTGAACAGGAAAAGGGTTTAAGTGATTGTACTACTGAAAAAATAAGAGTGAATAGCTTTAATAAGCTATATCAACTAATACGTGAAATCAGATAAGTACAAGTGAAAAAGGGACTGAAAACGTAAACGTTTATTAATTAAACGTAAACAAAAACAAATTTAACTTATAGTAGGATTTTATAAGCCTTAGGGGCTTAAATGCAAATTAAATAAATTTAAAATATTTATTTTATAATTAAAAACTATTTAATTAATTTATTATTATTTAATAACTTTTATTAATTATTTAATAATTAACTAATAATTAGGAAAATGTAAAATAAGTCTAGAAAATTAAAATTAAAATTTCTAAAAATCTAAAATATTATAAAACTTATTTTAAAATTAAAATTATATTTTTCACACTATTTATCTATTTATTATTAATTAATTATTATTTAATTAGTATTTAACTAATTATATTGATTTAAATTATTCTAAATACTAAAAAGACTTAGATAATTATGAAAAATTTTATATATCTAATTAACCATTACAGGAATCCTAAAAAATTATAAAAAGTTTATATTATGTATTTTTAATCTAATTTACTAATTATTATTCTATTTATTAATTAATTATCAATTAAACTAATTATATTATTAAAAATAGAAAATGAACAATATAAATTCTAGAAAAATTTATAAAATTACTTTACCTTATATAAAAGCTCTAAAAATTATAAAAACTATGTGGTACTTTATAAAATTTAATTATGCTATTTAATTTTTATTTATTATTTAATTATTAAATAAATTAATATTAATTCTAAATAACACTAGATGACAAAAGAAAATTCTGGAAAAATTTATAAAATTACTTTAATATATAAGAGATTTAATAAAAATATATAATAGCAGAAGTGCTTATAAATAATCTAAAAAGAAAATTAAATAGATAATTTCTATTAAATAGAAGCTATCACTATAATTAAGTTTGGTTTTTTTTTTTTTTTTTTTTTTTACAAAACTAATTAAATACTTAAAATAAGAAACTTTAATAAAGGAAGATAATTTATAAACACAGAATAAGCACTATGAGTGCTTATTACTCAAAACAGTTGACTTTTGTTGACTTTGCTAAGAAATAAGCTCAACTGAGCTTGTGTGGGGTCCACAAGGTAAAACCTGGTACAAATGAGTTGTGTGGATGATATTAAGCAAGAATCACTTAAATAAGTTGGCCAAATAAGCTAGGAATCCAAAATAAGCACTTGCTTATTTCAATTCTGAGGCAGACTTGGGACAGATTTAGGAGACCAAATTAAGTGGGGTCCACTGATGTACAGGTCAGCCAAAGAGTCAAGGGTTCAAGCCTGGTAGGAGGGGGTTGTAAGAACCTATTTATGGGGTGTGGGACCCACTGGGTTAACCACAAAACACCACTAAAGGTGGTGGGTGAGCTATGGTCTGCTGATATGGGGTCTGAGTGCACAGGTAAAAGCTTCTAGCAGGCCTAGTAAATAAGCACTAAAATGGAAAATATGCACAGGGGAAACAAGAATGGTAGCTTGGCTTTACAAAAAGCCAAGAATCAATCTGTGGGACCCACTATTAAACTTATGAGAAGCTGGCAAAGTTGGGTGGATCCACTGAGTGCTTTAGTAAACACAAAGATGGGACAAAGTTTAAGCTTGATGCAGCCCTATTACAAAATAAAAATCTGAGAAAATTATTAAAAATACTTTAATATATAAGGAAATTAATAAAAATATAAAAACACAACTTTCTTAATTAAAATCTAAAAATGAAAATTAAAATTAAATTAAATTAAATAGAAACTATCACTTATTTTTATGTTGGTTTTTCTTGATTTTTCTTTTACAAACCTATATTATACTTAAAAATAGATAACTTTTGTAAAAACAAATATTTTATAGCTTATTAATAAGCACTGTGGAAGCTTATTGCTACCACAGTTGACTTTTGTTGACTGAAATGAGAAATAAGCTCAAATGAGCTTATGTGGGACCCACTATGGATTAATATGATCCTAATAAGTACTTTGGACTTGTATAAGCTCAAAATGGCCAAATAAGCTTAGTAGATAAGCTGATAAGCCAGATTAAGCTAATCCAAAAACCAATTATAACACAGAATGGGGACAAACTTGAGGGCTTATCCTAGGTGGGGTCCACTGAGATTCAGGTCAAACAAAAGGTCAATCTAGGTTCCCTGGTAGGAGGGGGTTGAAAGAGTCTAATTATGGGGTCTGGGGCCCACTGAGGTGGCCACAAATCACCACCAAAGTGGTGGTGATGGCTGTGTAACTGGTGCACAGGGCAATACCTTGCCCTACAAGTGTTTTTGAGGGTGAGTGGGGCCCAGGGTAAAAATCCTAAAAATATAAAACTTGTTGGAATTTAAAGATGAGCTGGTAGAGTATTAATACAACAAATCTCAAGTCCTAGATCCAAATCCTAAATTCTAAACAAATCTTTGAAGATTTGAGAAAATCTGAGAATGGAGATTTGACTTTTGATAAAACTTAACTAGTTTGACTTATTTGAGATTCTAATGATCACTACTAACTGTATATGTTATATTAAGCTATCATTAACCTAAATTAAGCTAAAACTATAACTCATAAGCTAATGGGTGGGTTTGAGAAACACAAAATCACAACAGTTGACAGTTGGAAGGTTTATTTGGTGATTTTGACTTTTTAAGGAAAAAGACCTAAGTTTTAAACTACTTATGACCTAAATATACTTGACTAAGCATGCAATAACCAAAGACAACTCATGAAACACATATGAGACCCACCTATTCTACTGATCCAAACACCACCTTAGGATTATGAAAATGAGATTTTTGAATCAAAAGACTGAGTTAGGCCAATATACTGAATTCCAAAGTTATAATATTATGCAATAAGATCTTTTAAGCACACAAACTCAGTTTGTAACAACTAAAACTTACAAATTAAAATTATACCAATGTGACAGTTAAAATGAAAGATTAAGGAAGTAGAGATTCTAATGAACAAGCATCAAACTTTTAAGCATAACCCACTTCCAGTATGCAAATAGAACTTAGATTACACAATTAAACATCATTCTAGGTAGTGCTACAGTCAAATGTGAATATGTTGAGAAATTGCTTACAAGTGAATGAAACTGAAAACCAGTGAACATTGGATCATAACCATAACCTATAGCTTACCACTAAGCTCTAAAACCCAGGGCAATTCACATCATCCCTGCTCCAAGCATCTTCCCATAACTACACTGATTTTTATTTTTCTCTATTTTATTAATTATTTTTGGTATTTTTTTATTTATCAAAACAATTATTAAACTTAAACTTATAAAAGCTTATATAAGCTGTGTCAAGAGCTTATATGAGCTTAGGATTCCAATAACAACAACAACTAGCAATATTAAGTAAAATTGTCGATTTTACTTAAAATTGCTATTTACTAATTTAATGAACAAGAACACAATTAAAGGTTTTATAAAGTTTGTATTACACTAAATTAACTTAATACAACTGCTTAAATTGAAAATTACAATTAAAATGACAAGTTATACTACCTACGACTAATTTAAACTATGACTACACTAATAATTTTTCTCCTCAGCTTTTTCTTCCATTTGTAGAGACTTCTGAGGTTCGTGGGACCCACTGGGGCATTTCCCACCAATTCCCAGCCGTTGATAAGGTAAAACTCATCTCCACCGTTTAAATCGTTTCTTGGCGCCAAAGTCTCATTTGGCCACTGTAGATAACGTGGAGAGTATTTTAAGGGTTTAATGGGGTTTGGAGGGTTGTGGAGGTGGAGGGGACAAGTGGGAAGAGTGGGTGATGAGGTGGAGGTGGAATACCAGGTGGTATGGTGGTCTGTGTGGTGGTGGTGGTATTGGGAGGGAAAAGAGAAAAGCTGGGGTGGTTTTGGTGGTTTGACCGAGGGCGTTGACCCAGTTTTATTTAAGTGGGGTTGGACTGGGCTGGGTAGTGGGCTGGCAAAGGGATAGTGGGGGTGGGCTTGGTATGTGTTTGGGTTTAGTTTGGTTTTGGGTAATAATAAATCAAAGGTCCGTTTGGTTTTTAGGTATTAAATCACAAGGACCAAAAATGTAATTAAGTGAAAGTTGGGGGTCTGAAATGGCAGGTTTCCTAAGATACTACAAGGACTAAACTTGCCATATGTGATAAACTAAAGAACCTTTAAATGAAATTTTCCATTTTAATACCCCGAGGACCAAAATTGACAATTCACCAAACTTCAGGGACTAACTTGTAATTTTCTGATAATTGAAGGGCCAAACCTGTAAATATCCAACAGTTAACACAAAGGACCAATTATGCCATTATAGAATAGTACAAGGGTTATATTTGATATTTTTCCATTTTAAATAACCAAGGGACTGATTTTGACACTTTTCAAAGTTGAGGGACCAGAGTTGTAAATTTATGATTTTAACTTCAAAGGACTTTTCCTAACAACTTATGAATCCCAAGGACCTAAAATGATATTTGTACAAGTTTTTAGTAACCAGGGACTAGTTTTGCCAATTTATGAAACTTGAGGGACTGAAACTGCCAATTATGCAAACTTTGTACGTTTTTCATCTGTTTTTGCATATTTTGCATTTGAAACATATAAAACACATATTTAAGATATTTTAAGTATTTTGATACATATTTGAGTGTTTTTGTATATTTTGGCAGCTCAGATTAGTATAAAATGATGAGTATTTAGACACTCATCAATCCCCCACACTAAACTATTGCTAGTCCCTAACAATCTTTTGAGAAAAACTTAATGGATTTGAAAAACTCTTTACCAAAAGCCATCACTTCTGGAGTAGCCAGGTGTAAGAACTGTGGCACACCTGATAACCGTGTGATTTTTAGCAAATCACCAGCTGTCAACGGATTTGATTAGTCTTTACCAAAAGCCATTTGCTTCTGGACTAGCCAACTCTTGATGGAATAGTCAACATCTTGGTGAGCTGATTACCAATTATGGATTTTCCACTGCCTTTACCACAAGCCATAATCTTGCAGGCTAGCCAACTCATTCGCTTTATGGGATATGGGGAGTTGAGGAACCATACAATTTTTGGCAAATTGCAAGCCATAAACGGGTTTGAGTTATCTTTACCAAGAACCGTTTGCTCCTGGATTAGCCAATCCTTATGTGGGTTAGACATGGCGGACTGATAACCATTTATTGCGTTCTAAGTGAGAAAAAATTTTAAAATTTTGGCTAAAATGGGGGTTCTTGATGGAACATGTGTTTAAATTCGTTAGAATAACGAATCTCCCCCCACACTTAGAACTGAATATTGTCCTCAATATTCAAAGTACCGGGTGTTAAACCAACACTTAGAACGTAAGAAGTAAATATTCCTTAGCCTTTATTTAAGATGTATATACATACAATTATTTTTTTAGATAAAACTTCTTAAATAGAAGCTATCACTATATTTACATTTTTTTTAGAGGATATATATATATATATATATATATATATATATATATATATATATATATATATATATATATATATATATATATATATATATATATATATATATATATATATATACAACATGTGGGGCATCTCCCCCACACTAGGGTGAAACATGGGTGAAAACCTATGTACATGCTACTGTTTTTGATCTCCGAGTCGCTAGCTTGACTCGACCCCGAATTTATTTGTCCATGGGGAAGCATGATGTGGAAGAGACAATCTACATCGGACTTTCATTCAAGATGTTTGGATAAACATCTGAAGCACGTGAAAGTTCCACACCGATGAGATAAGTAACCGGCTCATAATTTATAAATGAGAATGTCGGGATCAAAGATAATGTCTTCACTCCCGAAAGAGTGAAGAACAGGAGAAGCAACAGGATATATGAAGAAAAGAAAGAAAGTCATGATGAAAATCATAACTAACTCCTCATCATCAATAGGAGAATTCATTGTTTCATGAATCTCCTCTTTTAAGCTCGTTTGATCAAGACATATTATGGGTATGTCTAGATCAAAATAGAAACTATCATACTCCGGTGGAGATATGATATGAGTGAGTTCAAAGGAGAACTCCTCGTAAAGAGAATTATTCACAAGATGTAAATCCGTGAACTCATGTTCCGTTGTGGACTCATCACAATCCTCATTCTGAATATCAAAGAGTGGATTATCATAAATCAAAGTGAATTCAGATTTGAATTCATATAGAGGATTGGTGAGAGTAGTTTTGAATGCTTCAGGAACAAGGAGATGTAAATCTGTGAATTCTTGTTCCGCTGTGAACTCATCACAATCCTCATTCTGAATATCAAAGATTTGATTATCAGAAATCAAAGTGAATTCAGATTCGAATTCAAATAGAGGATTGGTGAGATTAGTTTTGACTGCTTCGGGAACAAAATGATTATCATTCTCTTCTTCTGAGTTGACAAGCTCAGAAGGTAATTCCTCCACATAACTGATGTCTCCAGAAGATAAAGAATTTTCATCAGTATGTGAAGTACTAAGCTCGATGTTGGGATTAGAGTTTAAAAGATTTTTAGTTTCTCCCATATCGGCTTCAAAATCAAGAATATCATCATTACTTCCAGATAGAAGTGGAATGATGTGAGTGAGTTCCTCTGTGAAATCCTCAAGAAGAGGGTCAACATCAGAATGAGGCAGTGATGCCTCAACATACTCAATGTCTCCATAAGATATACAATCATTACTGGAATTAGAGACATTCTCAATTTGATCATTTGGATTATCAAGGTGGGTAGGAATATCACACATATGATCAAGAATTCCCTGTGACTCACTTGGGATTGGGACAAGGTTCTCAACACTAGACTTTATGAATTCGTCAGATTCCTTTGCAGGAATTGTGTCAAGATGCTCGTCCCCCATGTTCAGAGAGTGAGTGGGAATCTCGGGTGTTATAACATCATACAGAGGGAGCTGAGAAGGACTAGCAGTAATGGAGTCTACAAGTTCCATTATTTCTGCTGCTGGTGATTCAGTTATATTCTTTTCTCCCTGTATTTCCATGGAAGAAGTCTCAACTGATGAACTTGATGAATCTTTTTGAATGATAACAATGTTATCATCATCATCACTGTCATCATCGTACTCATAAAAAGCAGCATAGCGAATATTGGCACGTATTTTGGCTACTCTTTGCTCAGCAATTAAATCTTCCATGCTTTTACCAGAATCTCGTTCTTCAGCAAGTAATTCTGTGATAGATTTATCACGAGAATTTTGAATGAGTGGAAATTGTGGGGGTGTGGATGTGTCAAAACCGGAAGGTTGACATTGATCATCATTATGAGGACCCCCACAATATACACAAGAAGAACTTGGATCATGGTGAAGCAACATATTAGCCAACTCCTCCTTAAAATCTTTGAGTTTCTCAAAAACCTCTATATAAGGGTCTTGCTAGATATGAGGAGTTGCTTGGTTCATTTGGTACTGTGGAGGTGGGTCTTGAAACGGATAGTCGTAATTGTTACAAGGAAATGGATTCCTTGTTTGACAATCAGAGCTAAAGTGTGGACCTCCACAGTACTCACAACAGTTAAACTGTTGAGTCTGGCTTGGTGTATTTTGATACGAAGCATCATTGAGATTTGGATAATATGATTCTTGCTCGTATGAATGTGATGGGTAGTTTGAAAAATTTGAGGAGTCGTTGAATGAGTTTTGATTAGGATCATAAGCAAATGAATTACTCGATCCACAAAACAAACAACTCCCGTCTTGAATATCATTACCACATTGTTCACATGTACACCAACGACATGGAAAACCAAAAAGCGGCTCACTACAACCGACACAAGGAACAAAATCTGGAGGTGGGACAAGTGGTGTGCTCTGAGAGCTAGGAATTTCCACCACTTCCGTTATGGTCTCGGGTTTTTGTTTTTGATAAACGTGAAGGTTGGGCAAGTCGTTCTTTTCAGTCACTGCCCTAAGCTCTGTACGTTTGCTTGACAAACTTTTAACCGTAAACCGTGAAAGATCAGGATTGATTCTTGAAGGTTTAGGAGCATTTGTGAGCTCAGGTTTTTGGACAACCGTGGTTTGGACGTATTTAGCACCTCCATCGTCAGATGAAAGTACAAGATCCTTTGTCACCTCGGTTTCATGATCTCTTTCCCTCACCGGAGAGGGAATAGGAATCGAAGGTCCATCATAATCAACATAACATCTCGACATTTTTGACAAGGCCATAAGTTTTTCAACTTTACTTTTACAGGCCCTTTGTTTAAAGAAATCGTCATCGAGAGATGCCATTAGAATTAATTATGAGATAAGTGGAAGAAGGTAGAATCAAAGGGTTTTGGGGATGAGAAATGAAGAATCAAATAGGTAGGGGTGTAAAGGTGAATATTTTTGTGTTTTGTTTTATAAAAATATGGATAAAATATGGTAAATATACAATGGATGTATATCCAGATTCACTAATACGCAAAATCGTTTAAGATAAGCGCACAACCTCCCCGGCAGCGGCGCCAAATTTTGATTCGCCTCAAACGGTCAGATAATTATTGGTCAACCACTTGTGAATGGTCAAGTATAATAGTCAAACAGCTGAGGCAAATGCTTCCGTGGAATACAGTGTTTCCCCGGGTCGTAATGTCCCAACGAGGTTGTGATGGTATTAAAAACGAGTCTGTGATCAGTGAATGTGAACAGGAAAAGGTATAAAGTGTGTGTGTGTGTGTGATTACACTAGGGTTTTATAACGTAAAATGACTTAGAAAAACTATTGGAATGATTACGTAAAACCTAGATATCTAAAACGTATAAACGTACACCAATTTAAAAATCAGACGCGACTGCGTACTGAGAAAAAGGTGAGTTTTAAGAAAAATAAACTACAAGGGTTAAAAATGAAAATCCTATAAACTTAAACTTAAAATAAAATTAAATTAAAAAGAAAACTATTTTTTTAGACTATTATATTATTTATTATTAATTATTTAATTAAAACTTATTTAACTATTTATTTAAAACTAACTTAATTAAAACTAAAAATAATAAACACTACAAATTAAATTAAAAATTTATAAAAATAATTTCTAAACTTAAAAATGAACTTGAAGAAAGTATAAAAAATAAAAATAAATCTTTTTGTCTTTTTATGAATTTTCTATTAATTAAAAACTATTTATATTATTTATACTAAATAAAATATTTTAAATTACAAATAATATTAAACTAACTTAGAAAATTATGAAAAAATTTATAAAACTATATTATAACTTATAAAAGCTATAAAAAATATAAAAACTAGGTTTTGCTTAATAAAAATTATTTATGCTATTTAAAACTTACTTATTAATTAATTATTAATAAAACTATTTTTAATTCTAATAAATACTAAATTACAAAATAAAAATCTGAGAAAATTATTAAAAATACTTTAATATATAAGGAAATTAATAAAAATATAAAAACACAACTTTCTTAATTAAAATCTAAAAATGAAAATTAAAATTAAATTAAATTAAATAGAAACTATCACTTATTTTTATGTTGGTTTTTCTTGATTTTTCTTTTACAAACCTATATTATACTTAAAAATAGATAACTTTTGTAAAAACAAATATTTTATAGCTTATTAATAAGCACTGTGGAAGCTTATTGCTACCACAGTTGACTGAAATGAGAAATAAGCCCAAATGAGCTTATGTGGGACCCACTATGGATTAATCTGATCCTAATAAGTACTTTGGACTTGTATAAGCTCAAAATGGCCAAATAAGCTCAGTAGATAAGCTGATAAGCCAGATTAAGCTAATCCAAAAACCAATTATAACACAGAATGGGGACAAACTTGAGGGCTTATCCTAGGTGGGGTCCACTGAGATTCAGGTCAAACAAAAGGTCAATCTAGGTTCCCTGGTAGGAGGGGGTTGAAAGAGTCTAATTATGGGGTCTGGGGCCCACTGAGGTGGCCACAAATCACCACCAAAGTGATGGTGATGGCTGTGTAACTGGTGCACAGGGCAATACCTTGCCCTGCAAGTGTTTTTTAGGGTGAGTGGGGCCCAGGGTAAAAATCCTAAAAATATAAAACTTGTTGGAATTTAAAGATGGGCTGGTAGAGTATTAATACAACAAATCTCAAGTCCTAGATCCAAATCCTAAATTCTAAACAAATCTTTGAAGATTTGAGAAAATCTGAGAATGGAGATTTGACTTTTGATAAAACTTAACTAGTTTGACTTATTTGAGATTCTAATGATCACTACTAACTGTATATGTTATATTAAGCTATCATTAACCTAAATTAAGCTAAAACTATAACTCATAAGCTAATGGGTGGGTTTGAGAAACACAAAATCACAACAGTTGACAGTTGGAAGGTTTATTTGGTGATTTTGACTTTTTAAGGAAAAAGAACTAAGTTTTAAACTACTTATGACCTAAATATACTTGACTAAGCATGCAATAACCAAAGACAACTCATGAAACACATATGAGACCCACCTATTCTACTGATCCAAACACCACCTTAGGATTATGAAAATGAGATTTTTGAATCAAAAGACTGAGTTAGGCCAATATACTGAATTCCATAGTTATAATATCATGCAATAAGATCTTTTAAGCACACAAACTCAGTTTGTAACAACTAAAACTTACAAATTAAAATTATACCAATGTGACAGTTAAAATGAAAGATTAAGGAAGTAGAGATTCTAATGAACAAGCATCAAACTTTTAAGCATAAACCACTTCCAGTATGCAAATAGAACTTAGATTACACAATTAAACATCATTCTAGGTAGTGCTACAGTCAAATGTGAATATGTTGAGAAATTGCTTACAAGTGAATGAAACTGAAAACCAGTGAACATTGGATCATAACCATAACCTATAGCTTACCACTAAGCTCTAAAACCCAGGGCAATTCACATCATCCCTGCTCCAAGCATCTTCCCATAACTACACTGATTTTTATTTTTCTCTATTTTATTAATTATTTTTGGTATTTTTTTATTTATCAAAACAATTATTAAACTTAAACTTATAAAAGCTTATATAAGCTATGTCAAGAGCTTATATGAGCTTAGGATTCCAATAACAACAACAACTAGCAATATTAAGTAAAATTGTCGATTTTACTTAAAATTGCTATTTACTAATTTAATGAACAAGAACACAATTAAAGGTTTTATAAAGTTTGTATTACACTAAATTAACTTAATACAACTGCTTAAATTGAAAATTACAATTATAATGACAAGTTATACTACCTACGACTAATTTAAACTATGACTACACTAATAATTTTTCTCCTCAGCTTTTTCTTCCATTTGTAGAGACTTCTGAGGTTCGTGGGACCCACTGGGGCATTTCCCACCAATTCCCAGCCGTTGATAAGGTAAAACTCATCTCCACCGTTTAAATCGTTTCTTGGCGCCAAAGTCTCATTTGGCCACTGTAGATAACGTGGAGAGAATTTTAAGGGTTTAATGGGGTTTGGAGGGTTGTGGAGGTGGAGGGGACAAGTGGGAAGAGTGGGTGATGAGGTGGAGGTGGAATACCAGGTGGTATGGTGGTCTGTGTGGTGGTGGTGGTATTGGGAGGGAAAAGAGAAAAGCTGGGGTGGTTTTAGTGGTTTGACCGAGGGCGTTGACCCGGTTTTATTTAAGTGGGGTTGGACTGGGCTGGGTAGTGGGCTGGCAAAGGGATAGTGGGGGTGGGCTTGGTATGTGTTTGGGTTTAGTTTGGTTTTGGGTAATAATAAATCAAAGGTCCGTTTGGTTTTTAGGTATTAAATCACAAGGACCAAAAATGTAATTAAGTGAAAGTTGGGGGTCTGAAATGGTAGGTTTCCTAAGATACTACAAGGACTAAACTTGCCATATGTGATAAACCAAAGAACCTTTAAATGAAATTTTCCATTTTAATACCCTGAGGACCAAAATTGACAATTCACCAAACTTCAGGGACTAACTTGTAATTTTCTGATAATTGAAGGGCCAAACCTGTAAATATCCAACAATTAACACAAAGGACCAATTATGCCATTATAGAATAGTACAAGGGTTATATTTGATATTTTTCCATTTTAAATAACCTAGGGACTGATTTTGACACTTTTCAAAGTTGAGGGACCAGAGTTGTAAATTTATGATTTTAACTTCAAAGGACTTTTCCTAACAACTTATGAATCCCAAGGACCTAAAATGATATTTGAACAAGTTTTTAGTAACCAGGGACTAGTTTTGCCAATTTATGAAACTTGAGGGACTGAAACTGCCAATTATGCAAACTTTGTACGTTTTTCATCTGTTTTTGCATATTTTGCATTTGAAACATATAAAACACACATTTAAGATATTTTAAGTATTTTGATACATATTTGAGTGTTTTTGTATGTTTTGGCAGCTCAGATTAGTATAAAATGATGTGTATTTAGACACTCATCAGTGCTCCTCCCACTCAAGTTGTTAGTGTACAATTCTTTGTAAATCATTTATTCTTTGGTGTATAAGTTATGTAAACTAGGTAGATAGTTGTGAACATAAGTGTGTAGATTAGTTGTGCAAGTAGCAAAGGTGTAAAAAAGCTAAGGTGTATAGGTAGTGTTGTCTAGTCGTGAAAGAAGTTGTTAAGATACAAGTGGTGTGAGATTAGTTCTAGCTAGGATTAGAACTCGACATTTAGCTTAGTGTCGTTAAATTGGTGTAAGCGAAAGTGTATAAGGTTTTCTCCGTCATAAGGGAGCTTGTTGACATAGTGAAGAGAACTCTCGAGTTAGGTGCTCAGGGAGTGGAGTAGGGCAAGGAAGGTGTCCTTGTAGCCGAAACACCATAAATCCTTTGTGTCGCAGTTAAATCTTTCCATCTCTTTTCTCTCATTACTTTACTTACATTGTCTTTATTTACTTACATATAATTGTTCATATTATTCAAGAGTTGAATCCACATAAAGATCGAATCTAAGTTTTTTTTAAAAGCAAACAAAGGTTTTCAAAATAAATTAAAAAGACGCAAAACTATTCAACCCCTCTTCTAGTTTTCCACAAACAATAATCTCACTGCTATATAAACCCATTCCAACCAAGGTTGGAAGTGTGCATTCATAGAGAGTAAGAAGTGAGAATGTCTTAGCATAGTTAGAGTGTTAGTATTCTCAATACACTAAGGAAAAAAGCCTTGTCTAGCTTGCTTCTCAGTGTTCCTTAATTTGTCTCTCGTCGGGGATACCGTCTGCAAGTATCCCCGTTGAAAAGCCAATTGCCAAGTTATTAGAGTGTTAAAGTGGGTTCTTGAGTAACCGTTGTAATTCCGCTGTATCATGAATCATAAACTCGTTATATGTTCCATGTCAAAACACCACATGTTTATGTTTATCTTATGAATTCATGAGTTGCTCTGTTATTCCAGACCAACATTTATGTTGTTTGATATCACAATAATCAGATAATAAGTTTTCAAGTGTTTGCCAATGTGATTATTGAATAACTAAAACTTGTAAAATTACCAAACTAGACATCATTATATATTGTAAAATTATAACTTTACATATGTCTATATCCAATACATATCAATACTCCTATCATCTATATATATAATCAAGGTTTTCAAGATCGGGATCCTACTCAGGATTGTTTTCGTTGTTGCAAGATCGAAAGCGTAAGATCGGATCAGGATTTTAAGATCCTACGATAATGTCATTTTTTAATACTCTTTGTAATATTATTTAAATCTACAAATTATTTTATATAATAAACACAAAATTATATGTGTGTTTCATGAAAATGTTGTCCTAAATTATGAATATGGAATGTTTAATAAGATTCACACACATTTTTTTTTAAATTCTATTAAATCATAATCCATAACTTTGTACTGTAGTAAAAGTTAGATCGAATCGGATTAGCTCTTAAAATCCTATGGTCAAGATCAAGATCCTATAAGATCTTAAGCTTGCTAAGATCCTATGTAGGATCCGGATCATTTTTGTTTTGCAAGCAGTAGGTCACGTCCTGCTTTTTCAAATAGGCTTTTTGAGCCCAACAAGACGCAGATAATTGATTCTTTGCTCATCTCATCCAAACAGCTTCCCGTAAATTATTGTTTTTTTACCGGGAAAAGCAGATAATCAAGCTACAAACGCACTCCGAAACACCCCAAAGTAAACGCGAAACATGAAATTGATAACTCATTTGATAGAGGGGCAAAAGTTTTATCTATACTACCTCATAACAAAAATTAGACCTTCTAAATTTTTAATATTTATTAATATAGATTTTCAGCAAATACAACCAACTAAGCTGTATTTAAATATTTGCTAGTCAACATTTGTAATTAATATAATGGACTTGCTAAAGTGTATAATTATTAAATATATGAGTTTATTAAATGTGGTTTTGTATATATATGAAAGGCTTAAACAACACCTGGGTTGCTGTTAGCAAATCTCTTAAATAATATTTTAAAACACATCTTTAATCAAAGTATCATTTATAAACCACAATGTACAAACAAAACAAGTTGCTCAACATTTTTTTTTCTAAAATTTGTAAGACATTTCATGAATATTTTTCTTCTAATAATATACATTTTAATACATAGAGTATAAACTTAAAACTATCATTATTCATTCGTAAATAAGTTTTCGGTTATAACTTTATGAATGCTGATAGTTTTAAGTTTATACTATATGTAAAAAAACATCGCTCGCCATAAGAAAGTTTGTAAGATAGTTATCGTTGCATCGTGCGGGTATCTTTATAGTTTTTCTTAAAGTAAACGATATTAAGTAAACATATATATGTATAATGAGAACTTAAGAATAAAATGTACAAATAAGACAATAAAATGAATCTTTTATATTCAAAATAGAATCATATGGCAAAGTACTTACGAATATGGACTTCGGTAAAATTAAAATAAAAAGACAAATATTAGTGAAAGCGTAAAAAATTATTAAAAAAAAGAAGAAAAAGTAAAAGGTTTTTATAAAAATTTTACAATTTCTACAAGATAGTGGACGTTGGTGGATAAAAAAGTTGTGAAAAAAGTTTTTTTTTAAAGTGTGTATTTTTGATGAAAAAATCGTTTGTGTATTAAAATATTGTAAATCACGATTTTGTGCGTTAAAATTCGTTTTCGCATCAAATCCTTTTTTTAGCATATGTATCAAAATTTTATAGTGTATGAAAATGTAAAGAGTTGAAAATATTGGCGGCATCAATATTTTTTGTGTGCATTAAAATTTTGTTTTTTGTGTATTAAAAAAAATGTATAAGAACTAAAACTTAGAAAAAGCTTACTTCAACTATTTTACTCACAAACATCTTTTATCTTCGGGTAAAATTTTAGAATTTTTAAACATTCTTTTCATTTTCTTCAAATTTTTTATATTTTTCACATATATTTGTCTTAACACGAAGTTTAACAGACTAAAATAATCTATATGTTTGTGAAATTTTATATTTGTTTTAGAATTTTTGAAAAAAAAAATTATATTTTTCAAATTTTTTATATTTTTCACATATATTTTCTTCAAATTTTTTATATTTTTCACATATGATTCCTAAACTAATAACTGAATTAATAAAAGTTTAACGAGTAAAGATCATTTGAGGACCAAACTTTTTTTACATACCAAGGGACTAATCTCCACCCTTCATCTTTATTTGATCTAATGGATGAGATTAATCCCAACAATTTAAAAAACCCACTTTCGTCCTTTTTTTTCAAATATTAATATCTTTCAAATCGTTAATCGTTAAGCGAAAAAAAAAATATATCGTTACGACGAGCATTTAATTATCTTTCTATAGATAGGCTAATTGATATATTTTCGACAAAAAAAAATTTTTTCGTTTTTTTCACGTTTTTTGTTCGTGGCCGAAAAAATCATATATGATATTACATATCATATATGATATTATATGTAAAATCATATATGATATTGCATATCATATATGATATGCAATATCATGATATGCAATATCATATATGATTTTACATATAATATCATATATGATATTATATGTAATATCATATACGATATTGCATATCATATATGATATGCAATATCATATATGATTTTTTTTTCGGCCAGGAAAAAAAAACGTGAAAAAAACGATTTTTTTTTTTTTCGAAAGTATATCAAAGTGCCCATCTATAGAAAGATAATTAAATGCCCGTCGCGATGGTGTAATTATTTTCGCTTAACGATTAACGGTTTAAGAGATATTTAAATTATAAAAAATAGGTGAAATAATAAAATCCTTTTAATCTCAACCATTGATTTCCTTTTTAGATGGATAGCGGGGATGAGTCCCTTGGTATGTGAGGAATGTTTGGTTTGTAATATAACTCGACTCAAAGTTTAACAGACTAAAATAATCTATATGTTTGTGTTGACATTTCTACGCTTACATCTCAAGCTAAACGATGGCTTATTATTTTAGTAGTACCATTTTGTTGCCAAAAATATTATTTTAACACCAATTATTATAATGAATATGACATTATTTCTCACATATTCATTTGGAGGTATATCGAACAAGAGATTAAAGATGCCATTTTCTAAGGTCCTTTGCATGAAGCATGTAATGTCACCCGACTGAAACTTTATTCTACATGTAATTATTTTATTCTGAATGTGGTTATCTTTCCTTATAAATTATGAAAGTTCAATGAATTAAAGTTAACAAATGAAATTTTGAAAAAGTAAACGTTATATCAATTACGGACTCTTCTTCACTTCTGGTATATAGGTGACAATTCTCGACACGATATGATAAATGAAATGAACCTAACACGAAGTTAAACAAGTTTAGGTTGTGAACAACTAGATTTGAAAAAAAAAAAAAAAAAAAAAAAAAAAAAAAAAAAGTCAACATGTCTAATCCGTTTAATAAACGGGTCGTGTTTGAGTTGAGTAAGTATTAAATAGGTCAACCCGTGAATCCGTTAAGTATATAAGTCTTTAAAAAAATAAAATACGTTACTTTGATTTTATGTTAAATTTGGATTAAATGCATTTTTTATGTACGGATTATAACTCATATCATTAAAATTGTTGTATAGTTATTTGTACATTATTTATATGATTTTTGGATTTAAACTTGTTGAATTGATAAATCACCAACTCTCTTTACCGCTTGACCTATTACTTAAGTAGGTTAAATTGGTCATAAACGGGTTACACGTGTTATGCAGGCCTGAGTTAAGGTTGAGTTTCGTAACACGATTAATAAACGGGTCATGTTTCGGCCAACCCGCGAACACGAAAAATTAACACTAACACGACTAAATTGCTACTCCTCACTTCTACCCACAAGAATATCACATGTGTCTCAGATTCTTAAAGTGTTAAATGCAATTCGTATTTTAAGTGTATTATTCACTCACGGTAGCTTTTAACTTGTAACGTTTTTATAACACAAAATTAAAAAAAAAAAAAAAAAAAAAAAAAAAAAAAAAAAAACAAAAAAAACTAGTATCAATATAACCCAAGTTATAACGACGCCCACAATTCTTATTTATTAAAAAAAAAAAAAAACTCGTTCTACGGTGCGAGGTCTATAGTGTATAAGGTGCAATGAAAGGGATGTTATAAAATAAAATTATTTTAAAAAAATTGTTTGTTAATATAGGAAAAATTCAAATGCATATTTTTATTTTGATGCATACGAAAGAACAAATCTCCATCATTCATTTAATTTGACGGATTAACATAAGATTAAATATGGAACCTTAAGTCCATTATTTTCCTCTTTTTCTTTATATTTTTGTCCTTTTAATTATTCATTTTTTTTTCCTTTTTTTCATGCATTTTTTTCTTTTTTATTCTCTTTTTTTTGTTTTTTTTGTTTTTTTTCCTAATACTCGTTTTTTTTAATTCACATTTTTTTCCCTTCTCCGATTTCATACATTTTCGTTTGTTTTCATATATTTTTGTCCGTTTTCATATGTTTTCGTCTGTTTTTTTACGTTTTCGTATCTTTTCAAACGTTTTCGTCCGTTTATATACGTTTTCACTATTTTTATACGTTTTTGTCTGTTTTCATATGTTTATATAAGTTTTCGTCTGTTTTCAAACGTTTTTGTTCATTTTTTATGCTTTCGCTCACTTTTAGACGTTTTCGTCTATTTTCAGATGTTTTCGTCCGTTTTTATACATTTTCATCCGTTTTCATCAATTTTCTTACGTTTTCTTATGTTTTCGTTCGTTTTCATATGTTTTCGTCCGTTTTCATCTATTTTTCTTTCGTTTTCGTCCATTTTTCATACGTGTTCGTCCGTTTTCAGATGTGTTTTTACGCTTTCATACATTTTCGCCTGTTTTCTTACTTTTTCGTCCATTTTAATCCGTTTTCTTACATTTTCGCCCATTTTCGTCCGTTTTCATATGTTTTCGTCAAAATTTTTACGTTTTCGTTCGTTTTAATACGTTTTCATCCATTTTCTTTCGTTTTCGTCAATTTTTCATACGTTTTTGTCCGTTTTCATACGTGTTTTTACGCTTTCATACGTTTTTGTCCGTTTTCATACGTATTCGTCCATTTTCTTACATTTTTGTTCATTTTCTTACGTTTCTTAATATCCCAAGTGATTTTCAGTGATATCAAGAATATCACTTGTGATTTTCTGAATATCATTTGTGATTTTCTGAATATCACTTGTGATTTTCTTATATTTTCGTCCGTTTTCATATGTATTCGTCCATTTTCATACGTATTAGTCCCTTTTTTTCAACGTTCTCGTCCGTTTTCTTACGTTTTCGTCCGTTTTTATACGTTTCTGAATATCACAATTGATATTCACAATATCACTTGTGATTTTCTAAATATCAATGGTGATATTCTAAATATCACTTGTGATTTTCTGGATATCTATCACTTGTGATTTTCTGAATATCACTTGTGATTTTCATGTTACAAAACATTTGTTGAAAAATCACTTGTCATATTAAGAACATCAATTATCATATCCAGAATATCACTTGTGATACTCTGAATATTACAAAATATTACTTATGGTATCCAAAATATCATTTGTGGTACTTATAGTATCACTTGTGATATTCTGCATATCACAGAAAATCACTTGTGATATTTAGAATATCACCTGTGATATTCTGAATATCATAAAATATCAATTGTGATATTCAGAATATAACTTGTGATGTTTAAAATTGTAGAAACTAGAAGGCGGGGGGTTGAATAGTTTCACTGCTTCTTTTTAATTTTCTAAAGCGTTTCGTAGTTTTAGGTCCGGTTAATTTTCATTTACAAACTTGTTGAATTCTACTAGTTATGTGATATCAATTTAGTTGCTAGCATACATAAATAAACAAGTAAAGTAAAGAGTAAAGAAAGAACACAACCAAGAGACGCGACGATTTATAGTGGTTCAGCACGAAGCTCACTCTCCGTCCTACTCCACTCCCCGAGTACCACACTCGAGAGTTATCAATCACTATATCAACACACTCCTTCAGGCAGAGCAATCCGTACACATGCTTACACAAGGCTTAACGACACTAAGCATAATGTCGAGCTCTAATCATAGCTAGAACCAATCTATTCCAAGGCCTACGTGGCCACACGAACAAGCACTCTTGTCCAACTTGAATCTTCACCCGATCCAAGCCTTCACTTATTTGACATACTTGGTTCTTCACCCGAACCAAGCCTTCAGACATATGACTCACTTGATTCTTCGCCCGAATCAAGCCTTCACACACTTGACACACTTGATCATCACCCGATCCAAGTCTTTACATAATAACTCAACAAGTCCTAACCTACACTTTAGGACATCACTCTCCTCACATCAAATACATGAACTAATCTAGTTACAAGACTTCTTGGATCTACATCACCATCCAAGCTCACACAAATATAATACTTGGAACTACATCACCATCCAAGTTCATATAAATATCCCCATCCTCGACTCACACACAAGTCGGAAAACAATGGCATAATATACATAACCTATCACGTAACACTTGTTACGTTTGTGTGTGGACACCTGTAACATCTCGAATCTTCATAGTTTTTGAGAGTTTTTCTCTTGCACTTAAGGGAAGAGGAAATCTATAAACATATACCGACATGTTATAGTGATCAAAGAATAAAAGGAACAAAGACCATAAAGTTTTGTGTGTGTGAAAGTCTGTTTTCTGAAGTGTAACAGTTTAGTATTTATAGGCGACATGAGGGAAAGGGGCGGTCCCGTAAATGCCAGACGGTCCTTTATCACTAAGGGACCATCAGTCTATTTAAGGGACCGCCGTGACAAAACGCTCCCTGTTTGTCCTGACATGGTGAAAACTTATCTGGTTCAGGCTGAACTAATTTAGGGGGAAACTAGCTGTTATAAATTTTGAATTTGAATTTATTTTCTTAATAAAACATTTCTTTAAAAACACAAAAATACTTTTGTGAAATTGTTTTGTCAAACTTAAAAATGTAAGTTTAGACGAAAATAAAATTCTTTGATCACTTAACTAATGACGGTATAAAGTTTGTTCATACCTGAAGTGATGTTGAAGCATCTACGTAGAAGAAACGAGTTTTCTCGATTAAAAACTTATAAACCGTAACTTTACGTAATATTTCTTTATATTTTGTGATTATCAAAACACGAGAAGACCGAATAATGCGAATAACATTTTTGACATTATTTGTATTAACAAAAATATCACAGAATATCACTTGTGATATTCAGAATATAACTTGTGATATTCATAAACATATGAAAACATATGAAAATAGCAAAAAAAAAACATTTAAAAATGGATGAAAACGAATGAAAAAACAAACGAAAGCGTAAGAAAATGGACGAAAATGTATGAAAACGGAAGAAACGTATGAAAGTGTAAAAACATGTATGAAAAGGACAAAAACGTTTGAAAACTAGACGAAAACGGAAGAAAACGTATATAGGTGGTAAGATTCCATCCAACCTATCATATGCTGGTACCTCGATTATCGATTGGTATTAATGTTGTAGTATTTAAGTTGATTTGTTTGCTAGACTCTCCGTTTGCATACCTAATTCTCTGGTTGGCGTCCTTATTCGTACCATGATGGTACATATGTCATATCCTTCCTGTTAGACGCCGTGATAGGTGTTGGTCAATCAGATTCGTTTCTGTTGGGTACTGGTTCATTTCTTTGGTTATTCCTTGCATTCATTCCTAGAATGAATATTATATTATTTTTCGGGTATTGTTGGTTCGTGATAAGTAGGTGCGGATATTTAATCCCTCATTTACACACCAATTGGATTTCGTGACATGTTTTGCGATTTGATAGTATCGATGTTTTTCTATGATCTTAATTTGATCATTGTACGAATGAGTCTTTACGTTCTTCGCTTGGTTTACAATGTATTTGCGTGAGTGTTCACTGGTATGAGTTCGATTGATGATTATTTTGATTATGTGATTCTTTTATGCCTTTCGCATTTGATTAAAAGGTTGTGTTAGAGTCCTTTTGGTATTTTACAACTCGTTTTGGATATTTCAAGGTCATTTGTTGGAAACTATTATTTTATGGTGAAAATGAGGTGTGGAAAAAAAAAGTGGTTACCAGTCTATCGTCAAAGCTATTCATAACAATTCTGCTATGAAAGTCTACTTATTTTACTGTGTTAATAAGCACGATTTAAATATCTTAAACAAGTAAGGTGAGATACTATATTTATATAATTAACCTTTGGTGTCAGAAAAACTATGCCTAATATGGAATTTAAGTCGGAGATGGGTTTCTTACATAAAATGGTTTGTATAAATTTCAAAGAAAATGTATGGGTTTAAGGTATATCATGCGAAAAACGAAACTCATTTTTGATGGGTAAGGACGGCCGGACGGGTACCGGAATAAGAACTATATATGGTTCTCATTTACCTAAGTTGATATGTATTTGGTTCCTCAAGTGTTTCTTTCGTTGTGGTATGCTGGTGGATTTTCTATGGGTACGTGTATTCTATCTTTTCTTGTATGGGTTTTTCATGAACATTTGATCCGTGTCTACTTTTATTGGTGAGATTCCTCATTGTGTTTTCTAGTTTTGATTGGATATTCGTTTACTACGCTAGTCGATAATTCGTAACCCTTTGAGTTCGTTTGATATACGTTTTGGTCCGACCGGTCATGGTTCGCGTCGTTTCCTTAGGATAGATTGTCGATTTAGTTATCATTATGTTGTTGAAGAAGAAGAAGGTTGGTTAGTCCGAGATTTGTATTGATTATCGAGAATTGAATAAGTTAACTATCAAGAATCGGTATCCTCTTCCTAGTATCGATGATCTCTTTGATCAGCTACAAGGATCACGTTTTTATTCAAAGATAGATCTACGTTCTGGGTATCATCAGCTAAGAGTGTATGAAGTGAATATTCCGAAGACTGCTTTTAGGACTCTTTATGGACACTTTGAGTTACAGTGATGCCATTTGGGTTGACTAATGCACTCGCGGTATTCATGGATTTAATGAATCGCGTTTGCAAGCCTTACTTGGATAAGTTCGTGATTGTGTTCATAGATGATATCTTAATTTACTCTAAGATGAAGGAGGAGCATGGAGAACATCTGAAGTTGATCCTTGGATTATTGGAGAAGGAGAAGTTGTACGCCAAGTTCTCAAAGTGTGAGTTTTGGCTTGAGGAAGTACATTTTCTTGGACATGTGGTAAATGTTAAGGGAATACATGTAGACCCTAGTAAGATAGAAGCGGGCAAGAATTAGAAGGCTCCTACGATGCCGTCTGAGATACGCTCTTTCTTAGGATTAGCTGGGTACTACAGAAGATTTATAGTGAACTTTTCTAAAATTGCTAAACCCCTCACTTTGTTGACTCAAAAGAACAAGAAGTATGTTTGGGGAGAAGAACAGGAGATGGCTTTTCAGTCGCTAAAGGATAGTTTGTGTAATGTACCTATTATAACGTTACCTGATAGGCCAGATGATTTTGTTGTGTATTGTGATGCGGGGAATCAAGGTTTTGGGTATGTACTAATGCAGAGAGGGAAGGTGATAGCCTATGCTTCCCGACAACTCAAGATCCATGAGAAGAATGATACTACTCATGATTTAGAGCTTGGAGCGGTGGTGTTTGCTCTCAAGAGTTGGAGGCACTATCTTTATGGCACAAAGAGTGTTGTCTACACGGATCATAAGAGTCTCCAGCATATTTTTACTCAGAAGGATATGAATATGCGACAGAGAAGATGGATAGAATTGTTTAGCGATTATGATTGTGAGATTCGCTATCATTCTGGAAAAGCGAATGTGGTGGCAGATGCGTTGAGTAGAAAGGAAAGGATTAAGCCTAAGCGTGTGCGAGCTATGAGCATGACATTCCAATCGGGCATTAAGAGTAAGATATTGGCAGCGCAAGAGGAAGCTCTCAAGGATGAAAACGTGATAGCTGAGATGCTGCGTGGGTTACACCAACAAATGGAGAAAAAGGAGGATGGTGGATTATATTTCTTGGATAGAATATGGGTTTCGTTGGTGGGAGATGTACGAAAGTTGATCATGGATGAGGCTCATAAGACGAGATACTCAATTCATCCAGGATCTGTCAAAATGTATAATGATCTTAGAGATGCGTATTGGTGGCCAGGTGTGAAGAGGGATATAGCTGAGTATGATAGTAAATGTCTAACTTGTTTGAAAGTTAAGGCTGGACATTAGAAACCCTCTGGATTACTACAGCAACCGCCGATTCCTGAATGGAAGTGGGAGAATATAACGATGGATTTTATTACCAAGTTGCGTCGAACAAGTAATGGGCATGATATGATATGGGTCATTGTGGATAGACTGACGAAGTCTGCACATTTTCTGGCCATTCGTGAGGATTATAAGATGGAGAGGTTGGCAAGGATTTATATCAATGAGATTGTGGCACGACATGGGGTACCTGTATCGATTATCTCAGATCGAGATAGGTTTACCTCGCGGTTTTGGTAGTCGTTGCAAAAGGTTTTGAATACACGTTTGGATATGAGCACTGCTTATCATCCATAGACGGATGGGCAAAGTGAGTGAACGATTCAGACTTTAGAAAATTTGCTTAGAGCGTGTGCTATTGATTTTGGAGGAAGCTGGGATACTCATCTGCCTTTAGTTGAGTTTTCATATAATAATAGCTATCATTCCAGTATTAGGTGTGCATCGTTTGAAATGTTGTATGGAAGGAAATGTAGAGCATTTGTTCTGTGAACAGAGGTTGAGACAAGCCAACTAATTGGTCCTGAACTAGAGTAAGAGACTACGGATATGGTTTTCCAGATTAAGGAAAGACTTAAGGCAGCGAGAGATCGCCAAAAGAGTTATGCGGATAATCGCCGTAAGCCGTTAGAGTTTAATGTTGGTGATTTTGTGATCTTAAAAGTGTCTCCTTGGAAAGGTGTTGTGCATTTCGGTAAGAAAGGCAAGTTAGCATCGAGATATGTAGGACCGTTTGAGATTACGGAAAGGATTGGATTTGTGGCATATCGATTGAAATCGCCTGAGGAGTTAAGTAGTGTGCATGATACGTGATTCGCCTTAAACCAGTTATCTTTTATTTCTCAACCACTTGTGAATGGTCAATAGTAAAATCAAACTAATCTAAGGCAAATGCTTCCGTGAAATACAGTGTTTTCCCGGGTCGTAATGTCCCAACGAGGTGTGCGATGTTTTATTATAAACGAATCTGTGATCAGTGAATGTGAACAGGAAAGGTATAAAAGTGTGTGTGTGTGATTACACTAAGGTTTTATAAAATAAAATGACTTAATTAAACTATATTAATGATTATGTGAAAGCTAGGTATCTAAAACGTTAAAACGTACACCAATTTAAAATCAGACGCGACTGCGTACTGAGAAAAAGGTGAGTTTTAAGAAAATTAAACTATAAGGGTTAAAAATGAAAATTCTATAAACTTAAACTTAAAATAAAATTTAATTAAAAAGAAAACTATTTTTTAGATTATTATATTATTTATTATTAATTATTTAATTAAAAACTATTTAACTTTTTAATTAAAACTAATTTAAATCAAACTAAAATTTATAAATACTACAAATCAAACTAGAAACTTATAAAAATATTTTCTAAACCTAAAATAGAACTTGAAGAAAGTATAAAAAATAAAAATAAATCTTTTTGTCTTTTTATAAGCTTTTTATTAATTAAAAACTATTTATATTAATTAAACTAATTAAACTATTTCAAATTACAAATAATACTAAAATGACTTGGAAAATTAAGAAAATTTTTATAAACCTAATTAACCATCATAGGAATCCTAAAAAATTATAAAAACTTAATTTTATATACTTTTAAACTAGTTAACTAATTATTATTCTATTTATTAATTAATATCTAACTAAACTATTTAAATTATGAAAACTATTAAATGAACAGTAAAAATTCTAGAAAAATTACTAAAATTATATTATGACTTATAGAAGCTAGGAAAAATATAAAATATAGGTGTTGCTATATAAAAACTAATTATGCTATTTATAACTTATTTATTGATTAATTATTAATAAAACTATTTTTAATTCTAATAAATATCAAATGACAATATAAAAATCTAAGAAATTTATTTAAATTACTTTAATATATAAGGAAATTAATAAAAATATAAAAATACAGATTACTTAATAAAAATATAAAAATGAAAATTAAAATTAAATTGTATTAAATAGAAACTATCACTTAATTTTATATTTGTTTTTTCTTGAATTTTATTTTTCCAAACTATATTATACCTAAATATAACTAACTTTTGTGAAAACAATTATTTTAAAACTTATTAATAAGCTATATATAAGCTACTAACTTAAGCAGTTGACCAAGTTTGACCAATCAAGCAAATAAGCTAAAACTGACTTGTGTGGGGCCCACCTTGGTTTATTCTGATACTAATAAGTGAGTTGGACTTGTCAAAGCTTGATTTGGCCAAATAAGCTCAGTAGATAAGCTGATAAGCACAAATAAGCTAATCCAAAACTCAAATACTACACAGACTGGGGACAGATTAGATGATCAATTTCAAGTGGGGTCCACTAGACTAGGGGTCAAACAAAAGGTCAAACTAAGATCTATGGTAGGAGGGGGGTTGTATGGAACTGATTTTGTGGTGTGAGACCCACTTAGGTGGTCACAAAACACCACCAAAGGTGGTGTTGTGACTGAGTCTGCTGATGCAGGGGAGGTTATCCTCCCTGCAGTTGTGTTTGGGGCAGTGTGGGGGCCACAAGAAAAATCCTAAAAATAATAGGGTGATGGGATTCTAAAGTTGAGGTGGTAGAGAACAATTCCACAAAATCTCAAAGTCTAGATCACAACACAAAATTCACAAGAAATCTTGGAATTTTTAGGTTTTTCTGCATAAGTAAAATTTGACTTTTTCTAATGTACTCCTACTTTGACTTTCTTGAAATTCTAAGCTATCTAACTGATTTAATAAGCTGATATAAGCTATATTTAACCTAAATTAAGCTAAACCTACAACTTTTAAGTTAATTGTGTGAGTTTATGGGCCAACTGCCCATACAGTTAACAGTTAAGCAATTTTTTTTGTAGATTTTGACTTTTTGGAACTAAGACATAGATTTTGAGGACTTCACTAAGCTAACATGACCTATTTATATCTATCTCAGCAACAAACATAAGCAAAACCACCCTCAATCCCAGGGAAGTCACCTGAGCCAAACACTCCCTTATGATTGGCTGTTTGATGGTTTGTGAAGTAAAACTGCAATCTAACTTATAAAACTGAATTTTAAGGACTTATGATGATCTATGATACTAGTTAGAACTCAAAAGCAACAATATAAACCATCACACAATTAAGTGATCACAATATTCTTTATGACAGTTAAACTTTTGCAATTACATATGTGAACCTTAATCATTAAACAACATCATTCTGGTATTAATATAACTCTAATACATCTAATAAACAAATAAAATCAAGAATTATACAAAATTACCTAATGCTACAGTGATTGGCAAATTATGAGAAAAACTTACAAAGGGGTATTCAATGAACAAGACAGTGAACCAGAGGCCAATTTATATCCTAACTCCTCCCCTGAGGTACTAAACCCATGGAAATCCAAAGTGAAACATGCTTAACTCCTGAACCACCTTCTTGACTGATTTATGATTTATTCCTTATTTTTAAGCTATTTTGTGATTTATTTAGTAAACTTAGCAAGACTGAATGAAATGCTTGTGAAACTTTTAATCACTAGTAAATGAGATTAAATGAGCTTAAAATGACACAGAACAATAACAATTAACAACTTTAATTGAATTTGTCAAATTCATTCAAATTTGCTAATATTGGATAATCAAAAGAAGACTTGAATTAAAGAGTAAATAAAGTTTGCATTACACTAGTTTAACTGAGTACAACATGTCTTTCTTGAAATTACAACTGAATGAGTAAATTATACTACCTACGTCTAATTTTACACTAAAGCTATTCTAATCCTTTTCATCTTCTGCTTCTTTTCTCTTTTAAAGAGACTTCCAGGGTTTGTGGGACCCACTGGGTGCTTTCCCACCACATCTTAGCCGTTGATAAGGTTTAATTAATCCACACCGTTCAAAAGTACTTTTTCGCGCCAAAAAGTCCAACACGTAAACTTGGGGACAACGTACGGGTTTTAAGGGTTTTTGGAGGGTTGTGTGAGGTGGAGGGTTTGCGTGGAGAGGTAGAGGTATGAGGTGGAAGTGATACTGTGGGTGTGGAGTGGTATTGGAGTTGCAGAGGTGAGGGGTAGGGGATGACTGGAAAGGGTGGTTTTGGTTTTGTTGACCGAAATGTTTGACCCCGTTTTATATTTTAAATGGGATTGGGCCTGGTGGACTTGGATCACAAAAACAAAAAGGGGTGGGCTAGTTGTGTAACATGGGTTTGTTTGGTTATTTATTAGTTAGGGTCCGTTTGGTTTTATTGAAATTACAAGGACCAATTTTGTAATTAGGGAAAAGTTGAGGGTCTGAAATTGTGACATTCCCATAGTTTAAATAAGGGTCTAAATTATCACATGTGAATAGTACCAGGGCATTTTTGATATTTTTAATTTTTTAAATACCCGGGGACTAAAACTGACAATTCACCAAACTTCAGGGACTGATTATGTAATTTCTCCAAACTTTTAATCCAGGGACTAATAGTGAAAATTATGAATTCCCTTGGACCCTTAATGATAATTTTCCCATTTTGAACACCCAGGGACTGAAACTGTCAAGTTTAAAACTTTGAGGGACCTGTTTTGCCAAACTGTGAAACTTCAGGGACCAATCATGTAAATTCACCAAACTTATCACCCAAGGACCATTCCTACAAAAGATTATTAGTATAAGGACCAAAATTGATTTTTCTCAAAGTTTTTACATCCCAGGGACCATTTATGTCAATTTCCAAAGTACAGGGACTAAACTTGTAATTTAATGAAACTTTGCACCAAAGGACTAAATATGTAACTTTATGATTAAAAAGGACCTTTGATGACATTTTCATGTTTATAGAATAACCAGGGACTAGTTTTGACAATTTATGAAACTTGAGGGACTGAAACTGCCAATTATGCAAACTTTGTACGTTTTTCATCTGTTTTTGCATATTTTGTGTTTGAAACATATAAAACACACTTCTAAGATATTTTAAGTATTTTGATACATATTTGAGTGTTTTTGGATGTTTTGGCAGCTCAGATTAGTATAAAATGATGAGTATTTAGACACTCATCAATCCCCCACACTAAACTATTGCTAGTCCCTAGCAATCTATTTGAGAAAAACTTAATGGATTTGAAAAAACTCTTTACCAAAAGCCATCACTTCTGGAGTAGCCAGGTGTAAGAATTGTGGCACACCTGATAACCGTGTGATTTTGAGCAAACCACCAGCTGTCAACGGATTTGATTAGTCTTTACCAAAAGCCGTTTGCTTCTGGACTAGCCAACTCTTGATGGAATAGTCAACATCTTGGTGAGCTGATTACCAATTATGGTTTTTCCACGGCCTTTACCACAAGCCATAATCTTGCGGGCTAGCCAACTCATTCGCTTAATGGGATATGGGGAGTTGAGGAACCATACAATTTTTGACAAATTGCAAGCTATAAACGGGTTTGAGTTATCTTTACCAAGAACCGTTTGCTCCTGGATTAGCCAATCCTGTTGTGGGTTAGACATGGAGGATTGATACCATTTATTGCGTTCTAAGTGAGAAAAAATTTTAAAATTTTGGCTAAAATGGGGGTTCTTGATGGAACATGTGTTTAAATTCGTTAGAATAACGAATCTCCCCCCACACTTAGAACTGAATATTGTCCTCAATATTCAAAGTACCAGGTGTTAAACCGAACTTAGAACATAAGAAGAAAATATTCCATAGCCTTTATTTAAGATGTATATACATACAATTATTTTTTTAGATAAAACTTCTTAAATAGAAGCTATCACTATATTTACATTTTTTTTTTTTTTTAGAGGATATATATATATATACAACATGTGGGGCATATCCCCCACACTTGGGTGTTACACACGGGTGAAAACCTATGTACATGCTACTGTTTTTGATTACCGAGTCGCTAACTTGACTCGACCCCGAATTTATTTGTCCATGGGGAAGTAAGTGGAAGAGATAATCTACATCGGACTTTCATTCAAGACGTTTGGATAAACATTTGAAGCACGTGAAAGTTCCACACCGATGAGATATAATGACACCCGGCTCATAATTTATAAATGAGAATGCCGGGGTCAAAGATAATATCCTCACTCCCGAAAGAGTGAAGAACAGGATATGGTACAGAATATATGAAGAAAAGAAAGAAAGTCATGATGAAAATCATGATTAACTCCTCATCTTCAATAGGAGAATTCATTGTTTCATGAATCTCCTCATTTAAGCTCGTTTGATCAAGACATATTATGGGTATGTCTAGATCAAAATAGAATTTATCATATTCCGGTAGAGATATGATATGAGTGAGTTCACCGGAGAACTCCTCAAAGGTGAATGATTCGTATTCGGGATTGATTTGAGTGAGTTCATTGGGGAACTCCTCAAAAGTAAATGATTCATAAACGGGAAGAGAATTATGAGAATGAGAAGTGGTGATACCACTTATCTTCTCTTCCGTTTGATCAAAATGGAACGTTTGCAATTCAGGAATAGAATCATTGATCAAAACCTCACTATCCTTGACGGGGATAGGAGATGAAATAGGCTTTTCATTAAAAGCCTCGATTCTAGAAATGAGAAGATTAGCATTTAATAATGTAAGACGAAGAGACTCGTCTTGGATAATTTCTTCCTCATTCTCTTCTTCTGAGTTGACAAGCTCAGAAGGTAATTCCTCCACATAACTGATGTCTCCAGAAGATAAAGAATTATCATTAGTATGTGAAGTACTAAGCTCGATGTTGGGATTAGAGTTTAAAAGATTTTTAGTTTCTCCCATCTCGGCTTCAAAATCAAGAATATCATCATTACTTCCAGATAGAAGTGGAATGATGTGAGTGAGTTCCTCTGTGAAATCCTCAAGAAGAGGATCAACATCAGAATGAGGCAATGATGCCTCAACATACTCAATGTCTCCATAAGATATACAATCATTACTCGAATTAGAGACATTCTCAATTTGATCATTTGGATTATCAAGGGGGTAGGAATATCACACATATGATCAAGAATTCCCTGTGACTCTCTTGGGATTGGGACAAGGTTCTCAACACTAGACTTTATGAATTCGTCAGATTCCTTTGCAGGAATTGTGTCAAGATGCTCGTCCCCCATGTTCAGAGAGTGAGTGGGAACCTCGGGTGTGATAACATCATACTCAGGGAGATGATAAGGACTAGCAGTAATGGAGTTTACAAGTTCCATTATTTCTACTGCTGGTGATTCAGTTATATTCTTTTCTCCCTGTATCTCCATGGAAGAAGTCTCAACTGATGAACTTGATGATTCTTTTTGAATGATAACAATGTTATCATCATCATCACTGTCATCATCGTCCTCATAAAAAGCAGCATAGCGAATATTGGCACGTATTTTGGCTACTCTTTGCTCAGCAATTAAATCTTCCATGCTTTTCCCAGAATCTCGTTCTTCAGCAAGTAATTCTGCGATAGATTTATCACGAGAATTTTGAATGAGTGGAAATTGTGGAGGTGTGGATGTGTCAAAACCGGAAGGTTGACATTGATCATCATTATGAGGACCCCCACAATATACACAAGAAGAACTTGGTGCATTGTGAAACGACATATTAGCTAACTCCTCCCTAATGTTTTTAAGTTTTTCAAGAACCTCTAGACAAGGGTCTTGCTGGTTTTGAAGAGTTGCTTGGTCCATTTGGTATTGTGGAGGTGGGTCTTGAAACGAATAGTCGTAATTGTTACAAGGAAATGGATTCCTTGTTTGACAATCAGAGCTAAAGTGTGGACCTCCACAGTACTCACAACAGTAAAACTGTTGAGTCTGGTTTGGTGTATTTTGGTACGAAGCATCATTGATATTTGGATAATATGATTCTTGCTCGTATGAATGTGATGGGTAGTTTGAAAAATTTGAGGAGTTGTTGAATGAGTTTTTATTAGGATCAAAAGCAAATGAATTACTCGACCCACAAAACAAACAACTCCCGTTTTGAATATCATTACCACATTGTACACATGTACACCAACGACATGGAAAACCGAAAAGCGGCTCACCACAACCGTCACAAGGAACAAAATCTGGAGGTGGGACAAGTGGTGTGCTCTTAGAGCTAGGAATTTCCACCACTTCCGTTATGGTCTCGGGTTTTGGTTCTTGATAAACGTGAAGGTTAGGTAAGTCGTTCTTTTCAGTCACTACCCTAAGCTCTGTACGTTTGCTTGACAAACTTTTAACTGTAAACCGTGAAAGATCAGGATTGATTCTTGAAGGTTTAGGAGCATTTGTGAGCTCAGGTTTTTTTACAACCGTGGTTTGGACGTATTTAGCACCTCCATCGTCAGATGAAAGTACAAGGTCCTTTGTCACCTCGGTTTCTCGTTCCATTTCCCTCACTGGAGAGGGAATATGAATCGATGGTTTATCATAATCAACATGACATCTCGATATCTTTGATAAGGCAATAAGTTTTTCGATGTTGCTTTCATAGGCCCTTTGTTCAAAGAAATCGTTATTGAGAGATGTCATTAGAATCAATTAAGGGATAAGTGGAAGAATGTAGAATCAAAAGGTTTAGGGGATGAGAAATGAAGAATCAAATAGACAGGGTGTAAAGGTAAATATTTTTGTGTTTTGTTTTATAAAAATATGGGTAAAAGATGGTAAATATACAATGGATGTATATCCAGAATCACTAATACGCAAAATCGTTTAAAATAAGCGCACAACCTCCCCGGCAGCGGCGCCAAATTTTGATTCGCCTTAAACCAGTTATCTTTTATTTCTCAACCACTTGTGAATGGTCAATAGTAAAATCAAACTAATCTAAGGCAAATGCTTCCGTGAAATACAGTGTTTTCCCGGGTCGTAATGTCCCAACGAGGTGTGCGATGTTTTATTATAAACGAATCTGTGATCAGTGAATGTGAACAGGAAAGGTATAAAAGTGTGTGTGTGTGATTACACTAAGGTTTTATAAAATAAAATGACTTAATTAAACTATATTAATGATTATGTGAAAGCTAGGTATCTAAAACGTTAAAACGTACACCAATTTAAAATCAGACGCGACTGCGTACTGAGAAAAAGGTGAGTTTTAAGAAAATTAAACTATAAGGGTTAAAAATGAAAATTCTATAAACTTAAACTTAAAATAAAATTTAATTAAAAAGAAAACTATTTTTTAGATTATTATATTATTTATTATTAATTATTTAATTAAAAACTATTTAACTTTTTAATTAAAACTAATTTAAATCAAACTAAAATTTATAAATACTACAAATCAAACTAGAAACTTATAAAAATATTTTCTAAACCTAAAATAGAACTTGAAGAAAGTATAAAAAATAAAAATAAATCTTTTTGTCTTTTTATAAGCTTTTTATTAATTAAAAACTATTTATATTAATTAAACTAATTAAAATATTTCAAATTACAAATAATACGAAAATGACTTGGAAAATTAAGAAATTTTTTATAAACCTAATTAACCATCATAGGAATCCTAAAAAATTATAAAAACTTAATTTTATATACTTTTAAACTAGTTAACTAATTATTATTCTATTTATTAATTAATATCTAATTAAACTATTTAAATTATGAAAACTATTAAATGAACAGTAAAAATTCTAGAAAAATTACTAAAATTATATTATGACTTATAGAAGCTAGGAAAAATATAAAATATAGGTGTTGCTATATAAAAACTAATTATGCTATTTATAACTTATTTATTGATTAATTATTAATAAAACTATTTTTAATTCTAATAAATATCAAATGACAATATAAAAATCTAAGGAATTTATTTAAATTACTTTAATATATAAGGAAATTAATAAAAATATAAAAATACAGATTACTTAATAAAAATATAAAAATGAAAATTAAAATTAAATTGTATTAAATAGAAACTATCACTTAATTTTATATTTGTTTTTTCTTGAATTTTATTTTTCCAAACTATATTATACCTAAATATAACTAACTTTTGTGAAAACAATTATTTTAAAACTTATTAATATGCTATATATAAGCTACTAACTTAAGCAGTTGACCAAGTTTGACCAATCAAGCAAATAAGCTAAAACTGACTTGTGTGGGGCCCACCTTGGTTTATTCTGATACTAATAAGTGAGTTGGACTTGTCAAAGCTTGATTTGGCCAAATAAGCTCAGTAGATAAGCTGATAAGCAGAAATAAGCTAATCCAAAACTCAAATACTACACAGACTGGGGACAGATTAGATGATCAATTTCAAGTGGGGTCCACTAGACTAGGGGTCAAACAAAAGGTCAAACTAAGATCTATGGTAGGAGGGGGGTTGTATGGAACTGATTTTGTGGTGTGGGACCCACTGAGGTGGTCACAAAACACCACCAAAGGTGGTGTTGTGACTGAGTCTGCTGATGCAGGGGAGGTTATCCTCCCTGCAGTTGTGTTTGGGGCAGTGTGGGGGCCACAAGAAAAATCCTAAAAATAAGAGGGTGATGGGATTCTAAAGTTGAGGTGGTAGAGAACAATTCCACAAAATCTCAAAGTCTAGATCACAACACAAAATTCACAAGAAATCTTGGAATTTTTAGGTTTTTCTGCATAAGTAAAATTTGACTTTTTCTAATGTACTCCTACTTTGACTTTCTTGAAATTCTAAGCTATCTAACTGATTTAATAAGCTGATATAAGCTATATTTAACCTAAATTAAGCTAAACCTACAACTTTTAAGTTAATTGTGTGAGTTTATGGGCCAACTGCCCATACAGTTAACAGTTAAGCAATTTTTTTTTGTAGATTTTGACTTTTTGGAACTAAGACATAGATTTTGAGGACTTCACTAAGCTAACATGACCTATTTATATCTATCTCAGCAACAAACATAAGCAAAACCACCCTCAATCCCAGGGAAGTCACCTGAGCCAAACACTCCCTTATGATTGGCTGTTTGATGGTTTGTGAAGTAAAACTGCAATCTAACTTATAAAACTGAATTTTAAGGACTTATGATGATCTATGATACTAGTTAGAACTCAAAAGCAACAATATAAACCATCACACAATTAAGTGATCACAATATTCTTTATGACAGTTAAACTTTTGCAATTACATATGTGAACCTTAATCATTAAACAACATCATTCTGGTATTAATATAACTCTAATACATCTAATAAACAAATAAAATCAAGAATTATACAAAATTACCTAATGCTACAGTGATTGGCAAATTATGAGAAAAACTTACAAAGGGGTATTCAATGAACAAGACAGTGAACCAGAGGCCAATTTATATCCTAACTCCTCCCCTGAGGTACTAAACCCATGGAAATCCAAAGTGAAACATGCTTAACTCCTGAACCACCTTCTTGACTGATTTATGATTTATTCCTTATTTTTAAGCTATTTTGTGATTTATTTAGTAAACTTAGCAAGACTGAATGAAATGCTTGTGAAACTTTTAATCACTAGTAAATGAGATTAAATGAGCTTAAAATGACACAGAACAATAACAATTAACAACTTTAATTGAATTTGTCAAATTCATTCAAATTTGCTAATATTGGATAATCAAAAGAAGACTTGAATTAAAGAGTAAATAAAGTTTGCATTACACTAGTTTAACTGAGTACAACATGTCTTTCTTGAAATTACAACTTAATGAGTAAATTATACTACCTACGTCTAATTTTACACTAAAGCTATTCTAATCCTTTTCATCTTCTGCTTCTTTTCTCTTTTAAAGAGACTTCCAGGGTTTGTGGGACCCACTGGGTGCTTTCCCACCACATCTTAGCCGTTGATGAGGTTTAATTAATCCACACCGTTCAAAAGTACTTTTTCGCGCCAAAAAGTCCAACACGTAAACTTGGGGACAACGTACGGGTTTTAAGGGTTTTTGGAGGGTTGTGTGAGGTGGAGGGTTTGCGTGGAGAGGTAGAGGTATGAGGTGGAAGTGATACTGTGGGTGTGGAGTGGTATTGGAGTTGCAGAGGTGAGGGGTAGGGGATGACTGGAAAGGGTGGTTTTGGTTTTGTTGACCGAAATGTTTGACCCCGTTTTATATTTTAAATGGGATTGGGCCTGGTGGACTTGGATCACAAAAACAAAAAGGGGTGGGCTAGTTGTGTAACATGGGTTTGTTTGGTTATTTATTAGTTAGGGTCCGTTTGGTTTTATTGAAATTACAAGGACCAATTTTGTAATTAGGGAAAAGTTGAGGGTCTGAAATTGTGACATTCCCATAGTTTAAATAAGGGTCTAAATTATCACATGTGAATAGTACCAGGGCATTTTTGATATTTTTAATTTTTTAAATACCCGGGGACTAAAACTGACAATTCACCAAACTTCAGGGACTGATTATGTAATTTCTCCAAACTTTTAATCCAGGGACTAATAGTGAAAATTATGAATTCCCTTGGACCCTTAATGATAATTTTCCCATTTTGAACACCCAGGGACTGAAACTGTCAAGTTTAAAACTTTGAGGGACCTGTTTTGCCAAACTGTGAAACTTCAGGGACCAATCATGTAAATTCACCAAACTTATCACCCAAGGACCATTCCTACAAAAGATTATTAGTATAAGGACCAAAATTGATTTTTCTCAAAGTTTTTACATCCCAGGGACCATTTATGTCAATTTCCAAAGTACAGGGACTAAACTTGTAATTTAATGAAACTTTGCACCAAAGGACTAAATATGTAACTTTATGATTAAAAAGGACCTTTGATGACATTTTCATGTTTATAGAATAACCAGGGACTAGTTTTGACAATTTATGAAACTTGAGGGACTGAAACTGCCAATTATGCAAACTTTGTACGTTTTTCATCTGTTTTTGCATATTTTGTGTTTGAAACATATAAAACACACTTCTAAGATATTTTAAGTATTTTGATACATATTTGAGTGTTTTTTGATGTTTTGGCAGCTCAGATTAGTATAAAATGATGAGTATTTAGACACTCATTAATACGTTTCACGTATCTAATTTGAATAAGTGTTTAGCGGATGCTAGTCTACATGTGTCTTTAGATGAGATTAAGGTTAATAGGACCCTTCATTTTGTTGAGGAGCCTGTTGAGATTATGGACCGAGAGGTCAAGAGTATGAAGCGTGGTAAGATAGCATTAGTAAAAGTGCGTTGGAATTCGAAGCGTGGTCCTGAGTTTACTTGGGAACGCGAGGATCAGATAAGGTCTAAGTACCCGAATTTGTTGGCTGAGGTGGTTGGTGAGACAAGTAGCTAAATCTCGGGACGCGATTTCCCTGAGTGGGGGATGATGTAACAACCGTGATTTTAGCAGGTTAGTTTGACTAATGGTCTTGACTCATCTAACTTTTACTTGGTATGACTTATGTGTTTTTGTGCGGTATATGTGTGATTTAGGTGAGTTTTAGCACTAAATCCATTTGCGTGGTTTTATCATTGTGAGTTGAGTAATATTGATTTTGGGTAAGTTTATTTTGATTGCCTTAGTGGCGTGAAAGTGACTTGTGTAGTTTTGGTGTTTTGTGGTTTAGCGTAACAAGTCTTCGTTCAAGTATTTGAGCGTTAGTAAGTTACGTGGAGGTTATTTTTATGGGTTATATTTATAGAGAATGTGAAATTCTATTTTTGGAAACTTTGTTTTGAAAATGATAATTTTTCGAGTCGTCGTAAAAATGAATGTTTATCGCGTAAGACGTTAGGTTTCGTTATGGGTTCTTATAAAATATCAAGAGTACAAGGTTTTAAGTGTAATATTTAGTTAAATAAAAAAAATAAAAATGTGTGTGTGTGTATGAAATCGGCCCAAGGGGGGTTTTCAAGGGAAAAAGGAAATAAAATTTTATTCCAAATACAATTCCTAGCAATAAGGAATCCTAGTCCAACCCAAACATGCCCAACACCCCACCCATATAACCCCAAAAACGACCCATATCCTTTTCTTTTAGTATTCAGTCGACCGAAGCAGAAAAAAAGCAGAGAAAGTTAGGGTTTCAATTTTGTGAAGAAAACAAGCCTAAGGTATGACTAGTAATCCCTTAATTGTTTAATTATTGATTTGATTCATGTAATACAAGTTAAGATGGATCTAGGGTTTATGAATTTTCTGTAAATTATTAATATGAAACATGTTGGGATTATTGGTTAGTAATGTTATGATGTTTGGTGAAGGGATTAGGGCTTAAAACATGTTAGTTAATGAGTTAGGGTTTTGACAGATTTGTAAGGCTGTAAAGATACGAAGATATTTAATAGATGGAGATGAGTTAGATCATAAATCTTGAGTCTAAATTGTAGTACAGTGAAAGAGCTTTCCAAAAAATCCGTCCATGATCGATTTCGAGGACCGGAAGTCAGTCTAATGATTTTTGCGAGAAAAGGTGTCAAAGCTGTTAAACCGGGACAGATTTAGGGTAAAAGTATTAAGATCAAAGGTGGGTTAGAAAGTGGAATTAGGGTTAGCCCTTCTAATAGAGTTGAGTTCTATATTCCCTTTGATTTCCACGCGAAGGAGGGACGTTAAAAAGTAGTACAAATATGATTTTTAGGTCAAAAAATTTTGGTATGCGATTAGATACGAATCTTGATAGTTTTCAAGTTTGATTTTATTAAGAGTACTTGTGTATGTTTTTAGAACACGGCCTTCTGGGAATAGCTTGTATGCTTATAAGAGACCATGGTGGATTTTTGGTGTGAGTTGTGGAGCTTATCTTACTGTGATTTTATGTGGGTAAATGTACCCCAAAATTCTGTGTTTTCTGATATAATTTGTGCAAGGGATTTAGCGGGTGTAAGTGATTGGTAGTGTTTGGTATGGAGTCTAGGTGAACTATGGTGGTTTATTTGACCTTTAGACATCCATGATATGTGTGTTACATGGAATATAGCTTTTAGCTTGGACGCGTGTAATGTGGGTTTATTTTGTTGTATAGATTTGTGATTGTTTATTTGGAAGCTGCAAAGACTGAGGTGAGTTTCATAGTTCCATTTTTACTTTGTTTTAAACTTGGGATGGGAATGATGTTTGTGTTGAAATACTGTTAAGTTACTGTGATTATGTGGTCTTATAAATGCATGGACTAGTAAGTGTTATTATATGTGTATGCATGCTATGATATTATTGTGTGGTTATTCTGTGTGGTACAATTGGAGGGTAGCTATGCTTCCATTGTTCATTTGAGCAATCTAATCAGAGGATAGTAGCCTTACCCATTATTATTCTGTGTGGTCTGATCAGAGGGTTCGATTATCCATTACTGTTTATGTGGATCGTGGGCGCGTTCCGTCCCTATTGTTGCCTTATGATGCGTTGTTGGTTGATTAATAGAGATTGCATGCTAGATTGTATAATAACTAGTCTTACTGTCATGCTATGTTTTATAATCACAGTGAACTGGTTGCCTTGTGTGATATTGTGTGTCTTAAACCTATGAATCTCACCAACATTATGTTGACATTTTTAAGCATCATTTTCAGGTGAGTATTCTAAGGCTATGGTTGAGAGAAACGGCTAGACGAGACTTAGTTGCATTTGAGAACAATTTATCTATATGTTTGAATTTGATTGTGATATTTTAATGTCTTTCAATTAGTACTTTATGTTCTATTGAAGATACCTTTTTGGGATATTGTTTTTGGTTAATTTATTTGAGGTATTGTTACGACACTTTGTGTCTGTAAATTGCTCTATTTGTTTGCATGTAGTAATTCTCTATATAGATATCATGTGTTGTGATGATATCAATGAAGTTATACTCGCGTTTCCGCCTTGGCAAGGTGTGACACCGGTTGACCCAGTTGAAAAAAAAAATGAAAACCGGGTTGACCCGCCGGTTGACCCGATGCCCGATGACTCGACCGGGTCGATTTCAAACATGGTTTTCAAAACATTGGATTTAAGAGCGCCCGGTGTGGACTTCCTCAACCCTCGCCGTGCCAGTGTGGCCTCCTCGCCATCCCTCACCATCCCTCGCTACCATACCGGGGTGGTTCCTCATCCTTCGCCAAACAAGAGCTCCTCACCTGCACGACAAAGGTAAATGTCTGACATATTAGGACCAAGAAGGGATAAACGGTTTTATTTTTCTCTTCTTTTTTGGTTTTTTTTATTTTTCAAGTGTGTGTTTTTAGTGAGGAAAGATGGAGATGATGATGATTGATATACACATAACTCTGTGTGTTTCCGTGTTTTCATTAAAAAAATTAAGTGTGTAACTGTGTGTCCATGAACAAAATGAAGATGAAAACGTTTTTTTATATAAAGAAATGGGTACAGCAGGTGGAGTGAATTTTAAAGAAACTGCGTATGTTTGTGTGTTTTTGGTGAATAAAATGAATTTTATGTATTTGAATAAAAAATAAAGTTGTAAGTGAAAGGGGTTGTAAAAGTATGTTTATTAAGATGATGTGACACACCGTGAGGCCCAAAATGAGGAAGTTTACCTCTTCACCACACTTACTCCTCTACGTTAAAAGTTAATGATAATAATGATGTACTGAATGATGATGTGACATTGATGTGATGGTAAATATACAATCAACCATTAGGACACTGGCAGTCATGCTTCCGAAATCACCCATACCTCTGAAATCCACCAATAATATCATTCCACCTCATTTCACCTCATTCATACTTTTTCCATACCTCCCAACCCCATTTTAGTGGCAACCATGCCTTTTTCATACCTCCCAACTTTTTTTTTTCACCTCATTAATAAATTAAATTCTAACGTTGGTGCAGATAGATTGCTTTGCGTTGACGCTTCCTCATATCAAACACACACGTAGTAGTATCTCATATGCACACACATTTACTATATTTAGTGTTATTTGTATGCACATATCTGCATATATTATAACTGTTAAATGATCATAGATGCCTCTTCCACCCAAAAATAAAGATACAGTGCTAGGAGATGCAGGCGCAACGTTTGTCCTTGAATCTAAAGGTAAGGTTTCAAACTTTTATAAATGACGAGTGTTTGTCCTAGTCTGTTAATATATATAGGATTTTTTTTTTGGCCCAATGCACGCTCCACTCCACTCCAACGGCTACCAAATTAAATTCTAACGTTCGAAAATGGCACATGCAACAAGAATGCCTCGGAGGCAAAAATTGCCGCTCAACGCTTGCCGCTAGCCATGCCGGTGGGGTGGCGGCGGTGTTCACCGCCGGCATGCCCTTACCGGTGAGCCATGCCGCCCCCATTGCCACCCTTCTTATATCAGGTCTAATTAATGTTTGACCATATATACACTTAACTCTTCCTTTATTTTACCAACCTTTACCAATTACCAATTTACCATATGTTCCAAAACAAAATCAGTTCTAGTTACTGTTTTGTGTAAAAAAAAGCCCCATAATATGGCGTGAAAAACACACACACATGATGTTCTCTCTCACCCACTAATAATATTCAGTTTTATTTCTCTCTTTCCTCATCCCTTCCTTGAATCTAATTCTTCCCTAAGCCGCCACCCATCCACCCATCCACCTAACCTAACAACTTTTATTTGTACGGTTAATGGAATGACGATGAATATGTGGAATTCAGATGATAACGCTATGATGGATGCTTTTATGAGCTCTGATATGTTCTCTATATGGGGAACTCCAGCAACACCAGCTGGAGCTCCTGGGCCAGGACTAGTTGTTCCACCAGCTGGAGCTTCTTCCTCTGCTTCGACTTCTGCCGCGGTTGGCAGCGAGTGGAATCAAGACACTTTACAACAACGTCTCCAAGGATTGATTGATAACGCGCGTGAGTCATGGACTTACGCGATATTCTGGCAGTCATCTGGAGTGGATTACACGACTCCTTCTGTTTTGGGATGGGGTGACGGGTATTACAAAGGAGAGGTTAATAAACCCAAAACTGTGCAATCTGTTACGTCTTTAGCTGAGCAAGAGCATAGGAAGAAAGTGCTGAGGGAGCTGAATTCGTTGATTTCGGGTTCTCAGAGCCAAGAAAATGAAACTATTGATGAGGAAGTTACTGATACAGAATGGTTTTTTCTTATTTCTATGACGCAGTCTTTTGTTAATGGTCATGGGTTGCCTGGTCAAGCTATGTTTAGTAATCAGCCTGTGTGGATCACCGGGCGGGACAGATTGTCGGTCTCGCACTGCGAGCGTGCGAGACAAGGTCAGGTTTTCGGGATACAGACTATTGTCTGTTTACCGTCTAGTAATGGAGTTGTCGAACTAGGTTCGACGGAGTTAATTTTTCAAAGCTTAGATCTGATTAATCAGGTTAAGGTTTTGTTTAATTTTGGTAATAGTCCACCAGATTTGACGCCACTGGATGCCGATGATCAGGATCAGAATACTGATCCTTCGTCTATGTGGCTAAATGATCCACCTCCGGTGTCTTCTGGTACCACGGTTAATACCGTGGAAATGAAAGATACCGGGGATGTAAGGGCAGTTGTTCCTCCTAAGGAAACGAGTGTTGTCCCGTTAAACAACTCGGGTCATATTGAAAATACTAGTAAGTCTGTTGTTAATAATTCCAATCATCAAGAATTGTCTGGCAGCCGAGAATTGAATTTTTCTTCGGGGTTTGGGTGTAAACCGGAATCTGTTGAGCTTGTGAATTTTGGTGAGAATAATAAGAAGAAGAAAGCCCCTGGTCTACGTGGTATTAATGAAGGGGGGATGATGTCATTTAGCTCTGGTATGGTTGTTCCTCCATCTGATACAGTTAAATCCGGGGGTGTAATGAGTACAGCTGATTTTGACCAATCAGATATTGAAGCATCAATCGGAAGAGAGGCGGAGAGCCGATTAGTGGTGGAACCGGAGAAAAAGCCACGAAAACGAGGTAGGAAACCGGCAAATGGTCGAGAAGAGCCATTGAATCATGTGGAAGCCGAGAGGCAAAGAAGAGAAAAACTAAATCAGAAATTTTACGCTCTTCGTGCAGTTGTCCCAAATGTCTCGAAAATGGACAAAGCATCTCTTCTAGGAGATGCGATTTCTTATATCAACGACCTCAAATCAAAGCTTGACAGCACAACAACAGATAAAGAAGAACTGAAAGACCAACTCGACGCAATGAAGAAAGAGTTGTTATCGAAAGACTCTCGTCAATCATCTTCCTCTACAGTTTCACCACCCGAAGATCTAATGACACCTAATCCAATTAACCCGATATTAAATGATTTAGACATAGATGTCAAGATCATTGGGTGGGACGCCATGCTTAGGATCCAAAGTGGCAAGAAAAACCATCCTTCTGCACGCCTAATGGCCGCGTTAAAGGATCTTGATCTTGAAGTACACCATGCCAGTGTATCAGTCGTGAACGAATTGATGATGCAACAAGCTACAGTCAAAATGGGTAGTCGATTTTACACTGAAGATCAACTTCGAATAGCTTTGACAAACAGAATGTCGGATCCTAGGTAAGCTCGTCTTTCTCATGGGTAGTTTTCTTAAGCTACCCAAAAAGCAGGATTTGGGTGTAACATAGTATAGTTGTGCTTGTTGCTAGAAGTTCTGTTTTTAGTATTTGACATTCATCTAAGTATTTGTTCTACTTGAATTATTAGTACTCTTTTCGATTCGGGCACATCTTTGATTACATGTATATAAGTTTAGGACTGATTCACCCTCTTTTTTGTAGCAAAAATGAGAGACGTTACCACTAAGAATGAAAAGTAATCTGTCACATATCACATCAATTTTTCTTAATCTTCCTCTGCATATAACATGTTTAGATCAAACAAATAATTTGTATTGTGTCATGTGAAAATGTATAGCGAGTAAAACATACAACAATCGTAATTATTGCTTCCGAACGACATAGACTTGGAGGCTATGAAGTCTCGGTTATCTTAACTTTGGATTCAGTTAAGTATCTCTATATTCCAACAGACATGATTTATAATTTTAACTGTCTCCATTTGTGGATCATAGCTATACATTATATTGATGGATAGACCCATAAAACATGATGCAAGTTGTAGCAACATGATATCGTGTTTTTGGTAAAGAAATGAATATGGTTCTAATTAGTGCTTGTTACCATGAACTTCATGTTATTGGTTCATGATTTGTTCCCTACATTGATTGCCTATTTTAAATCTTTTGTGGTTTTCTCAGTGTAAGTAGTTATGATCAGTTGCAACTTTCTTATAAATGAAACGAAGGTGCAAATTCAAATTTATTGTGCAAGTAAATGCTACTTCTAGATGTAAAATTTTTAAAGTACAAGACAACATGGCCTGTGCAATGCACGGGCTTCGATTACCATGAAATATCATTAGTCTAGCAACGGTTAATTAGGTGTGTTAATATTAGTCCTGAACTTAAAGTGTTAAACTAAAAAATTCACTTTATTAAGCTTTTACAAATAGAAATGTTTCATATGAAATATACTCAAAGATATGTTTGAGCATTAGTACATGTGATCGGAAGTAGTAGTGCACGTTTGATTTGCTTACTTAGCGGTTCTCATGCATTTTATACCTTTTTCATCAAACAATTCTATTTAAAAGAAGTTAGTTTTCAAGCACCTGTTATTCACATCGCATATGCCATTTAAAAAAAAGGTGATCCAAAACAAAAGCATATTTACCAGTTAATCATTAGCAAGTGTATGCAATAATTTACAACTAAACTGCTCCGGCCAGTAGTCCACTAACCAAAAGTTCCAGTAAATTAAACAAACACAGGTACTAGACACATAGTTCTAGCGTTTGACCTTTCAGTTTTTCAATTTGAAATTCGAGCAAGTCATAGAAACAGGTCGAAGTTACTACTATGTTACAGTTCATAATTTGTTTACACTGTCATGGTAGCATTGGCCTTGTGTTTTCGTTAACCGTTGGATGTTACTGATATTCTGATCATATCTTCTTGACACACTGATCTACAACCTCATCGTAGGGATTCATCATTTGATGTTTTTACGTAGATATATAGGCCGTCAAAGTACTGCTAAAGTTGCTGAAATTTTCTGGTGATTTATAATTTTGTTTTAACACTTTTTCTTTTGAGCGACATTGAGATATAGGTCATCTAAAGCTATACTAGTCTCCTCCTAAAGCTCGACTAGTTTTCACGTCTTACAGTTTACAAAAAAGAAAGAAATAAAGGTTCGTTTGATTTTGTTTGGTTTAAAGAAATCGTTTGTTTTGATTTTCGATTTTGATTGAAGATTCGTTTGAATTTGGTATTGGTTGAAGAAAGAATTAAGTTCGGTTTTTTTTTCTTTATCATTCTTCACGTTTTTCTTTCTTTACACCTAAAGTCGACTAAAGCTCGACTAGTCTTCATCTAAAGTCCACCTAAAGTTCACTAAAGCTCGACCATTGGTTTTATTTCTTCAATATACCGTGTGGTGTTACTTCTTAAAGAATCACTGTGAAAATTTTGATGTCCTAAAGAACATCATTGGTCAATACACAAGTTCTTCCACAAGTACCGTGATAAGTCCTATATTGTTGAATACTTACCATATGTTATTTGCTCATATTATGCATATTTATATCTGAATTGATACTTACTTGGTTTAGTTTTCTCATTTCAGTAATTATGGAGCAATATTGTCAAATACATGGAAAGAAGACATGATTTGGAGCTATTTTGTATGCAAACTGTACAAGAGCATACGGCGTAAGAAACTTTGGCCTTACGCTGTATTGATACCTGAAAGGATTCACTAAGTCTTCTTGAATATTGAAGAATACGACACATTTTACTCTGGAAATGCGCCATAATTGGAAGCTCTATAGTCAAAGCCCAAGTCAACCATTGAAGGATTGTATGAAACTCTGTCCATATGCCATAATGAAGATCTTATCCCCCATCCAAGTATATCGAAAATTTGAAGGTTACGACGTATCTCATCTCAAGTTTACACCGTATTTTAGAAGATACACAGAATATGTTTTCTTCGTCAGCAATCAAGATATCTAGATTATGCCGTATTCCCTAAGGATTACGCCGTATCTATCCCTAATAGAAGACTATAAATATAAGCCCTAAACGGGAGTTTTTGATATCTTTCACTCATCACTCTCAACCACAGCTGAATTTCACCACTCCAAGGCCCCAAGATCAGTCCCAAGAGCTAAGATAACAAGGAGAGAAGGTCTCATATCATCACATTAGGTTTAATCATTTGGTTTCCATATTGATTTCATTATGATTTCCATTTGTGTATCGTTTGAATTATCTCTTTGTGCTTTTGCATACATTATGGGCTAACACCCTTAGGTTGTTCAAGCCATGTTTAAGCGTTGTTTGAGGTTAATGTGGTACTTCAGCCACATTCCATTGTACTTTCATGATTTGTGTGATTAATATATTTTACAAGGGTGAAGCCCTTTTTCCCAAAAAAAAAAAAAAAAAAACCCTTGGTGTTAGCCATGTTTATGAATTTTCTATGATAATTATTTCCGTTTGTTTAGATCTAATGTCTTGTATTGTCTAGTTTATGTGTTTATCGTTTAATACACGCTCATTTATATGTTTGAGTAGTTTAAGTCCAGTATCACATGGACCAAGTGGGTATTTGATGTATATTCCGAGAACATTTAAGTTAGCATAATGCTATTTGCATGGACCAAGTGAGGAAATGTAGGTATCGCATGGACCAAGTGGGTACAATAATAGATAAATCACATATATTAGTTGACACGACTTAATGCATGCTTGTAGTCCGATAGGTGCATGGACCAAATGGCCTAGGAGATTACATGTGTAGTGCCTTGATGCATGGACCAAGTGGTCTAGTCTAGGTTAGATAAGAGTGTGTGGGTATTGTCTGGACCAAGGAAATACTCCCCACATATCCTGACGTCACCAGTACTTCACAAATAGATTATTGCACTAATAACGGATGACTAGAATGGAATAGGATTAACATGACTAGCACTTCCTTTTCTTAATTGATCACAACTGTAGTATAATTAGTTTAAGTTACTTTTTATGTTTTAGTAGTTAATTAATCAAATCAATCAAAACCCCTTTTTAAAATTGTAAAATACACTAGACCATATCTAAGCGTCACTTACCCCACTGACTACATCTAATCAGGTACACTGCCCGTGAAAGTGTGTCCTTAAGGTATAAGTCCGGCTAAATATAAATTTAAAACTTGAATATAAAAATACCTACAACGAACACATCATACCGCCTGCTTTGTTTGCTGACTTTTGAAATAATATGAGTATTTTGATGTCCTGGAGCATATCATTGGTGAATCTACAAGTTCTCTACAAGTAACGCCTGCTTTGTTTGCCGAGTTTCGAAACAGTTTGAGTGTTCGTTCTACTCCCGCTCCAATCGAGGGAGGCTGTTAGTGAATTTGTATTAGATTTAGAATTATAATAGTATTTGTATTAGATTAGTATTGTTATAAGCCCAAGTGCTAGGCTATAAATATTGGGTAATATGTATTCACCAATTATTCAATTGATCAATTAATCAATATTATTTATCTTATACAATAGAGTGTAATAAGACCACTAACGTCATCACCAAACATACCACAGTATATACAAATATAACATACAAAAACTAATATCACAACTCACACACAAAATAACCACTTCACGAGTCGGTCGGTCTATAGACCGAGTTCTGCATTTTCATCACCGTGTACGCATTGATAAAGGTTACTAATACGTGGGTGACCTCTCTATTACGCACAGCCTTAATGTTTATATCTATGAGTGTATTTAACCTTTTAAATATTATAAATCTATATACGTATTCATGTAGTAAGCATACATATATGCATGTAAATTTATTAAAATGCATATGAACTGCAAATATTGGATTGGTGATGCCAGGGTTACGACCTAGCAAATGGTTTTACTTCTCAAGGGATCTTGAGAAGCTTGCAATCCTCCAGGCAGTGTACCTGGTCGTTGTAGTGTCGTATAGGTATGTCCGGGGGATTGATCGTTCTCTAGGGGAATAGTGTCATTAGGTTGAAGTGTAAGACAATTTAAGCCTAAAGGTGAGGGATAATTCTTTTTGTATTTTTATATTTTAATGAAAGCAAGTAAAAATCTTGGTTTTTAGATGAGTGGGCGGAATTAATTGCTATTCAACTAACCCAAAGCTACTTTTAATAAACAAAAATTAAAATAACAAGAAAATAAAAATGGTGAACTACTTATAGTGAGACAAATGTGTTTGCTTAGATTTAATTACTCCATAGTTATCTTTTATTGAATTGTTGAATGCCACAGTGCAGTCGTTTTAGTTGAAGCATTGTATTCCTTAATACCTGTCGTGGGGCCGTGCTAAATTCCCCAACTCTATGAATATCAATTTCACCTACAACTGTAAGTCAATTACGCTATCATAGGATCATAAACATAAACTCATGCATTAAATACAACGAGAAAAACCTATATTGCACATAGGGTTACGTTTTCTAAGATGTTCAAGCTAGTTACACAAAGGAAGTCAGCCAGTTTTCTTTCCCTAACGTGAATCAATCAACTAAACTATAGACAACGCAACAATAATCAATAACTAGGTTTCATTATATCTAAGCAAACACTAATTAACTTAAGCTAGCATGTTAAAAGGAAGAAAAGATAAACAAGTAATCAAACAATACATAGACATATTGAATGATTAAAAGAAAACTTAACTTCAATCAAACATGGGTGAAAAGAGGCTGTAAAAGCTTTACAAGAAGTGCCAAATTCATCTAGGGTTTGAGTCTCCAAATTGTCACACTAATGAATGAAAAATCGAAAAGTATATATAGATCTACAAAGCTGACGATGTCAGGTTATAGATCCTGACGCCATCAGATTGCCATAAGTAGGGTTTCTTCTTGTGCAAATCAACCTTCTGACATCGTCACTCTTTATCTTCAACGTCGTCAGGTTGAGTCTGACGCCGTCATTCTTTAAGCCTTCTCAGCCATCGCTCACAACATTAACACGAGAACATCCATATTCTAATTACACCTGACGCCGTTAGGTGTAAAGTCTTCAAAAGTTTTTGAAGCGTCACGTTCAAATTCTTCTAGCTTCAAGATTAAAGGCTGACGGCGTCACAAGGTATAATGTGACGCCGTCAGGTCTTCTTTCGTGACAGGTTTTTCGCGACTTTGTTGTTTTCTTCTCTTTTTCGCTTAAAAACGTCCAAAAAGCTCCAAATTCCAGAATTCTCGTCCCAAGCACCTAAAATGCAAAAAAAAAAAAAAAAAAAAAAGAAAGAAAAAAAACAGGTTGAGGCAATATTTGATCATATAAACACGATTTTATGCTTAAAGGACCTCTTAAAAAGGTATCAAATAAATCCTTATTAATTGCGTTCAGATTCAACGATATATGATATCCCTGTCCCCGTCCACTTCTCTATCCTAGTTGACTCAGAGATTGCCAAGTTAAATCAGGTTTGAAGATTGGCTTTCATTGAATATTGAAGTTTATCCAAACATACATCTGAAATAACACATATTCCCATGGCAGACCTTGAACATTCATACTTACTGGTTGCCAAAAATTGGTTTGGTAAAATTGTGCATGTATATCATATGGGTAACATTTTATGTACATAATAGTTAATGAGGGTGGAGACTCTTGCGTGTGGACTTCGGGTTCGGATGGGTAAAATTATCTTGATGTATATCAAAGGGATCTTGTTTCCTCCCTACACTTGAACTTTTATAAATTAAGGACTCGAATCAAGAAAATCAAAACACTTGGAGTAATTTAAACGTTAACGTATATAAGAGGTAATTTTCCCTTTTCACTTCCTAACGACTAGTACATTTACCCATGAGTCCCAATCATTCCAAAACGATATGTACAAGATATGACTCGACTTAGCAACCATGTAATCAATTAGACAATTAACAAAGGGTTCAAACATGTAACAATAATGCACTAAAGATGACTGCATACAAGGTAGGCTAAGATGATTTGGGTGTACATTTGGGGGTGGATTGTAAACAATGTTCTTCATTAATATTTCTGAATCCACCGAAATATCACGAGAACCGTGAAAGAGATAGGCTCTGAGGGGCTGTACTAGGGGTATCATGTACTAAAAATGAGTACATCGCAAAGGTGTGGGAGAATTACTTGACCAACAAAGTCAATGTAATTATAAAACAGGTTTAAAACATGGGTTATCCTAATGCCTCTTATAATATAGTCAATCCTAACTACACGAATGTAGTCTCACTAGAGGTCTCGGGATGCATCACAAACGCAAGTTCGAGAATCTATATACTACCGGTACACTCATAATCATCAAAGATAAATGGTTTTTCCTAAAGATCTAAAGGCAAACCTCACACTTTTGGGGTGAAAATTTTTGAGTGGTAGGTTTTTGCTAGCTATATAATTTCTATCCATGAGACGCTTATTAAGACTAAAGTTTCACTCTTATATGTTGCAAAAAATTTTAAATTTGGTGCCAAAATTGTCCTAACAAGTATTTTTCTTAGTTTTATTACACATTTACTCTAAGACAAAGCAAAAATCAAGTGGAATTACAATTTCTAAGGTATCCCAATTTACCCTCCGTACTCATAAACTGAACGTTGTCCGCAATGTTTCTAAAAAGTATAAAAGTAAAGATAAAAGAGAATGAAAGAAACTAGTACTCCCCTGATTTGCTCCGATAGACGATGTGGAAACATGGTTAAATCTTCCTCCAAGAAAATGAACATGATAAGTTTCACTCCCGAAATTTAAATCATCTTCTTATCCAATATAACCTGTAAATAACTAAGAAAACAAAACACAAAACCTAGCATAAAATCAGCGGTAAAATCTACATAAAGTTTAAATCCTAGAAAGCAAGATAAGATATAATGCTTGCAAAATAAATGTCTACAGATTCCTGATGCGTGCGTTGTGTCATATGCAGTATAGGGGTAATTGCCTATTTCAAGTTTTACGTTTATATTTAGCCGACTTATCCTATAACACACACACTAACGGACAGTGTATCCGATCAATATGTATATAGTGGTAAGTAGAGTGTTGATCACTAAGAGTGGAATGTAAAGCTTAATTTGTCTATCAGTATTTTAATATCCTAAGTTAGTTTTACAATCTAATCTAACGCAAGGGGGGTTTAGTCTAAGAGACTGGCACAGTTTTGGTTTTATTAAACAGTAAATTAAACTAATGAGAACGAATCAGCAAATAGCAACACGCACACAGATAAATAATAGAGACTACAAGAAGACCTGTCCTGATAATTAAGTAGCTTGTCACTTGTTTATTGCTAGTTTTATATGAAGTATATCGTAATCTATTCTCTCTCGTTGGATCGCAATATATCGGCGAGTAAACCCTTAATGATCACTTATGTCTATCCTACTTATCCAAAGACGTTAGATTAAATAGGCGAGGGGCAGATATGGCAGTCCACGGGCTCAGCTATACACAGAGGTTATCAACGCACTAATATAAGTCACCAAAGACATCAACATATAAACTTTAATTAATGGGAAAGCAATATTAAGGGGAGTGTACGATGTTCCGTAGTTACATATCACAAGCCCATCAATCTTGATGAATTAAAGCGTACTATTACAATAAAACAAAACTACTTAATGAATTAAATACATGCAGGACCTTCTTACAACTCTAATATCTTTGTTTGGAGTGTGTCTTGTGAAGCTTCTTTGACTGAATTCGTCTCCTTAGGGTTATGTTGCTCACAAAATTCGTAACAGTCTTGGGGTATTTATACTTTCTGTCTGAGGATTCGATGCGGCGCATTGAGTAACGAGATGCGGTGCATTGACTTAACTTTTCATGGGGTCCAAGATTAATATATTCTGGAATATTCGTACACCGCCTTTAGATGCGGCGTAACTTGATTCTTGTATGCGGCGCATGTCCTTTAGCGTCTTGGATTATATCTGGTGAAGTCTTGATAATGATACGCCATATGTCAGAAATATGATGCGGCGTATCTGGAGTAGAATAAGCTTGATCTTCTTCGTTGACCAAAGTTTCATATGCGGCGCATGCTAGAATTGCATGCGGCGCATTCTTCAAAGTTAGGCAATGGTCCTTGAATTCATCTAAGTATAATATTGCGGCGTATCTATTGAGAGAGATACGGCGCATCTTCTGGTTTCAGTAGACTTTTGACATCTTGCTGGTTTTGCTCCATATTTTGTCCAAAATCGTTAAGTTTCACCAATTGCTTGTTTTTACATGAGAATTACTAAAGTAATTAATTAAGTATCGATTCTCATAAATAATATAATAAAACAAGTCAAATAAATAGAATAAATGATGATAATAAAATGCAATTATTTGAGTTCATCAAATATCCTCCCACTTAAACTTTACTTGTCCCCAAGTAAACTCTAGATTATAAATTATGAAAATGTATCCTAAAAGGTATTAGGATTTATTTTTATCATTAAGCACGTATTCATTTTATCATAATCATACATCCAAACACTTAACGAGATAGAAACAAAATTATAAATTTCAATTTAAGACCGATCTAATCGTCTCATTGTTTAGTTGTGACGAATATTCTATCATAGGCTTGGCAATCATACACATCTCCTCCACTAAAGCTAAGGAATGACAAGTCTAAAGTGGTAAAAAGGGTTTTGAGGCTTAAGGGTTAAACCTAACTTCGTTCAAACATCTCCTGTATAAACTTAGTAGATCGCTAGCGCAACTCCTCGACACTTCAACTAACGAATGGTCACTAATGTCCTCCTTGGATCGCTGGCGCGTTATTTGCATAACGGATGGTCACCAATTCTTACACTAGATCGCTAGCGCGTTAGCCGATTAATCTAATACTCGGATGGTCACTACCTTATTCACACATTTAATATTCTCACTTGGCCATCATTATATCCGGATGCTCGAGAGCTAATAACGAATACAATAATACAGTTGGGTAGGGATAACATTTAGGATATAAAAATGGGTGTAAAATAAAAATAAACAAACAGCTAGATTAAGTCCTAGTGTGGTTAATCACACTTTTGACACTTATTACTCACGTTTTAGGTAGACACAAGTTATACTCAATAAACTCTTAATCAAAGAATAAACCTTAGTTGGCGTTCCCATAACGGCCAATTCCCAATAAATCCATAAATATAATACAACAACAAATAGTGGCGATATCAACCACTTAATACAGAACTTTACAATAGTTGGTTTAACAAACTTCCAACTTTCTTCTTTCTTTTTCTTTTCTCATTTTTTTTTTCTTTTCATTTTTTTGACATCAACATCTATACTACATATAATAGAGGAAGCACTCTCTTTTTTTAATTTTTATTATACGTTTTTAATCAATGATTAGTTAAAAGAACAAACCACAATCATCACATATCTATGTCGAAGCTTAACTCCGTTTAATAGCCGAACCATTTCAAAGAAAGAAAGAAAAAAATCATCAGTTTCGTTCCATCCGTTCATTCGGTTTAAATAAAAACAAACAACAACGAACAACCATCAAACGAAACAAGAAAGAAACCTACAAAAAGATCTCAGATTAAAAACTCTCTTTCAAATCTTGAAAGATTTACAAGTTACAATCCATCATAGATCTTTTAAGAAGCTTTACTTCTTGTTTAATATCCAAAACATAAAGAAAGAACAAAACTACAAAATTTTTGTCCACTCTTTCTTTCGGTTCAAAGGAAAACAACAAAACAAGAACGAAAATATAAACCCTACCTGTGTGTCCAGTTTCGAACAACAAGAAACATAAAAGAGTAGTATTTTTTTCGTTGGGATAAAGTATCAAGAAATGTTGTGTGTTGATCTTTGGTAATCAAGTGAAAGAAAGGGGATGGATTTTGTTTAGATCTGTGTTTGTGAAGAAAAAAAAATGTTGTGACTGCGTTTTGTTAAATTGTGCTAAAGATTAGGGTTGTGGTGTTTAGTGGTATTTTATAGATAATATCATAATATTAAGGGTATGGGTTATTAGTTATCTTGGGCTGTTATTGGACTTTTGTTTCAATTGGGCCTTTATTGACATATCTATATCTAAATTTACCAGTTTTATCAGAAAACATAAGTCCCATATATGGAAGGAAAGTAAAACACTTAAGTTAGTTGATTACTAACAAAAATTGGGGTTCTAATCATTTATACAACACATATGATATAAAACTTTATGCCATTTGTATGCTACTGTTTATAAACCTTTATTTTTGCCAAGAATGCTATGTCAAAGACTTGTATACAGTTATATTTGATGAGGCGAAAAATGAACCACTTTTAGGGGGTCATTTAAGCCCGGAATTGAACTTATTTGATCAAATATTGCCCTAAATCGTTCCTTTTGTGATTTTAGGTACTTTGGGAGTGAAATCTGGAAAAGGAAGCAATTCGGACGTTTTTGGAGCATAAAAGTGAAGAAAACGCCAAAGACTTAATTTTCCATGCTGAGAACAGTACCTGACGGCGTCAAGAGGAAAATCATGACAGCGTCAAGAGTAAAAGTGGTGACGATCCAGTACAAACCTGACGGCGTCACAACAACGGCGTCAAGAGTTAAAATCATGACGGCCTGCATAAGGAGACTACATGACGGCGTCAGACCCAGATCTAGGCAGTCCGAGGAACTATTTGGCGGCGAGATGACGGCGTCAGACATTTGTTCTTGATGCCGTCACCTTCTAAACACTATATATAGTTTTCTATTTTTCATTCATTAGGAGAGGAACTTGTGTGGAGAAACCCTAGGGCTGGACTTTGTACGTATTTTACAGCTTTTTCAAGGGTTTTCAACCCTTGAATCCTTTCATGTGCTATTGAGATAAGTCTTCTCTTAATTCAATCAATATGTCTATGTGTTGGTTGTCTATATCTTGTGCTTGCCTTGATTTCAACATGCTAGGCTAGATTTATCTTGTGTTTGCTTAGATCGAATGAAACCTAGATGTTAATTATGTGTTGATTACTTGTTTATGGTTGTATTGGATGAATGATTTCAATGTTAGGCTTAAGAAAACTGGCAGATCTCCATTGTGTAACATGCTTGAACGTCTTAGGAAACTTGAACCGATGTGTACTAGGTTTTATTGGTTGTATTTAATGCATGAGTAAATTCTAATGATCCCATGTTAGGAGCTTCTTAGCCGGCTCGACATAGGAGTGAAGTAGGCACTCATTGGATTGGGGAAGTAAGTACGCCACCCCATGAATGGTATTAAGGAATACAATCCGTCATCCACGCAACTATAACAAGTAACTAACATGTAAAAGATATCTAGGGAGTAGTGAAATCTAAGTAAACACATTTCTCCCACATATTGCTCACAACTTTTGTATAATTTAGTTTATTTTCATTTCTAGTATTTTATTTTGATTGGATCTTAGTATTGGGTTAGTTGGCTAGCAACTAATTCCGCCCAAATCCTTAAAACCCGAGATTTTTACTTGCTTTCCTAAAAATATAAAAATACAAAAAGAATCATCCCTCATCTCTAGACCTAGTCTTTAGGTTTTCTAATCCTAGCGACACTATTCCTAGCTGAACGATCAATCCCCCGGTACTTGTCATTATACTATACTACATCGATCAGGTACACTGCCTGGTGGGGGTTGTAAGCTTCTCAAGATCCCTTGAGAGGTAAAGCCTGGTGCAAACCCCACGCATCAAGTTTTTGGCGCCGCAGCCTGGGGAATAGTTATTGTCTAGGTTAGAATCTCTTTTTATTAGGTCTACTTGCTAGATTCCTTTCTAGTAAGATTTTATTTTTAATTTTTAGGTTCTCTTTAGTCTATCTTAATTCTTCGTGTTTTTGTTCGTAACTTTTCACCACCCGACATCATGGACGATGGGAACATCTTTGAACCCGTCATCCCACCACAACAAAACCCACCACTAGAACCTCTTAGGCCCCGAACCTTAGGAGAGTATTCCCGACCTATCCACCAAGGCTATCGAAACACCATTGAGCTCATTGGAGCCAATGTGACCCCCTTGCGATCTGACACCATCCGGTTGGTGCAAAGCGGATGTGCATTCCACGGACTTCGTTCCGAAGATCCAAATCAACATCTCAAGGACTTCCTTAAAATAATAGATTCCATAGACCTAGATGTTGCAACTAGAGAGACAACCCGATTACGCCTATTCCAATTCTCTCTACGTGATCAAGCTAGTCAATGGCTTGAACATTTACCCACGGAATCCATCACCACTCGTTTCCTTGCTCAATTTTTCCCACTGGGGAGAGCTACCAAGCTTAGAAGTGACATCTTGATGTTCCAACAACGTCAAGGTGAAACTCTTTATGAAGCATGGACTCGTTTCAAGGACTTACTCTAAAAAGTCCCTAATCATGGCATAGATCTTTGGCTCCAAGTCCAAATCTTCTATGACCATATCGATCTCTCCACAAGGCGAGCCATTGACCAATCGGCCAGTGGTAAGCTACGTGATCTAAGTGCGGAACAATCATGGGAACTCATAGAAGATCTTGCTCTCTATGACAACGAAAGTTGGAATGATCCCCGTGATTTGAACAAAATGGTCAAGGCACTATCTTTGCCTTCGAACATCTCTAGCACTCCCGACCGTAGGATCATGGAACTTGAAGGTCGAGTCAAGTCTCTCATGAAATCTTACGAATCTCAAAAGCCTTCAAGCCAAATCGCTTCTGCATGCAAATTTTGTAATGGCCCTCACGAAACTCATAACTGCATGGAGCTTCCAAAACGCACTTAAAACGAATTCACATCGTCACATGTTGGTCGAGGCCCTCAAAATTCTGACGAGGCCTATGAGGCATGGAAGGATAAACCTAATTTCAGAGGGTACCAAACGCGGAGCATATCCTTCAATGACTTCCCCCCACTCAAATTGTCCGAGCATTTTCCATCACAGAGCACCCCTAGGCAAAGCTGTGAAGATGCCTTGCGAAAATTCATTCTATCTCAAGAATTGCAGCTCTCTACGCTCGAGGCTAAATTTAGACAACAGCAAGCCGATATGAATAACAAGATTTGTAATCTGTTAACTGCTATCAAAGAGCACGCTGTTAATAAACCGATTCAAGCTGAAAAGGTCAAATCTGTTATCATCATGAATCAGCCAACCTCTCCAGTGAAAATAAAAGTCCTAGTAAGCTATTTAAACATCTGTTACCAAAGGTAAAAGACCCTGTCAACCCCCTAGGACCGATCCATTTCGTAAATACCATCACCACGATACCTGCTTCTACACCTAACCTGAACCAACAACAAACTGGAAATATGGGTCATACAGCTAAAGATGAAACCTCAAGGTTGGACCACAAATCGTCCAAAAGCCCTACCAACTCATTCGAGCAGTCCGCCACACATGAGTCTAGCAAATCGGATAAAGGGAAAGAGAGATCGGAAGTGCATACGAGAAATCCAGCCATTTTGGGTAAATCTATCATGGAGGAACCCGAGAGAAAAATGGAGGATGTTACTAGTAGGAGTAGTGATAGCACTGAGAAGAGCAACTCTAAGGTTTACAAGATTTCATGCACTATTAAGAAAAAGCTCTTAGCCGATAGTCATATAGATCCTAGCCTCCCCATCAACATAATTCCTCTTTTCCTATACCACGAAGCCTTCCCTGAACACATGGTGTATGAGAAAGTCAATAACGCAAGGGTAATAAAAGATTTATCAATCATGGTTGGAGGACTCATTTACAACATTGACCTAACTGTGGTCGATGACATAGACCCTGTCACTAATCTAACATTAACCAATCGTGTTCTAGGGAAACCATTTATCAATGAATCGGGAGTAATCCTTGATGAGAAAGATGGTAGTGCATTGTTCACCAATGGTGTCAAGAAGGTAATTTTTCGTTGGGGTGATGAGGAGGTGTACGAGTACCGTCCTTCCCTTGAAGGGAACCTAATTGGATCAAGGGATGGAGGATCGGGGAAGATAAGGGGGCGTGATCCGAACAATCTCAAAATTCCCTGCATGATCGGTCATAAGTATTTCGATAACGTCTACATTAACGTATTCCTACCTAAGAATTTTATGTCCCTATTCCATTATAACAACATCTGCAGATGGGGAATGATTTACAAGGTAGAGAAAGTGGTTGGTAAAGATCATGAAATCCAGGTGTTCGTAGGAAATATGGCATTCACTATGGAATATACGATTGTGGACAACATCGAAGATTATGTTGACCCGAGGTTATCACAAGTTGTTTTTGGAGCACCCTTTTGTGAAATCACTAATTTGATAGTTGATGACCGGAACGGAATCATGACCTTCGCTGATGGAATTAGGAGGGTTTCATACCAAACACCGTACAAGAGAAAAGATCTCAAGGAAATCGATTGTGACGGGCTTGATAGGCTGAGTTCCCAACTTATTTTGTGTGATGAAGATGTGCGGAGAGGATGTAAGAACACTTTCGATCTATCATGTGGGTTCTTTAAAGATGTTAGTAAACTTGGTTCTAAGTATCGAGAAGATGTCTTTGAGTTCGAAGACCCGAAATACTTGCACTATGAAAGCGATACTGGTATAAGAGACGACCTAGAGAGTGAAACCGACGATGAGGTCACGTAGTAACCTATGACCTTGAGTCTAGCTACAAGACTCGTAAATAAAGAAAAGCGCTTCTTGGGAGGCAACCCATGATTTTGTGTGATTTTTATTTTGTTTGTTTGTTATTTGCTTCCGTATGCATGCTTTATTTTTATTGTTGGTAGATCATGTTTCAAAACTAAAATAGTGAAAATACTTTACTTTGTTGTTTGGCTTAGTCTTAACTTCATCCAAATGTATTTTTGCAAAAGATAAGTGTAAGGGGAAACCCCAAATATGTTTTTAAGAAACAAACCGATCATGATTCTCCACAATATTAAGTGAACATGTATATTCGTATTTGTTAGAGTCAAATGCTTGTATCGAGTCATAATGAAGTTTTGCAGGATTTTCAAGGAAGTAGAACCAAGTTTTTCCAGAAATTTTCCAGAAACTTAACATAAGAATTTCTGCAGGTCACTTCTGACGACGTCATGAGTTCGCTCTTGACGGCGTCATGTGTAAAAATCTGGAAATTTTACCAGTTTTGTTTTTCTAACGGAGTCTTAAAGTTTTTGTTGAATTATTAGTTTTATAATCTCCAGGAAATCTGCAAACATTCATTCCACAAGCATTATATCTTATTTTGTTTTCTAGGATTTAGTAATATATGTAGATTGCCGCCGATTTTATGCGAGGTTGCCTTGTCTGTTTTCTCAGGATTTACAGGTTATGTATGACAAGAAGATGATTTATTTTTCTGGAAGGGATGCTTTGATTGTTCATTTTCTTGGAGGAAGATTTAACCTGGCCACCTTATTATCTATACCAAGCGAATCAGGGGAGTATTTGATTCCATTCATTTTACTTATTTCACTTTTACATTCTTTACTTGAACATTGGGGATAATGTTCATCCTAAGTGTAAGGGAGGGTAAAATGATGACACCTTATAGATACACTTTCGCTTGAGTTTGTTTGTTTGATAGTAGATGTGTAATAAAACTATGAGAAATACTTGTTAGTGTAATTTTAGCGCCAAATTTAAAATTTTTTACAACATATAGGAGTGAAACTTTAGCCATAGCAAGCGTTTCATGGATAGGAGATTGTATGACTAGCACATAACCGTATCATTCAGAAAAAATTTTCCACCCAAATATGTGAGGTTCGCCTTTAGATTTGATAGGAAAAACATTTACTATTAGTGCTTATAAGTGTACCGGTAGCATTTAGATTCTAGAACTTGCGTTAGTGATGCATCTCGAGACCGCTAGTGAGACTACATTCGTGTAGTAGGATTTACTACATGATTAGAGGCATTAGGATCACCCTTGTGTTAAACCTGTATCATAATTACTTGACCATTTAAGTCATATTACTTGGCTAGTTAAGTCAATTGATTTTTCCCACACCTTAGCGTTGTACTCATTTTTAGTACACGAAACCCCTAGTACACCCCTCCGAGCCTATCTTTTCGTTTCTAACTTTAAGCATCTTACTTAAAGGAAGAATTTGTTACACCCCACTTAAATGTACACCCAAATCGCCTTAGCCTTCCATGTATGCACTCATCTTTAGTGCATTATTGTTATTTGTTAAACCCTTAGTTAATTATCTAATTGATTACATGGTTGCTAAGTCGAGTCATATCAATGTACATATTGTTTTGGGATGATTGGGACTCATGGGTAAAGTACTTATTTATGGAGTAATGGGGAAGAACATCATATTATTACCCCCGTATGTGCGTTAATCTTAAAAGTACTCCAAGTGTTTTGATTTTCGTAATTCGAGTCATTAGATTAGTTTATTGTAAAGTATGTAAAGATTCAAGTGTAAGGGGAATGTTCATTCCCTATGATGTATTATTTTGGATGGTAGGGTAAGAGTGTATGCAAATATATATATATATATATATATATATATATATATATATATATATATATAGAAAAATAAGAAAAAGAGAAAAACATACGGACTACCATCCCTTTTCATTCTATGTTCATTTTGTGTTTTTTTGTTACTTTTCATTTATTAGCTTAAGTCGAGTCTAGTCTTGGCTTAGCAACGCAATACTGTACATGTAATTAACCAAGATTGTTAACTCGCCACCAGTAAAGACTGCCTATATCCAACAAAACCGTGTATTTCATATCCCTACACCTAACGTTACAACCCTTTAAAAGACCTCTTTGATAGTTTATCCTAGGTGCTTACGCCATGTGGTAGAGGTTTGATCATTTCCCAAGCCTATGGTAATCTATTTTGCTATGACAGGTAGTGAGAGATGTTTTCCATTTTCATAATGTGATATAACTTTATTACACCCGAGAGATGTGAGTATCTAAACACTATTTGTGAGGTGCTAGTGTATGACCTCCGTGCTTGTCTGTGGTCTTTAGTGGAACGATTATTTGTTGTAATTACTTTTATATTAGTGTTAAATGACCCCTAACTTGTATTTTGATTAGAATAAAAGCGCATTTGCTTGAGGACAAGCAAATCTCAAGTGTAAGGGTATATGATGAGGCGAAAAATGAACCACTTTTAGGGGGGTCATTTAAGCTCGGAATTGAACTTATTTGATCAAATATTGCCCTAAATCATTCCTTTTGTGATTTTAGGTACTTTGGGAGTGAAATCTGGAAAAGGAAGTAATTTGGACGTTTTTGGAGCATAAAAATGAAGAAAACGCCAAAGACTTAATTTGCCATGCTGAGAACAGTACCTGACGGCATCAAGAGGAAAATCATGACGGCGTCAAGAGTAAAAGTGGTGACGATCCAGTACAAACCTGCGGCGTCACAACAAGGGCGTCAAGAGTTAAAATCATGACGGCCTGCATAAGGAGACTACATGACGGCGTCAGACCCAGATCTAGGCAGTCCGAGGAACTATTTGGCAGCGAGATGACGGCGTCAGACATTTGTTCTTGACGCCGTCACCTTCTAAACTCTATATATAGTTTTCTATTTTTCATTCATTAGGAGAGGAACTTGTGTGGAGAAACCCTAGGGCCGAACTTTGTACGTATTTTACAGCTTTTTCAAGGGTTTTCAACCATTGAATCCTTTCATGTGCTATTGAGATAAGTCTTCTCTTAATTCAATCAATATGTCTATGTGTTGGTTGTCTATATCTTGTGCTTGTCTTGATTTCAACATGCTAGGCTAGATTTATCTTGTGTTTGCTTAGATCTAATGAAACCTAGATGTTAATTATGTGTTGATTACTTGTTTATGGTTGTATTGGATGAATGATTTCAATGTTAGGCTTAAGAATAATGGCAGATCTCCATTGTGTAACATGCTTGGACGTCTTAGGAAACATGAACCGATGTGTACTAGGTTTTATTGGTTGTATTTAATGCATGAGTAAATTCTAATGATCCCATGTTAGGAGCTTCTTAGCCAGCTCGACATAGGAGTGAAGTAGGCACTCATAGGATTGGGGAAGTAAGTACGCCACCCCATGAATGGTATTAAGGAATACAATCCGTCATCCACACAACTATAACAAGTAATTAACATGTAAAAGATATCTAGGGAGTAGTGAAATCTAAGTAAACACATTTCTCCCACATATTGCTCACAACTTTAGTATAATTTAGTTTATTTTCATTTCTAGTATTTTATTTTGATTGCCTCTTAGTATTGGGTTAGTTGACTAGCAACTAATTCCGCCCAAATCCTTAAAACCCGAGATTTTTACTTGTTTTCCTAAAAATATAAAAATACAAAAAAATCATCCCTCATCTCTAGACCTAGTCTTTAGGTTTTCTAATCCTAGCGACACTATTCCTAGCTGAACGATCAATCCCCCGGTACTTGTCATTATACTATACTACATCGATCAGGTACACTGCCTGGTGGGGGTTGTAAGCTTCTCAAGATCCTTTGAGAGGTAAAGCCTGGTGCAAACCCCACGCATCATATATGAAGTACATATGTCTTGTCTTTTTATTTTTATTTTTTAAAAAATAAAGTTATAATGATATTTGATGCATAATATATATTAGTCTTGCCCTTGTATTTTTTTTTTATAAATTATAACGATTTCTTATTAATTTGTCCATAAAACTTAGTTCTTTGTATAAATCAAATAGATATTTTGAACGACGAAAAAACATTGCTCAATAAAATATTTATTATCACAATCGTATAATGAAAAACATTGTCATTAGTTAAAAAGTTGAAATACATCACATGTAATTCTTGATGTCCGTAAATTTATTGTCAAAAAGAAAATAATAAATTATAATACATAATTCACCAGAACATTTTATTCCATGGTACCCGCCGCCGCAACGCGCGTTTACCCTGCTAGTATAAATAAACTACGATGTGTAAAATTTCACCACATCACTTATAACGATAATTCTGGATAATTTTTTCATACTTTTCATAACTTCAAATATAACGGTAATAGTGAAAGTAATAAACACACGAAAAATAACACGACACAAAAATTATACAATATGTACTTTCACTCCATTGCATTGTACAATTTTCCGACCTAACCAAATATAATGAATTTACGTACTCGAACACAGGTAACGCAAGGAAACACACTTTGCCTTAAAGCAACTAACCACGGACATTAATTTATAGGGTAGGCTAAGGTTTAAGGTGTAACGAAATAATTAACAAGGGTGTATGAAACGAAAGGAATGGTTCTAAGGGTTTTTCTAGGGGTATCTTACTCTAAAAATGAGAGTCACAAAGGGTTTTACACGGGGGTTAACTAACCAGTGTAGTTAGTTAATAAACATAACATATTAAAGGCTATGTGGTGTAATCCTAGAAATTTACCGAGTTAGAAAGGTCATTCCTATTATAACAATTACGCTCATTATGGTGGACTCAAATAGTATGCGAGCCAAGTTCTAAAGTTTACTAGTCACATCCACAAAAAATATTTTAGCAAATAAAGTTATGTGTGCGGTTATGCAACTTAGATTTAACAAAAACATGCTAAAAATTATTCATTTTGATATATTAAGTATAGATTAAGCATATTTTTTAAAATTTTAGGACAAGTAAGCGTTCTAATTCTCCATCCCCCCACTTAAGTTGAACAATGTCATCGTTGTTTCTAATAAAGATTAAAAACATGAAACAAAAAGAATTAGAACGGGAAACTCCCCTGCGATTTGCTCGGTATGATCCTCCATTATGCGTTTGTAAGCAAAATCTACTTTCTTGTGGGCGAAAAGGCGTTTATCCTTCCATGAATGACGTCTCCACAAAAAGTACAGAAACGTATATATACCTTTGTTCAAATAACACACCTGTATTAAGAAAGTAACTACTTGCACGTAATTCATTAGTAGTTAGCGAAAACAAAACCAAAAAATTAAAATTAAAATTTGGAAATCATCAGGTCAGTCGATACGCCGCATCCATTAGATTGGATGCGCCATATGGAGCCTGGAATAAGTACGAATCAGAGAATCAGATGCGTCGCATCCTTAACCAGGGATGCGCCGCATTAAATAAACTGACAGGGTGTTTTAAAGTATGAAAATAAAAGAAAATGCAGAAAATAAAAGATATGATCTGTTCAGTTGATACGTCGCATCTATAGGATGAGATGCGTTGCTCTACTGTAGATCTGACAGACTCGACACAGAAAAACAGTAAATAATAAATCCGTGTTGTCTCCCCGGTGAGCACTTTTTCTTTATTCCAGAGTCTTCAAGTTAGACTCACGTTCAGCTCCTATTTTGTTCTTGTGACGTCCCATCCTTCGTGTTTCATGTGAAAGATGTTCCTATAAAATTGTGCAACGTTTTCTTCGGATCGAGTTAATTGTTCGCACTTCATGGCCTTGATTGCCACGTACTCTTCATATGGTCCCAAAGAGTATTTTAGGACTTCAAAGTTTTCAAGGATCATAGAAGGCGGATTACGGTAGGCGATCCCAAGTAGTTGACACTTCCTATTAGTGAATTCTTCTTATTCGTTATCAACAAATTTAGAGTAATCATCCTTATTCAAATAGTCATTGAGCTCATCTTCCTTCAGAGATTCATCGAGATTTTCTTGAGCTTTGATGTGGGGATAACAATAATCTTTACCATTGACGGACTGATAGTAATCTTGGATTTCGTCCCATTTTCTTTTTAATTCCCATTGCAATCTCCTACTAAGCTTCGTGTAATCATCGAATTCTCTGTGCACCCACTCCCAGAAAGTGGTATTCGATGCTCCTTTGACTTCTTTCAAGTATTCGATTCGTCCTTTCTCTTGCAAAGCTTCTGCCTTGCGTGGGCAGTCTTCAACTTGATCGTACCAATCGTAGTATTTGAAGTAAACATTTACCATCTCTTTTCATTCCAATTATGCTTCCCCCATTACAGGTTCCATCGTTCTTCCAGTCACAACTTGGCCATTCACTAAACCTGTCCTTGAAACATATAGGCTTACAAGTGTGATCAATATGTCCGAACTCCCAAGGTTTATTGGTAACCCATGGTATTTGATCATTCCACTCATAATACCAGGTATTTTTGAATTCCTCGTACGTTTTGAATCCTGGTAAATCTCTAGTAAGCACATCAGCATCTATTTTCAATAAATAATTAAATGCATTGAATTCCTCGCATAAAGGTGTTTCATAATTGAATAGATCTGTTTCAATCTCAAATAATTCTGCTGCTTCATCATCGGAATCTTCATTCTTGTTCTCATCTCTCCAATAAATCCAAAGTTCATTTTTCAGTGATGGGGACATATTTCCTGGGTAACGAAACTTAGAATTCATCCATCGGGAGAAATCTGTACTAAATTTTTCCAAGAGTTTTGTTTGAAGATCCATCTAGCTATTGATAGAATTAGGAGGCTCCTTGTTTAACCAGCACTTCGCGAATCCTGTAAGTGTAATGGGAAAAACTCGAAGCATAAACTGATTAAAGGTTGTATACTTCGTTCGGTAATATTTAGCAATATCAAGGATTTTTTCAACATGTTCATCAGCATTCTCATGATTTGACCCGTCGAAGGTGTTGAATTGCTGTACTTTGAGAAATAGACCTTTCGCAACGAGCTTGCTTTTTGCGTCAAGCATTGGCCTTGCAGCGATGGCCCCATAATCTTTCCTGTTTTCGTCCATGTATCCCTTCATTGTCGGTTCCACCATTGTTTCTGTTATTGCTTCTACTTCCTGTTCAGAAAAATAATCAAGCTCAGATGAACATGAAAGATCGGAGCATTTTGTGTCGAAAAGCATCCCAAGAGAATGGAAAGCTCGTTCAGGATCTTCGAATGGTTTAATTAAGTTCTTAGTCGAACTTTTAGTCATGCACTTCCTGAAATCACAACAAAAACATCAGTAGGGTATGTTCAACAAAGTAGAATATCAGAAAATTAACAACGAAAACGGAATACGAAAAAAATAAAAGTTGCCGATATCTACAGAAGATACGCTGTATCCTAATAATAGGATGCGCCGTATCTTAATCGTTAAAAGTAAATCAGACTTTTATTTAGAAAATCAATATGGCGTAATTAATAAATCAAATGCTCCGTATGTTTTAATAATCAATAACTCAATTATATTTATAAAGATAAGATGCGTCGTATTAGCAGAAGCTAATGCGTCGTATCTTCGTTACGTTTCAAAATAAAAGATTTTTTATTCGGATAAATGCGCCGTATTGACAAAAATCGATGCGTCGCTTTCTTTTTAATAAATTTGGTATGCGTAGGGATTGCACCAGGCTTTACCTCTCGAGGGATCTTGAGAAGCTTACAACCCCCATCAGGCAGTGTACCTGATCGATGTAGTATAGTATAATGATAAGTACCGGGGGATTGATCGTTCAGCTAGGAATAGTGTCGCTAGGATTAGAAAACCTAAAGACTAGGTCTAGAGATGAGGGATGATTCTTTTTTGTATTTTTATATTTTTATGAAAGCAATTAAAAATCTCGGGTTTTAAGGAGTTTGGCGGAATTAGTTGCTAGTCAACTAACCCACTACTAAAGATGCAATCAAAATAAAATACTAAAAATGAAAATAAACTAAATTAACTAGAGTTGTGAGCAATATGTGGGAGAATTGTGTTTACTCAGATTTCACTACTCCCTAGATATCTTTTACACGTTAATTACTTGTTATAGTTGCGTGGATGACGGATTGTATTCCTTAATACCATTCATGGGGTGGCGTACTTACTTCCCCAATCCTATGGGCGCCTACTTCACTCCTATGTCGAGCCGGCTAAGAAGCTCCTAACATGGGATCACTAGAATTTGCTCATGCATTAAATACAACCAATAAAACCTAGTACACATCGGTTTATGTTTCCTAAGACGTTCAAGCATGTTACACAAGGGAGATCTGCCAGTTTTCTTAAGCCTAACATTGAAATCATTCATCCATTACAACCATAAACAAGTAATCAACATATAATTAACATCTAGGTTTCATTACATCTAAGCAAACACAAGATAGATCTAGCCTAGCATGTTGAAATCAAGAAAAGCATAAGATATATTCAAACAACACATAGACATATTGATTGAATTAAGAGAAGATTTATCTTAATTGAACATGAAAGGATTCAAGGGGTAAAAACCCTTGAAAACACTGTAAAATATGACCTAGGGTTTACAAAGTTCGGCCCTAGTTTTCTCCACACAAGTTCCTCTTTTAATGAATGAAAAATAGAAAACTATATATAGATTTTGATAGGTGACGGCGTCAAGAACAAATGTCTGACGCCGTCATCTCACCGCCAAATAGTTTCTCGGACTGCCTAGATCTTGGTCTGACGCCGTCATGTATTCTCCTTACACAGGCCGTCACCAAAAATTGTCTTGACGCCCTTGTTGTGACGCCTTCAGGTTTTCACTGGGTCGTCATGGTTTTTACTCTTGACGCCGTCATGATCTTCCTCTTGACGCCGTCAGGTACTGTTCTCAGCATATAAAATTAAGTCTTTGCCGTTTTCTTCACTTTTATGCTCCAAAAACGTCCGAATTGCTTCCTTTTCCAGAATCCACTCCCAAAGTACCTAAAATCACAAAAGGAACGATTTAGGGCAATATTTGATCATATAATTTCAATTCTGGGCTTAAATGACCCCCTAAAAGTGGTTCATTTTTCGCCTCATCATATACCCTTACACTTGAGATTTGCTTGTCCTCAAGCAAATGCGCTTTTATTCTAGTCAAAATACAAGTTAGGGGTCATTTAACACTAACATAAAAGTAATTACAACAAATAATCGTTCCACTAAAGACCAAAGACAAGCACAGAGGTCATATACTAGCATCTCACAAATAGTGTTTAGATACTCACATCTCTCGGGTGTAATAAAGTAATATCACATTATGGAAATGGAAAATATCTCTCACTACCTGTCAGAGCAAAATAGATTACCATAGGCTAGGGAAAGGATCAAACCTCCACCACATGGCGTAAGCACCTAGGATAAACTATCAAAGAGGTCTTTTAAAGGGTTGTAACGTTAGGTGTAGGGATATGGAATACACGGTTTTGTTGGATATAAGCAGTCTTTACTGGTGGCGAGTTAATAATCTTGGTTAATTACATGTACAATATGGCATTGCTAAGCCAAGACTAGACTCGACTTAAGCTAATAAATCAAATAAATAACGAAAACATAAAATGAACATAGAATGAAAAGGGATGGTAGTCCGTATGTTTTATAGGGAATGAATATTCCCCTTACACTTGAATCTTTACAATAAACTAATCTAATGACTCGAATTAAGAAAATCAAAACACTTGGAGTACTTTTAAGATTAACGCACATACGGGGGTAATATATGATGTTCTTCCCCATTACTCCAGGAAATAAGTACTTTACCCACGAGTCTCAATCGTCCCAAAACAATATGTACAAGGATATGACTCGACTTAGCAACCATGTAATCAATTAGATAATTAACTTAGGGTTTAACAAATAACAATAATGCACTAAAAATGAGTGCATACACGGAAGGCTAAGGCGATTTGGGTGTACATTTAAGTGGGGTGTAACAAATTCTTCCTTTAAGTAAAATGCTTAAAGTTAGAAACGAAAAGATAGGCTCGGAGGGGTGTACTAGGGGTTTCGTGTACTAAAAATGAGTACAACGCTAAGGTGTAGGAAAAATTAGTTGACTTAACTAGCCAAGTAATATGACTTAAATGGTCAAGTAATTATGATACGGGTTTAACACAAGGGTGATCCTAATACCTCTTATCATGTAGTAAATCCTACTACACGAATGTAGTCTTACTAGCGGTCTCGGGATGCATCACTAACGCAAGTTCTAGAATCTAAATGCTACCGGTACACTCATAAGCACTAATAGTAAATGCTTTTCCTATCAAATCTAAAGGCGAACCTATCATATTTGGGTGGAAAATTTTTCTGAATAGTACGGTTTTGTGCTAGTCATACAATCTCCTATCCATGAGACGCTTGGTATGGCTAAAGTTTCACTCCTAAATGTTGTAAAAAATTTAAAATTTGGTGCTAAAATTACATTAACAAGTATTTCTCATAGTTTTATTACACATCTACCATCAAACAAACAAACTCAAGCGAAAGTGTATCTGTAAGGTATTATCATTTTACCCTCCCCTTACACTTAGGATGAACATTGTCCCCAATGTTCAAGTAAAGAATGTAAAAGTGAAATAAGTAAAACGAATGAAATCAAATACTCCCCTGATTCGCTCGGTATGGATAATAAGGTGGCAAGGTTAGATCTTCCTCCAAAAAAATGAACAATCAAAGCTTCCCTTCCAGAATATAAATCATCTTCTTGTCATACATAACCTGTAAAACCTGAGAAAACAGACAAGGCAACCTTGCATAAAATCGGCGGCAATCTACATATGCTAAAAAATCCTAGAAAACAAAAAAAATATAATGCTTATGGAATGATGTTTGCAGATTTCCTGGAGATTATAAAACTAATAATTCAACAAAAACTTTAAGACTCCGTTAGAAAAACAAAACTGGTAAAATTTCCAGATTTTTACACGTGATGCCATCAAGAGTAAACTCGTGACGCCGTCAGAAGTGATCTGCAGAAATTCTTATGTTAAGTTTCTGGAAAATTTCTGGAAAAACTTCGTCCTACTTCCTGGAAAATCCTGCAAAACATCATCATGACTCGATACAAGCATTTGACTCTAACAAATACGAATATACATGTTCACTTAATATTGTGGAGAATCATGATCGGTTTTGTTTCTTAAAAACACATTTGGGGTTTCCCCTTACACTTATCTTTTGCAAAAATACCTTTGGGTGAAGTTAAGACTAAGCTAAACAACAAAGTAAAGTATTTTCACTATTTAGTTTTGAAACATGATCTACCAACAATAGAAATAAAGCATGCATACGGAAGCAAATAACAAACAAACAAAATAAAAATCACACAAAATGAAGAATGACACCATAAGCACATTCCATTATTACTAATTAACTTAAGCATAAAAAGAAAAATAAAATTATCCAAGGCCAACAAAGGCCACAACCTAAACTATTACAATTCCCATTGTTTCAAATTACATCATCATCAATAAATTGTTCAAGCATAACAGATATCAGGAAAGATCACTGGGGAGGGGGACCATAACGGTAGTCATAACCAGGAGGGAGGTGCCCTGTGTACCCGTAGGGAGGGTAGTCCGTCTCACGACCGGGGAATGGGTCAATCTGCAGGTGGGGCTCGATCTGATCACGGGTGGAGAGGTGCTGCATCTGGCAGATGGTATGATCATACATCCAATCAAAGCGCTGGTCAGTGGTGGTCCGCCATGCGTCCACCTGACCCATCCAGGCCCCCTGGTGTGCCTGCCAGTCTCCCCGACTCATGTGTCGGTGGTAATCAGCTGACCTAACCTCATAATCCCCGAACTGATGCTGCTGGGGTGCTCCCTCATCATCGTCATTATCCTCAGCACCATCAGGTCCTCCTGCCTCGTACCAGCCATAGGACCCATCCACCAGCTGCATCACGATGCTCATCTGCCTGAGGGATTTAGCCCTTACTACCCTACAAGCCCCGCAGTCGCTCAAGTATCCCATGATCGGGGGAACAAGCAGCTCATAAGATCGAGCCAACCGGGTCACGAACATCCCCCATGCACCTTGTCAATATCCCTCTCCCCCACACTGGTATTCAAATAGCTGGCTACCCAAAATGGGATGTTGCAGTAAACATCCGCTGAAAAGATGGTATAAAGGTAGAAAAGATCTAAAGCAGTGACACGGTGAGTGGTGCCATGACGCCCCGACAAGCTGTATATGATGCACCTGTGGGCTAACCTGATCACGGGATCCCTTATTGATGCTGCCCCAGTAGTCGAGGTGTACACCCCGTTCCCAATGCTCGGCCTAAAAGTGGCGCACCTCATATCGTTCCTCACAATCTCCCCATGTAACAACCTCTGCATAAAACCTCCCTCAACAGCCTCCTCCCTAGTATACAAACCAATCCTCTACCCAAACTCAGTAACCGAACATGATCGAACCTCCCCTCCTAACCTAAAGTAAATAGTGGTACCCCCCATATCCGTCCGGGCCTCCGCCAGATCAAAGTGAAAAGTCGCAAAGAACTCCCTAACTAACTCACTATACACAGTCTCCCTCATCCTGAACAACCTCTCCCATTGAGGACCCGTGAACCCATCCGTTTGGATCCTCCCCAAAAACTCAGCCTCTAAACCTTGGGACCTCAGAAACGCCCAATCAATCACAGCACCAGCATCAATGTGGTGATTAACAAGCTCCGCATACTTAGTTGTAGCGGCAACATTGTCGAACTCACCCCAACTATGGACCAATTCCCCATAGTTAACTTGTTGGGACCTAGAGGAGCTGCCACGGTGTTGTCGTGATCGCTTGCTCATTTTCCTGGAAAAAGATAGAGTGGACGGAAATGATTAGAATGAGAATTTTATTGGCTCATGCTGTCAGACACATTTGACGCCGTCAGGAAGGAGATTCTGACGCCGTCAGACCAAGCAGAAATCGAACCATGCAATTACGAGGGAAAAATCAATTTTGAAACTCTTAACCCATTACCCAAACACTCCATTAAGCAGAAAACATGGGTGGGGGGTCAAAAAATCCGTGGTATGAAAGATTTTTCCTAAATTAACGTATGATTCAAGTAGGACAACATCATCTAAGGGTAACCCCATGATTATAAATCACCAAGGGGACGGAATTACGATTTATCAAAGATGGGTCAAAATGGGGTTTTGGATGAAGGGGGTTTTCAAAATTGGTTGAACCTGAGGACAATTGAACGAAAAAGAGTGAGGAAAAACTACTTACCAAGTGGAGATTAGTCACAAAAGATGTCGGATTGGATGATGGAGACTCGGAGGTGGAGCAACAATTTGGGTGTGATTTGTGGGGTATGAGTTGAAATTGATGGAGTTTAGGTTATTATTGCTGAGATAGTGAGGTGACGGCGTCAAGAGTTAACATCTGACGCCGTCAGATGCCCGCATCAGGAATAAAAAGTGGTAATTCCACATTCAGTCCCTGCACTTCGTGTGAATAGCTAAACACAAGTAAAAACTATGAGTAGCTATCCCATTAGTGAAGTCCACCAGGGTCGAACGTTTCATTACCGTCACGGAAAGAGGTGTGGTTGTAGAAAGGGGTGGGTGAGGTTTTAGTTAAGTTGTAACCTTCGAATTGGTCAACGGTGGGTACAAAGAGGTGTTGTTCCATAGAGGGTCTCAAAGCTGTGGTGTTTCTGAGGTGCAACCTCTTCACACCGGGTTTAAAACCAAAGGAACGTCTCTTGCACAAATTTGGGAGCGTGATTTGCAAGCATCCAACAAAAATGTTATGAAATTGCGAATTCTCCTCCTCCTGAGGATGCTCACAAAAGTAGGAGGTGATTGACGGTGAAGCACTTGGAAAGGATTTCTCGTTATCCTCTTGGTCAAACACTAAAGGAGTTCAAACCTCAAAGACTTTTTCGATTTTTCTTGGTGCAGATTTTTCCTTAATCGTCTCTTTGATCCTTGATATGAATTTGTCCACTAAATCCATAAAAGCATTGCGAGTGCTTTCCATGCGTGCTTCTAAGTGCCGGATTTGTTTTTCCTGATTATTCATGAAGGTTACCATTATCCCTTCGAACTCCTCTTGTCGTGAACGTTAAAGAAAATTATGGTTGATAACCGCATTCCTACGTATATTAGGATTCCACGCGGTTTCAGTAGCAGGTTTTTCAGCTCTCATTAATTCTTTTACTTGCTTCTTGATACTTCCTAATAATTGTTCTTGGGTGGCATGTGCGTAATCAAGTTTCCCCTTGTTTGAAAACATCGGGTCCTCCCATCCTTCTTCTTCGTACTGTGCCAACCCCTCAAGAACTTTCCAGCATTCGTCAATGCTAAGTCTGTTTAGCCTGCCCTTGGCTGCATAATCTATAGCCCTCCTTGTTTGATAGTTAACTTTATCGTAAAAGATTTGAATCTGGAGCCATGGTTCGATGCCATGATGAGGGACTTTTCGGAGTAGGTCTTTGTATCGAGTCCATGCATCGTAAAAGGTTTCACCTTGATGTTGTTGAAACATCAAGATATCATGTCTAAGCTTGGTAGTTCTCCCCGGTGGGAAAAATTGAGCAAGGAAACGAGTGGTGAGATCATCCCATGAGGTGATGGATCCCACGGGTAAACGCTCAAGCCATTGGCTAGCTTGGTCATGTAGAGAGAATTGGAATAGGCGTAATCGGGTTGACTCTCTAGTTGTAACATCAAGGTCTATAGAATCTACGATTTTAAGGAAGTCCTTGAGATGTTGGTTTGGATCTTCGGAACGAAGTCCATGAAATGCACATCCGCTTTGCACCAACCGGATGGTGTTGGATCGCAAGGGGGTCACATTGGCTCCTTGGGTGAGCTCAATGGTGTTTCGATAGCCTTGGTGGCTAGGTTGGGAATATTCTCCTAGGGTTCGGGCCTAAGAGGTTGGTTATCTAGTTGTGGGTTTTGTTGTGGTGGGATGATGGGTTCAAAGATGTTACCATCGTCCATGATGTCGGATGGCGAAGAGTTACGAACAAAAACACGAAGAAATAAGATAGACTAAAGAGAACCTAAAAATAAAAATAAAATCTTACTAGAAAGGAATCTAGCAAGTAGACCTAATAAAAAGAGATTCTAACCTAGACAATAACTATTCCCTGGCAGCGGCGCCAAAAACTTGGTATGCGTAGGGATTGCACCAGGCTTTACCTCTCGAGGGATCTCGAGAAGTTTACAACCCCCACCAGGCAGTGTACCTGATCGATGTAGTATAGTATAATGACAAGTACCGGGGGATTGATCGTTCAGCTAGGAATAGTGTCGCTAGGATTAGAAAACCTAAAGACTAGGTCTAGAGATGAGGGATGATTCTTTTTTGTATTTTTATATTTTTATGAAAGCAATTAAAAATCTCGGGTTTTAAGGAGTTTGGCGGAATTAGTTGCTAGTCAACTAACCCAATACTAAAGATGCAATCAAAATAAAATACTGAAAATGAAAATAAACTAAATTAACTAGAGTTGTGAGCAATGTGTGGGAGAATTGTGTTTACTTAGATTTCACTACTCCCTAGATATCTTTTACACGTTAATTACTTGTTATAGTTGCGTGGATGACGAATTGTATTCCTTAATACCATTCATGGGGTGGCGTACTTACTTCCCCAATCCTATGAGCGTCTACTTCACTCCTATTTCGAGCCGGCTAAGAAGCTCCTAACATGGGATCACTAGAATTTGCTCATGCATTAAATACAACCAATAAAACCTAGTACACTTCGGTTCATATTTCCTAAGACGTTCAAGCATGTTACGCAATGGAGATCTGCCAGTTTTCTTAAGCCTAACATTGAAATCATTCATCCATTACAACCATAAACAAGTAATCAACATATAATTAACATCTAGGCTTCATTACATCTAAGCAAACACAAGATAGATCTAGCCTAGCATGTTGAAATCAAGAAAAACATAAGATATATTCAAACAACACATAGACATATTGATTGAATTAAGAGAAGACTTATCTTAATTGAACATGAAAGGATTCAAGGGGTGAAAACCCTTGAAAACACTGTAAAATATGACCTAGGGTTTACAAAGTTCGGCCTAGTTTTCTCCACACAAGTTCCTCTTTTAATGAATGAAAAATAGAAAACTATATATAGATTTTGATCGGTGACGGCGTCAAGAACAAACGTCTGACACCGTCATCTTGCCGCCAAATAGTTTCTCGGACTGCCTACATCTGGGTCTGACGTCGTCATGTATACTCCTTATGCAGGCCGTCACCAAAAATTGTCTTGACGCCCTTGTTGTGACGCCTTCAGGTTTTCACTGGGTCGTCATGGTTTTTACTCTTGACGCCGTCATGATCTTCCTCTTGACGCCGTCAGGTACTGTTCTCAGCATGGAAAATTAAGTCTTTGCCGTTTTCTTCACTTTTATGCTCCAAAAACGTCCGAATTGCTTCCTTTTCCAGAATTCACTCCCAAAGTACCTAAAATCACAAAAGGAATGATTTAGGGCAATATTTGATCAAATAATTTCAATTCCGAGCTTAAATGACCCCCTAAAAGTCGTTCATTTTTCTACTCATCAAAATTCGAAAACTGTTTTTAATAAAAAGTTTAAATACGCCGTATCTGTGAAACAGATGAGTCGTATGTCGGTTAGGGTTTAAAAATTTTCTGATTAAAAACAAAATACGTCGTAACTAAAATATAGATAGGCCGTACTTGAATAATTAAATGCGTTGTATATAAAAATTAAAATGCCATACGCCGCATCTGGAAAACAGATGCGCCGTATCGTTTATATCAGCAGAATTCAACGACAACATTTTATGCAGAAAATAAAGAAATCAAACAAAAACACACAAAACAAACAATCAAACAAACACACAAAAACAAAAAATATGCAAAATATATAATGAATGCAAACAAACAAAGCAAAAACAAAGGGTTAGTAAAAATAAAATCTAAAAAACCTAAGAAATCAAAAAGTTAGAAAACCTAATTAAAATACTAATAGATAAACAAATTTTAACAATTCACTCCCCGACAACGGCGCCAAAAACTTGTTGCGTGCATTGTGTCATATGTATATAGGGGTAATTGCCTATTTCAAGTTTTACATTTATATTTAGCCGACTTATCCTATAACACACACACTAACAGACAGTGTATCCGATCAAAATGTATTTAGCGGTAAGTAGAGTGTCGATCACTAAGAGTGGAACGTAAAGCTTAATTTGTCTATCAATATTTTAATATCCTAAGTTAGTTTTACAATCTAATCTAACGCAAGGGGGGGTTTAGTTTGAGAGACTGGCACAGTTTTGGTTTTATTAAACAGTAAATTAAACTAATGAGAACGAATCAGCAAATAGCAACACGTACACAGATAGATAATAGAGATTACAAGAAGACCTGTCCTAATAATTAAGAAGCTTGTCACTTGTTTTATTGCTATTTTTAAATGAAGTGTATCGTAATCTATTCTCTCTCGTTGGATCGCAATATATCGGCGAGTAAACCCTTAATGATCACTTATGTCTATCCTACTTATCCAAAGACGTTAGATTAAATAGGCGAGGGGCAGATATGGCAGTCCACGGGCTCAGCTAGACACAGAGGTTATCAAAGCACTAATATAAGTCACCAAAGACATCAGCATATAAACTTTAATTAATGGGAAAGCAATATTGAGGGGAGTGTACGATGTTTCGTAGTCACATATCACAAGTCCATCAATCCTGATGAATTAAAGCATACTATTACAATAAAACAAAACTACTTAATGAATTAAATACATGCAAGACCTTCTTAAAGCTCTAATATCTTTGTTTGGAGTGTGTCTTGTGAAGGTTCTTCGACTGAATTCGTCTCCTTAAGGTTATGTTGCACACAAAATTCGTAACAGTCTTGTGGTATTTATACTTTCTGTCCGAGGGTTCGATGTGGCGCATTGAGTAACGAGATGCGGCGCATTAACTTAACTTTGCGTTGGGTCCAAGATTAATATATTCTGGAATATTCGTACACTGCCTTTAGATGCGGCGTAACTTGATTCTTGTATGCGGCGCATGTCCTTTAGCGTCTTGGATTATATCTGGTGAAGTCTTGATAATGATACGCCGTATGTCAGAAATATGATGCGGTGTATCTGGAGTAGAACAAGCTTGATCTTCTTCATTGACCAAAGTTTTATATGCGGCGCATGCTAGAATCGCATGCGGCGCATTCTTCAGAGTCAGACAATGGTCTTTGAATTCATCTAAGTATAATATTGCGGCGTATCTGTTGAGAGAGATACGGCGCATCTTCTGGGTTTCTAGACTTTTGATATCTTGCTGGTTTTGCTCCATATTTCGTCCAAAATCGTTAAGTTTCACCAATTGCTTGTTTTTACCTAAGAATTACTAAAGTAAATAATTAAGTATCGATTCTCATAAATAATATAATAAAACAAGTCAAATAAATAGGATAAATGATGTCAATAAAATGCACTTATTTGAGTTCATCAATTCCTGAAAATTTAAAATTCAGAAAATTTTCGAAAATATAAGATTTCCAGCAGAAAAACAAAACCTGGAAAATTGTGCAGATACAGTACCTGACGCCATCAGGTTGTAAGGCCTGGCGCTGTCAGGAATGATCTAACAGAATTTTTATATTTTGTTTCTGGAAAATTTCTGGAAAAATTTGAGGTTTAGAACCTGGAAAATCTGCAGAACATTCATTGTGATTCGATACAAGCATTTGGACTCGAACAAACACACTATTATATATGCTAAATTAATCTTTGTTATTATTCATGTCAAATATGTTCTTAAAAACAAATATGATCTTCCCTACACTTATCTTTTTGTGAAATACCTTTATATGTAATTGAGGCGAAGTTAAAAACAAAATAAAGCATTTTCACAAAATATTTCAGACATGAATAATAAACAAAGAAAAATGGAGTATATATATTGAATAAAATTAAAACAAACAAGCAAACAATTAAAAGCTTGGGTTGCCTCTCAAGAAGCACTTTTCTTTATTAACGAGTCTTGTAGCTAGACTCAAAGTTACGTCCTACCTTGTATCACTAATGCTCACATACCCGAGTTGTAACACCCGGTACTTTTCTTAAACCTATTTTACGAGCCAAAACATTTACTTTTGAATTTCGTCAACTCTTGAACTTCTTTAAACTTGTTTGGGTTAGAAAAACTGTGAATATCTTGTTTAACGTGAGCGTTGTTCCTTTATCGAATCGGCACAACCTAGAAAACTCGAATCGTATTGCATTTGCCAAATTATTTGAATTATTTTGTGTTTGAGAAAAACTATGAAGTTTATGCTTGATTTTATTGGAAAAATTATTTCGTGAACAATGGCGCAAGTTTCGTAATTTTTCAAGTTCGTTTGCTATGTCGTTTGGACCCCGAAGCGTTTATCGTGAGAAGTTTATTACGTTGGCAGTTTTGGTCCCTTAACTTACTTTTTATTTCACACCTTACACTTCAATTAATAACATTTCTACCCTATACTTTTTAAATATAAATACCCCCATTTTATTTATTTAGCCATTAATAAACACACACACACCACCCACTTGTTCTCCCTCCTCTCTCTCTCTTGTTTGCCGACGACTCACCGGAACCAAATCCGGTCACCGGAATATTTTTCCGGCCACCCCTTTTTCTTACACCAACTTATAGATCGTAATATCCCCGTCACATTCGTACCACTCACACCCCCATACACCCTCCTGTACGCTCCCACGCGCCACCACAGTGCGCTGCCACCACCGCCGCTGCCACTCCGCCACTTTTCTCTCTTGGTATAGCCTCCACGCACCCCTTTTCTTCTTTTTTCATTAATATTTTTGAAACCCTAGTTTTATAAAAATATTTTATAAACGTTTTTTTGTTATTAAACCTTTTACTAAAATCATTTTTATAAATGATTTGAACCCAAACTCGTGTGGATTTGCTTACTCAGTCGCGACTCGGTCCGACTCACCGAGTCAACTCAGTGACTCGGTGAGGTTTTTGATGTTTTTGTTGTGGTTTTGGTTTATGATGACGAGGGAGTATATTATTTTTGGTGTTTGATTGTTTTCGAGGGTCCATTTGGCTATGGTTGTTCTCGGCAGTAAACTCACCACACCACCGAGACTTGTGTGGTGGTGTGGGTGAGTTATTGGTGTTGTCCTTGTTGATGTTTATGGCTAGGATTTAGGATAGATAGATTGAGGTTGTGTTCGGATTTGGTTTTGTGGTTAAGCCGAGAGATTCAAGACTCGATTTGGTCGAATGATTTTGGATATGGAGTTGTGTTTGGGTTATCTTGGTCTTGAGTTCGAGCCGTGACTCGTCTCGAGTCACGACAAGACTTATTTAGTGTTTTGGTATATTTGTTTGATAGTTAGTTTGATTTGGTCATGATACGGTTTTGGCGACTATATTTGGTATGGGATAAGGTAACAAATAATATAAACTTGACTAAAAATTATGAAACAATAAAAAGAGTTTGTTTATAGTGAAGCAGTTGTGACATCGGACATGGATCCGGATATCTATATTGTTACATTATTTGTGATGGACAAGGATTGGACGTATCGGATTTGCGGTGTGGTTATTTGGACTATATGGACCCTTTGGTACGAATAATACGAAATGGTCGATAAATCTAAACAACTAACATTAACGTGAATGATATGTCCAATTGTATATAATAACTTGTGACATTTAGCGATAATTAGGATATATTTTTGAGTCGTTGACTCGGGAAAATATTTTATAAATGGGCAGGTCATGCCGAAATTTCGTAAAATTCTTTATAAACTTTAAATTATTTTACCAAACTTTATTATTTCAAAACCCTTTTCATTTCAACGTTACTTTGGGAAAATGGGTAAATCTGAGACTTGTTGTTAGCGTGTGTTATCTAATTAAGTGTATCTTTCATTTCATTTCTTTCTTTCCATTTCTTTTCGATGATTTTCTTCAAGGAGTTCTTTCATTTTTCGCCGACGCATACATTTTCTAACTTTCTTGTCGTCCACACGAGATTACAAATGTTTACTTCTTTTAACGACATTGAAAACTAAACCTTTTCATAATAACACGGGTATTCGAAGAACGTTTCCTTATATATTACTTGAGTATTATTTCTGATATAAATCACTCGTTAGGTTGTGCCGATCCAGTTTCGTTGTACTTGTACTGCTTGATGCCGTGTGACTATACTTTTGATGCTGTTGTGCTCTCCTACTTTGATGCCATTGTGTTGACTAGTTGATGCTAGTCGTTATATCTTGCATTGCTGCATACTCAGGTGAGTTCATAGCCCCACTTTTATCTATTTTAATTGTTTTGCAAACTACTTGGGGTGAGATACATGCTCTGTTTTTACTATGATCACAATGGTTTGAAAACTGTTTATGGAACTAAAAACTGATATTTTCTGGTACTGTGAGTTAAGCAGTAGCCATTTTGATAAGCACTAAGTACGATTTTTGCCACTATTAAGTCCCTCAGATCATGAGCCATTAATCACTTGCGAGTGAGCGCGAATATAGGGATATAGGCCTATAGGAATTGACCCTCCCACTCCTTTTGCCAGATAAGCAATTTGGGTGTACTATATTCAAGGTTTGTTGGGTACTTGGCAGGTGCCCGATGTTGGGGGCATTCGTTATATTATGAAATTCCGGGGTTATTGTCGACTTATGGTGTTTGTTAACGCTTTGGTCTCATGAGCTTAGTGCAGTGGGCGTATAACAACGTAGCCCCGTGGTATTTTTCGGGCGTATAACAACGTAGCCCCTTTATCTTAAAATTTGGAATATTATGATCAACTACTTTACTTTAAACCTATGGATTCACTCAACCTTTGTGTTGACTTTAGCATTTTTATGTCAGGTGTTAGATACTGCCGCTGTATATTTTACTTGGAGGAGCTTGGCGAAGGGCATGGCTTGGTTATAGAAGACTCCGAAAACCGTTTGGGACTGATTTAAGTCTAATTTTGAACTATAGCTTCCGCACTATTTTTAACTAATGTAGATTGAATGTTTTCAATTATAAATTTTCTTCTAAAATGGTTTGTGTAAAACCGTTCTTTGTACTTCTTGTTTTGATAACAATCGAGTAGCACCCCCAGACTTGTATGCTTCCGCTGATCTGGTTTTCGGGGTGTCACAGAATGGTATCAGAGCCAAGGTTATAGAGAACTGATATTTTCAAAAACCCAGACTATAACCATTTTTCCTATGACCAGAACGTGCCTTCCTGCCAAGCCGATGCCTCGCGTGTGATTATAATTGATGATGTAATTGATGTCATACTTGATAGCATGTTTGATGAGATATTTAATGAGATACGAGGTATGATATTTAACGATTTGAACTCACCCCACTTTCACTATTCACTATGAGTATTTTTCATATACTTACGTTGGTAAATTCATTATTGATTTCGAGTTTGTATACTCGTCATGGTTTTCTAAACGGTTTTGAAAGCGAGGGACGTGGTACTAGTATAACTAAACTGAGTATACCGAAATTCATTGATCCTCGGTTGGGAGTAGATTGATCACCTATGATCAACCGAGGATAGTGGGGATGTGACTTGATCACTTACATCTTACAAATGAATTTTGCTATACCAAGAGTAGTTATAACAGGATTATGTTTCGAGAAGATTTTCGATTTTGAAATTTTGGAAAATGATGAACTTTTGCATATGAGCACGACACACTGGCATCACAAAACTTCACGAATTGAACGACACTTTGAATCGTTATGCGCTTTCCGCCTCTATGGAACTTTTGTTTGTTGTCATCTGATTTTGCTCGCACCAGGTCAGGTGAGACCCGATCGGCCATCGTTTTGAATTCGAGCTGATTATTTTTTTAACTCGATCGATGTCGTAATAAACACATTTGAGTTTGTTAGAGCGTTTGTATTTGGTTTTGGCTTTGTTGAATTTGGATTTCTTGATCCCGTAAATTTTGAGCCTCGTTTGGAAAATTGTTTCTATAATCTTTTTAGGGGTATGTTACAGCCCTCATTACCCAAACCTTACACTCTGTTGATGAACCGGGTTAGATCACTAGTCGTTTAAGTGCGATCATTTTGTAACACTTGTAAGATGAACCTTTTGATGGAAGTGAACAACGAAAGGATCGATGAATTCTTGGCAAGGTCTAGAAAACATGCGATAGGTTGAATTGTAACCTAGCAGAAGTTTTAGGAACTATGTAGAAATTTGAGCTACTATTTTAGGGAAGGATACCTAACCCTTCACTTATCTCTTGGGAATACCGGATACCCACATCATTACTTCCTTTATAAAATAATAAACTGCGATACGTTATTTTACAAAGTACATATGTAAATGATACGATGTTTTGAAAACATTATTTCTGGAAAACTACTTTTGGCCATGCTATTTTGGGAACATAATTTTGACACACTATTCCAAATACTATTTTGAACGGTAAACATTGGTTTCGCTATTTTAAAAATGTGTTATATTGATATACTACTTGAAAACTCTTTTAGGGGTATTTTACTTTGGGTACGCTGATTTGACAAACTATTTTGGTTACTATTTTGGTTAGTCAACGTTTGTTTCACTATTTAGAAGATGAATCGTATCGGTATACTAATTTGAAAAATTGTTTTAGATACACTATTGATGTACTCTACTTAGAACTATTTGGGAACACTCTTTTGGGCACTCCATTTTGAAAATACACTACTTTGGCATACTATTTTAAATGTTGTCTTGGGCAGTTAACTTTGGTTTTGCTGTTTTAAAGGTCTTTGGACATACTATTGTGAGCCCTCTATTTTGGAAATGCACTATTTTGAAAACCCTATTCTTGGAATACTATTCGAAAGCTACTTTGAAAACATGAATTCTCTGGTATTGCCCTAGGCCATTAGGTCATATGCTTTGTTTTCCCTGGAACCCTCGATTTGTGAGAGACTAGAATACATCGCACTATAAGCCGACGAGTTGGATGACATTGTTGATTTCCTTAGAAAACACCCCGTCGATTAAAATAGACACGACAATGGTTTAGTCGCATAAGTTGGACCTTGGAGACTGTAAACAAGATAATAGTGCTCATGAGGAAACAATAACCTTAAGTTTATAAGTAAGAGTTGCTTGTAATGACCATGATAGACGTTTGCCCTAGAATTTGTGTTTCGAAGCTGATATTGATTTAGAAATCTGATTGGTCAAGACCTTGAACAGACTATGGGTCATAAACCGTTTATCTCAATAGACCATTAACCGTTTCAAACCTTTACGCTTTAACCAGGGATCCACGTCATTTACCCTTTTGCCTCTACTTTGTTACCACTATTTTGGCTAGTTAAAACAAGCATTTATGGTATATTAAAACTACAAATTTTACTTACACACTATCTATGTGTTTGCACTTTTCACTATGACTCGCTTTCACTAATCTTCGTTAAACTATTTTCAATACTTGCGCTTTTACCTCGCTTTACCTACTCAACTTTTTCCGTGTTTAAACTTTACACTTTAACCATGGGCCCATAACCCACAAGTCGTTAGACATAGCCCACTCATTAGCATTGTTTATCCTTTTTCGCATCCTAAGCATGTTTCACTTTTAAACACGTTTGTTTTAAAAATCACCACCAATGGGGCGTATTAGCCATAAAATAAATAATTTCAAACCCTTATTTTGGTAAACTCATTTTACTTTAGTTATTTATGCACTTAAGGAATATCGTTCTGTCTCGACTTTACGAACCATCGTATTTCAACTACGTCTATACTTTCACTATTTTTAAACATTTAGTAATCAAAGTGTCAAATGCTATTATGATATTTATACATACGATAACCCATTCATCTTATTATTATTTCACTTTAAATCTCTTTACCCTAAAACGATTATATCCAAGTTTTCCATGAGTAATTAACCCATTTACTATGTCATTCCACATCCCATTATTATTTTCCACTACGCACACAATTATTTCTAATTATTTTACCAACCGTTTTGAGGTCAACCCATAAATGTTTTACTACTATATGTTGGAAACAAAAATTTGATACTACCACTATTTTATAAACAATAAATTGAATTCTTAATGTCACTCACTATTTTATATTTTTGTTATAAAATAAAATTTTATAAATTAAATTATTTTAATAAGCATAGTGTTTCCAATAAAAATGTTTTATTTTCCTATTAACATATTACAAACTAAATTTGGTTACTATTTTATAAATGTCGAACTATTCTTCTACTACCCTATAAATTGTTTTACAACTCATTTTACAAGCTATTTTATTATCAAGTCATAGATCGATTCGCTACCTTACTACTATTCCATAAACCTACGGGCAGTTTTACCGAAATTTTAGTAGATTACATGACTATTATCCTTCAAATTTTTACTACCGTCCTATAAACCATTTCACTTCCATGCGCACTGATTTAGTCACTATTTGATAAATTCTATTACTATTACATTACAAATTATTTCACCATTTCTTTTCAAAACTATTTTACTATAACCCGATGAACCACTTTGCTATTGAATCATTAGGTAAACTACAGAATTATTAACACCTCACAAACGACAAATGACTTTCTTACTAGCCTATGAACCGTTTTACAAATCGCCGCACAAATTATTGCATAAACTGTTTTTGTTGTCTTGCTAATCTAGCACAAATTTAACTATGGGTTTGTTTTCATTTTCGGTCAGTCTGTGAGCTGTCCTACAAGCTGTTTTTATGAACTTTTTTTTACAAATCATTTCACAAGTCGTCGTATGAACCGAGTTGCTATTTTGCTGATACAAATCACAAAATTTGACTATGATTTTGTCATTATTTTGTAAATAATAAGTCGTTCTCTATTATTTTATTAGCTGTTCTACAAACTATTTTATAAAGTATTTTGCAATCACTATGTGAACCAACTATTTCTATGAAAAGTGTTTTCATACTATAACCGATAACTTCCCCATTTGAAAATAAACCAAACCTTAGAAGTGGATCCCGCACCTGTGCCTCATAACTGAAAAAGTAAACCCACTCGTTCCGTGCGATTAGAATCTCTGATTGGAGTGTAGACAGTGAACTAGGTTGTCAATGTACCCTCACACTTATGATATCTTACCTTCTAAGAGTTCTAGATGACACAGACTCAACACCCATTTCTTTTATGTGACTCGACTTCTGCACCGGAATACCAAGAGAACTTAGCCTGTTTGTCGACTATTGATGTTCGATCTCACCTTATAAACAAGAGACGACTTTTCTCAACATAGTGTTGGATTTGATTCAAGCTTCTCGGCTCACTAGTGCAACCGTTTATGTTATGATACCGCTTAGCACCGAATTACGCTTTCCAGCCCACCTGTACCACAATTTTCTATCAGGAAACCTTTTAGTACCGTTTAACAGATTGGAATACTTACACCTTTGAGCTTCGCCTAATATTGGACGTTGAACCCCGCTTAGCACTGGCAACTAGGTTTTCCCCTTGGATGTTTAGAAACATAGGTGGACGTTCATGCTCGACTACTCTTCTCCTTTGATGTCCAAACTTTTAAAGTTTTTCATAAAATGTTTTGATATCAACTCGAAACTCGTGGTAACATTTTCTAAAATACCTATTTTGAGGATTAGATTTTTCTGGTCAAATTTTTATCAAACTTTTGTTGAGAAGTGTCAAACGTCAATTTTTGTGAAATTTATCTTACCATGATCAGAAACACGCTTCTTACAAATTTATAAAATCTTTGGAAAACGTGTCATCTTACATAATTACTAATTCACAGCAAAGAAATTTGTAGTATTTGGAAAGTTATATTGGTCGAATTCATACAAACGTTTACCCAAATAGAGTTGTCAAACAAAGTTTTATCCATTCCTCTGAGGAGGGAAAATGCGAAATTTCAAACCAAAATCTTGAAGGTCAGTCACCCCACCATTTTTCCTTATCACCTTACGCTTATCGGATTAGGATTTTGTGTCATTGGAGTATAGATCCTATATAGAGTTCAGACCATGAGAAATTTCAGAGAAGACCCACTAGCAAAAATTGTGAAATATTGCGTAGTCAAGACTTAAACTGTTTCCCCTTATTAAGCCCACCTCGAGAACCGCTGTGCCTCACCAAAACGTTAGAAGGAGACAACTTATGGCAAATCACCTAAATACCCTTCCGCAAGCAAAAAGGAGCCCTTTGAGCAATCTAGTGAGACCCAAATCCGCTGCTATTATCATCACCTCTTCACCAACATTATTCTGACCTATAACTTGAGCCTAATCGCGAGGATGCGATTCCTTTTAGGGGTATGTACTGTAACACCCGGTACTTTTCTTAAACCTATTTTACGAGCCAAAACATTTACTTTTGAATATCGTCAACTCTTGAACTCATTTAAACTTGTTTGGGTTAGAAAAACTGTGAATATCTTGTTTAACGTGAGCGTTGTTCCTTTATTGAACCGGCACAACCTAGAAAACTCGAATCGTATTGCATTCGCCAAATTATTTGAATTATTTTGAGTTTGAGAAAAACTATGAAGTTTATGCTTGATTATATTGGAAATATTATTTTGTGAATAATGGCGCAAGTTTCGTAATTTTTCGAGTTCGTTTGCTATGTCGTTTGGACCTTAAAGCGTTTATCGTGAGAAGTTTATTACGTTGGTAGTTTTGGTCCCTTAACTTACTTTTTATTTCACACCTTACACTTCCATTAATAACATTTCTACCCTATACTTTTTAAATATAAATACCCCATTTTATTTATTTAACCATTAATAAACACACACACACCAACCACTTCTTCTCCCTCCTCTCTCACTCGTTTGTCGGCGACCCACCGAAACCAAATCCGGTCACCGGAATATTTTTCCGGCCACCCCTTTTTCTCACACCAACTTGTAGATCGTAATATCCCCGTCACATTCGTACCACTCACACCCCCATACACCCTCCCGTACGCTCCCACGCGCCACCACGGTGCGCTGCCACTCCGCCAATTTTCTCTCTTGGTATAGCCTCCACGCACCCCTTTTCTTCTTTTTTCAATAATATTTTTGAAACCCTAGTTTTATAAAAATCTTTTATAAATGTTTTTTTGTTATTAAACCTTTTACTAAAATCATTTTTATAAATGATTTGAACCCAAACTCGTGTGGATTTGCTTACTCAGTCCGACTCACCGAGTCAACTCAGTGACTCGGTGAGGTTTTTGATGTTTTTGTTGTGGTTTTGGTTTATGATGACGAGGGAGTATATTATTTTTGGTGTTTGATTGTTGTCGAGGGTCCGTTTGGCTATGGTTGTTCTCGGCAGTAAACTCACTACACGACTTGTGTGGTGGTGTGGGTGAGTTATTGGTTTTGTCCTTGTTGATGTTTGTGGCTAGGATTTAGGATAGATAGATTGAGGTTGTGTTCGGATTTGGTTTTGTGGTTAAGCCGAGAGATTCAAGACTCGGATTTGGTCGAATAATTTTGGATATGGAGTTGTGTTTGGGTTATCTTGGTCTCGGGTTCGAGCCGTGACTAGTCACGACAAGACTTATTTAATGTTTTGGTATATTTGTTTGGTTTGGTCATGATACGGTTTCAACGACTATATTTGGTACGGGATAACATAACAAATAATATAAACTTGACTAAAAATTATGAATGATGAGTGTGTAAATACTCATCATTTTTGGTCAATCTGAACTGCAAAAACGTTTAAAAACACCCAAGAATGCATCAAAATACAGAAAATATCCCAAAGATCGTGTTCTATATGTTTCAGATGCAAAATGATTGAAAACAAACGAAAAACGAACAAAGTTTGCATAATTGGCAGTTTCAGTCCCTCAACTTTCAAAACTTGACAAAATCAATCCCTGAGCATTTGTTTTAAAAGAAAAGTCAACCCAAGTCTTTTAAAAATCAAAATATTATCAAAAATTATCTTTGGGTAAGAAGTTTCAAAAGTTTACAAATGTGGTCCTTTAAGTGTGAAATTTGGCAATTTTGACCCCTCATGTTTGAGTTTTGGCAGTTTTGGTCCCTGGGCACTTTAAAGTGGGAAAATTATCATTTATGGTCCCTTGGGAAATCGAAAGTTGTCATATTTTACCCTTGGAACAATTTTGGCAGTTGGGCAAAACTCACCCTCCAAATTCAGAAAAATTACATTGGTGGTCCTTATACTTATTTAGTACAAAATCAAACGGACCCTTTGATATTTACCAACCCAAAATAAACACAAACCCACCAAAACAACCTAATCAAACCACCAGCCCATCACCACTCCTTGGGCCCAATACTATCACAGCCCAAACAAATACCCCGCTTATAAAACCCTGCCCATACCCCTTTTACGCTTAATAATAAAACCTACCCTTTGACCCAGTCAATCCTCAAACAAACGTGCCCCCCTTTTTCTTCCCTAACATATCTTTACCCAAAAGTTACTCCACCATCTCCCCTGATCTTTCCCTGCAACACTCAACCCCCTCCTCAAAAGCTTCAAACCTTCACAGGATACCACCTCCAAGTCACCCATCCGTGTGAGCAAAAGGGCTAAACTCTCATCCAACGGCTAAAATAAAAAGGAGTGGTGCTCAAGATTCCATTCAATGGCTGTGATAAGCCAAGAAGAAGCACAACAAGCATCCAGGCTCCTTTGTCTCACAAAGAAAACACATCTGGAAGAAGACAAGAAAGGACCAAGTAACCCTAGCAAAAGAGCTTTTAAATAGCAGCCTCAAGATAGACTGAATATTTGTCCAATTTTTCATGTTTTAGAAAAGTTTTGACCCTTTACTTTATTTGCAATTTTAATTTTAAGCACTGAAATTCAGTTGTCATTTCTTTTCAAGTATTGTAATTTAAATTTTGTTAATGAGATTTTAAGTTTCATTGCAATTTAATTTTTAAACATTTGAATTATTTCAAAGTTGTTTCCATGCTCTCTGAAATCCTTTAGGCAGTCATTTAAACATTTACAAGCAATCCACTTTGTTTCAAGGCTCAAATAAGTTTCAAAAATTTGGTTTACAAACTTAAGGGGGTGTTTGGGATAACACCATCTTTTCACCATTGGTCATTTGTATTCAATAAACAAGTTTGTTTTAGTCAAATCTTAGTCTAAATAGTTGTAATGAAGTACTTTCCAGTGTTTTCAATTAGCTTTATAAATTTTCTGTTAGTTTTCCAAATTTTTTATAAGATTTAGTCATCTACCAAAGTTGTTGTAGCATTTAGTAGTTTAAGGCCTTGTTTTGTATCAAATGGAGTAAATTTTGCATGTTCTAAGTTCTTTGAGTTATTGTCAATTAGTACTTCATGAGTTTTGGTCATTTTCCAAAACTGATACAGTAACCTTAACCTGTCCCAACTCTTCATTTAGGTTTCAATGTTAAGTAGGTAGAAGGTAATTTTAGTGTTCAATTATCGTTGCTCAAGTAGTTAGGAGTAGGAACTGTATAAGATTAAGTTTACTTCTGATTCTTAAGTTTATTTGCTAGCTTTTTCTTGTGCTCAATGACCCACTGCTGCACCTTATTCTGTCCCCATCAACAGCCCCTAAGTAGTCTTTATGCTTGGCTTTTGGTTTTATGAACAGTTTGTAGTATAGGTCTTATTAGTGTTGGCTTATTTTAGGTTAATAGGCTGTTGTTTAGCTTATTTCTAGGACTCAATAAGCCATCTGTTGTATTAACCTATCCTGTCCCAACTTCTTCTTTTGATCTCATCTTTTAGTTAGGATTTGGTAAGTTTCAGTTTATGGTTTTGATAGCATAAGTAGTCGGTAGCATAGAGTTTACATATTTCAGCTTATTACACTGTTTAGAATTCATTTGGTGGCCAATCGTTGGGCTGCAACTTCCCCCACCAAAGTAGGCCTACACTTACATGGTCTCAACAGCCCCTCAATGATGGATTTTTATTTTGTTCATTTTTTGTCCATATGACCCAAAATTTGGTTTGAGATATCTTTGCTAGCTTGTATTCATGCATCTATTTTTATTTAATTTTTAGGAATTTTTCTTTCATGCTTTTTGCAGCCCTGAAGTAGTCCCCCTAGGCTGTTTTTACCTCAGCATGCCAATTGTCCCTCTAGCTTATTCTTGTACTGGTTTGCTTGTTTTAAGCTTAGATTAATAGATTAGTTTGCTTATTAATGTTTCCCCTAGTGGCCATTAGCTTTATTCCCCCTTAAGAATAGCTTTTAGCGGTTTTAGTAGCTTTTTAGATTTCTAAGTTTTCCCACTTCAAGTTTAGTATAACTGTTGCTACTTTTCCTTTTAAACTGCTTTTTGGTTAAGATCTTTAAATTGTTGTAGTTAATAAAATTGTTCCTTTTCATGTTTTTAATGTGTTTGTTAAAAAAAAATGGTTTTGCAAAAAGGGTGTTGCCAATGGTCGAACCCTGGTCACCCAATTCACACAGACACTCAAGCATAATTCACCCACCATTTGTGCTCTATGTGTTTCTTGTCATTGTTTGTTTATTTTAATATTTATAGTATTAGTTGCTTGTGCTTATGTATCATTTCAGCTTAATTCATGCTTATTGCTGCTTATTTTGTTTTGCTTATTTCAAGTTTTTATTTTTCCTAGCATCTTTGTAGCATAATAAACTTTCTTAAAAATTTTCGTAATTTTCTAAAGTGTTTTTCTATTTTTCTCGCATTTATTTACTTTTTTAGTTTTTAAATCATTATAAAAAAATTAAAAAGCAAAAAAAATATTTTTCTTTTTTCAAAAATTTTCTTTCATAATTAGAAACGTAGAAAAATCATTTTTAAATCATTTTAGTTTTTAAATCACGTTTTACTTAGAAACGTAGAAAAATCATTTTAGTTTTTAAATCACGTTTTACTTCACGCACTTACACTTTTCTTAAGTTGACTTTTACATTTTTAAAATTAGATTACGTTTTAGGGTTTCCTATCTTCCTATTATCATTCCCGTAGGATTTTAAGTAGTTTTTAAGTTTTAATTTTCATTCCTTGTTTGTATTCCTAGTTTAGTTACGTTTATTTTATTTTCGTTTGTTATTCGTAATTTCCCGTAGTTGTAAAAGTTACATAATACCAAATAATCTCTCAATCATCCATACAAGCATTTTAATCTCGAATCTCACACGATATTGCCCATTCACACCTCGTTGGGACACGACCCGGGTAATCACTTACCCGGTATCACATATATATATATATATATATATATATATATATATATATATATATATATATATATATATATATATATATATATATATATATATATATATTGTATTCACGAGTTTTTGCAAGTCAACTTTTTCCTAAAGATTGATTGGTAAATTCCACTTACGTTTACTTTGTGTATATTTTTGATACGCACTCAAAAACGCATTATCAAAATGGCGTCGCTGCCGGGGAGGTTGTGTTGCGACAATATCGTTACGATTTTAACGATTAGTGACTTGTAGAACCTTCGTCAAGAAGTTATCGCTTTCAAAAAAAGTATAAAGCACAAAAATATTTTCCTTTTCTTTTGTATATATATTTATCATATAAATAAATACAAAAACATTTTCCGTTTTTCTTGTTAAATAAAATAAACATTAAAAACAACCGCCGAGAACCAAGGCAGAACACCTACCAACTGGGGGTGTGAACATTAATAAGTTCCCAAACAAAAGATCAAAACTTGCCATTATATCCTTTTGAGTGGTGTACCTTTTCTAAAGAAGCCATTCATTCGTAATTATTGGTTTAAGTTCCTTGTCTCGGTCTCGTTTTTGAGTTGTTTTTCGAAAAAACCAAAAATATTTTCCTTCTTTGTTTTAACAAAATGTTTATTAAAAATACCAAAAATATTCTTCTTTACCCTCCATCCGTTTGATTCTACCCTCTTATACCTCTCTCATGTATAATTCTTCTGGCGTCTCTCGGCTACACATGTTTTCACTGTAAAAGCCCGATTGAGAACGGCTATCGTTGTTTTCGGTGTATTTGTGAGAAGTGTGGAAATAATTGTAGTAACAGATTTTGTACTACGTGCAATTTGTTCTTAAATCAAAAATCTCTCAATGATTCACCAAATTCTTCCAACTACCCTTCACAGCCCGAGATACATGCTATTAATGACAAACCGTCAAGAATTGATCCTAACCTTTCACAATTTACGGTTAAAAGTTTGTCAAGCAAACGTACAGAGCTTAGAGCAGTAACTAAAGAGAATGACTTGCCTAATCTTCACGTTTATCAAGAACAAAAACCAGAGACCATAACGAAAGTGGTGGAAATTCCTAGCTCTCAGAGCACACCACTTGTCCCACCTCCGGATTTTATTCCTTGTGTCGGCTGTGGTGAGCCGCTTTTCGGTTTGCCATGTCGTTGGTGTACATGTGAACAATGTGGTAATGATATTCGGGACGGAAGTTGTTTGTTTTGTGGTTCGAGGAATTCATTCATTTATGAACTAAACCCCAATTCTTCGCAAAATTTTTCTAACTACCCTCCTCAAACGTCGTCGTTCGCTCAACATAATTGCTTCTATTGTGGAGATCCTTTAAGAGATGACTCACTTTGTGGACGGTGTTTTTGCAAGGGATGTGGATTTAGTCGTGGACTTTGTATGTGTTACGCTTCTATAGCTGAACCTACATTCACCTCCGATTATAATTCAAACTTTTCCAATTATCCTCAAAACAATTTCAATCATCCTCCTCAAAATTATTATGAGCAAGCACCGTATTTCAATGACACATTGTTCCAAAATACACCAATTGTTGAAAATTGTGGGGGTCCTCATTACAATTATCAATGTCAATCGAGGAGTCAAAATTACTATGACCCTAATCCTTGTTCTAGTGTTGATACTTCCGGTTTTGACGATTCCACACCCCCACAATTTCCACTCATTCCAAATTCTCGTGAGAAAACTATGGCAGAATTACTTGCTGAAGAACGAGATTCTGGAAAAAGCATGGAAGAATTACTGGCTGAGCAACGAGCAGCTAAAATGCGTGCCAATCTTCTCAATGCTGCTCTATTTGATGACGATGATGACAGGGATGATGAGGAAGATAACATTGTTACTCAAAAAGATTCATCGAGTACATCAATTGAAGTCCCACCAATCCAAAAATCGCAAGGAGAAAAGAGTATGAACGAATCACTAGCAGAAGATCAAATGGAACTCGTACAATCCATGAATGCTAGTCCTTCTCAACTCCCTCAGTCTGTTGTTATCACACAAGAAATTCCCACTCACTCTCTGATTATGGGGGATGAGCATCTTAGCACTGTTCCTGAAAAGGAATCAGACGAATTCATAAAGTCTAGTGTTGAGAACCTTGTCCCAATCCCAGGAGAGTCACAGGGAATTCTTGAGCATATGTGTGATCTTACTTCTCCTCTTGAGTGTCCAAAAGTTGAGACTTTCTCCGATTTTAGCGATGATTATACATCTTATGGTGACACTGAATATGTTGAGGCATCACTTCCGCATTCTGATGTTGATCCTCTTCTTGAGGAGCTCGCCGATGAACCCACTCACATCAATCCACTTCCATTGGGAAGTGATGATGGTCTCTTTGATTTCGAAGCCGATCTGGGAGAAATTGAAAATCTCTTATATCATGACCCGTCACTCACTTCTTATCCCAACAATCCACAAGAGAATGTTAATCACTTTGTTCCCGAAACATTCAAAACTACTATTATCAATCCTCTATTTGAATTCGAATCCGAATTCACTTTGATTTCTGATAATCCAATCTTTGATATTCAAAATGAGGATTGCGATGAGTCCACAGTGGAACAAGAGTTCACAGATTCACATCATGTGATTGACTCTCGTCACGAGGAGTTCTCCGGTGAACTCACTCATATCATGACTCGTCCGGAGTGTGATTACTTGGATGACAAGAAAAACCATGATCGGGCGGAAAGAGTCTCAATCATGAGAGTTTGTATTTCTATGACAAATTTTCCCACCCTCCCTCCCGATATGTTGTCCAAACCAAAGAGCTTAACCGATAAAATCTAAACTCAGGAAACTGAGCCCGATCTTGAGGAAGAAGATCTAGTCATGATTGTTATCATGACTTTCTTTCTTTTCTTCACCTACCTGGTGACTTCCTCTCTTTTTCACTCCTTCGGGAGTGAGGATACTATCTTTGACCCCGGCATTTCCATGTACCATTCTTTAGAGCCGGGTACTTATCTCATCGGTATGGAACTTTCACGTGCTTCAAATGTTTGTCCAAACATTTTAAATGAAAGTCCGATGGAGATTGTCTCTTCCACATGATACTTCCCCAAGAACCAATGAATTCGGGGTCGAGTCAAGCTAGCGACTCGGTAAACAAAAACAGTAGCATGCATATGGGGTTTTCACCCTAAGTGTGGGGGAGTTACCCATGCTGTTGTTACCATGTATATAAGTTTCAAAAAAATTATTCAAAAAAATAATAATAAAAAAATGTATGTATATAAATAAAGTGAAAAATGGTGTTTCCACATTTAGCTTGTAATGTTGCCTTTTTACGTTCAAAGAGTCGGCATAATAGCTGGGACTTTGAATATTGAGGACAATATTTAATTCTTAGTGTGGGGGGGGGGGGGGGAATTCTAGCGAATTTGATCACATTCTACCTTCTAGTACCCCCGTTTTTCGCCAAAAATTTCAAAAATTTTTCACTTTATTTCAAAATTTTTATGGTGATCAGTCCACCATGTCTAAACCACAAAAGGACTGGCTAATCCAGGAGCAAACGGCTCTTGGTAAAGATAACTCAAATCCGTTGATGGCTGACAATTTGCCGAAAATTGTATGGTACTCAACTCACCATATCCTAAAAAGTAAAGAGTTGGCTAGCCCGCAAGGTTATGGCTTGTGGTAAAGGCAATGGAAAACCATAATTGGTAATCAACTCAACAAGATGATGACTATATTCCATCAAAGAGTTGGCTAGTCCAGAAGCAAACAACTTCTGGTAAAGACAAATCAAATCCGTTGACAGCTTATGGTTTGCTTAAAATCATATGGTTATCAGTGTACCATAGTTCTTACTTGAACTGAAACATTTGGCTACTCCAGAAGTAATGGCTTTTGGTAAAGAGATTCAAATCCATTAAGTTTTCTCAAAAGATTGCTAGGGACTAGCAATAGTTTAGTGTGGGGAAATTGATGAGTGTGTAAATACTCATCATTTTTTGCCAATCTAAACTGCAAAAACGTTTAAAAACACCCAAGAATGCATCAAAATACAGAAAATATCCCAAAGATCGTGTTCTATATGTTTCAGATGCAAAATGATTGAAAACAAATGAAAAACGAACAAAGTTTGCATAATTGGCAGTTTTAGTCCCTCAACTTTCAAAACTTGAAAAAATCAGTCCCTGAGCATTTGTTTTTAAAGAAAAGTCAACCCAAGTCTTTTAAAAATCAAAATATTATCAAAAATGATCTTTGGGTAAGAAGTTTCAAAAGTTTACAAATGTGGTCCTTTAAGTTTGAAATTTGGCAATTTTGGCCCCTCATGTTTGAGTTTTGGCAGTTTTGGTCCCTGGGCACTTTAAAGTGGGAAAATTATCATTTATGGTCCCTTGGGAAATCAAAAGTTGGCATATTTTACCCTTGGAACAATTTTGGCAGTTGGGCAAAACTCACCCTCCAAATTCAGAAAAATTACATTGGTGGCCCTTATGCTTATTTAGTACAAAATCAAATGGACCCTTTGATATTTACCAACCCAAAAAAACACAAACCCACCAAAACAACCTAATCCAACCACCAGCCCATCACAACTCCTTGGGCACAAAACTATCACAGCCCAAACAAATACCTCGCTTTTAAAACCCTGCCCATACCCCTTTTACGCTTAATAATAAAACCTACCCTTTGACCCAGTCAATCCTCAAACAAACGTGCCCCCTTTTTCTTCCCCAACATATCTTTACCCAACAGTTACTCCACAATCTCCCTTGATCTTTCCCTGCAACACTCAACCCCCTCCTCAAAAGCTTCAAACCTTCACAGGATACCACCTCCAAGTCACCCATCCGTGTGAGCAAAAGGGTTAAACTCTCATCCAACGGCTAAAATAAAAAGGAGTGGTGCTCAAGATTCCATTCAATGGCTGTGATAAGCCAAGAAGAAGCACAACAAGGGTTCAGGCTCCTTTGTCTCACAAAGAAAACACATCTGGAAGAAGAAAAGAAAGGACCAAGTAACCCTAGCAAAAGAGCTTTTAAATAGCAGCCTCAAGATAGACTGAAAATTTGTCCAATTTTTCATGTTTTAGAAAATTTTTGACCCTTTACTTTATTTGCAATTTTAATTTTAAGCACTTAAATTCAGTTGTCATTTCTTTTCAAGTATTGTAATTTAAATTTTGTTAATGAGATTTTAAGTTTCCTTGCAATTTAATTTTTAAACATTTGAATTATTTCAAAGTTGTTTCCATGCTCTCTGAAATTCTTTAGGCAGTCATTTAAACATTTACAAGCAATCAACTTTGTTTCAAGGCTTAAATCAGTTTCAAAATTTTGGTTTACAAACTTAAGGGGGTGTTTGGGATAACACCATCTTTTCACCATTGGTCATTTGTATTCAATAAACAAGTTTGTTTTAGTCAAATCTTAGTCTACATAGTTGTAATGAAGTACTTTCCAGTGTTTTCAATTAGCTTTATAAATTTTCTGTTAGTTTTCCAAATTTTTTATAAGATTTAGTCATCTACCAAAGTTGTTGTAGCATTTAGTAGTTTAAGGCCTTGTTTTGTATCAAATGGAGTAAATTTTGCATGTTCTAAGTTCTTTGAGTTATTGTCAATTAGTACTTCATGAGTTTTGGTCATTTCCCAAAACTGATACAGTAACCTTAACCTGTCCCAACTCTTTATTTAGGTTTCAATGTTAAGTAAGTAGAAGGTAATTTTACTATTCAATTATCGTTGCTCAAGTATTTAGGAATAGGATCTATATAAGATTAAGTTTACTTCTGATTTTTAAGTTTATTTGCTAGCTTTTTCTTGTGCTCAATGACCCACTGCTGCACCTTATTCTGTCCCCATCAGCAGCCCCTTTGATCTAATTTTTAGTTCATTTTAAGTAGTCTTTATGCTTGGCTTTTAGTTTTATGAACAGTTTGTAGTATAGGCCTTATTAGTGTTGGCTTATTTTAGTTTAATAGGCTGTTGTTTGGCTTATTTCTAGGACTAAATAAGCCATCTGTTGTATTAACCTATCCTGTCCCAACTTCTTCTTTTGATCTCATCTTTTAGTTAGGATTTGGTAAGTTTCAGTTTATGGTTTTGATAGCATAAGTAGTCGGTAGCATAGAGTTTACAGATTTCAGCTTATTACACTGTTTAGAATTCATTTGGTGGTCAATCGTTGGGCTGCAACTTCCCCTACCAAAGTAGGCCTGCACTTACATGGTCTCAACAGCCCCTCAATGATGGATTTTTATTTTGTTCATTCCTTGTCCATATGACCCAAAATTTGGTTTGTGATATCTTTGCTAGCTTGTGTTCATGCATCTATTTTTATTTAATTTTTAGGAATTTTTCTTTCATGCTTTTTGCAGCCCTGAAGTAGCCCCCTAGGCTGTTTTTACCTCAGCATGCCAATTGTCCCTCTAGCTTATTCTTGTACTGGTTTGCTTGTTTTAAGCTTAGATTAATAGATTAGTTTGCTTATTAAGGTTTCCCCAAGTGGCCATTAGCTTTATTCCCCCTTAAGAATAGCTTTTAGCGGTTTTAGTAGCTTTTTAGATTTCTAAGTTTTCCCTCTTCAAGTTTAGTATAACTGTTGCTACTTTTCCTTTTAAACTGCTTTTTGGTTAAGATCTATAAATAGTTGTAGTTAATAAAATTGTTCCTTTTCATGTGTTTAATGTGTTTGTTAAAGAAAGATAAAAAAAAATAAAAAATAAAAAATAAATAAAAAGAAAAAATTGGTTTTGCAAAAAGGGTGTTGCCAAGGGTCGAACCCTGGTCACCCAATCCACACAGACACTGAAGCATAATTCACCCACCATCTGTGCTCTATGTGTTTCTTGTCATTGTTTGTTTATTTTAATATTTATAGTATTAGTTGCTTGTGCTTACGTATCATTTCAGCTTAATTCATGCTTATTGCTGCTTATTTTGTTTTGCTTATTTCAAGTTTTTAGTTTTCCTAGCATCTTTTTAGCATAATAAACTTTCTTAATAAATTTCGTAATTTTCTAAAGTGTTTTACTATTTTTCTCGCATTTATTTACTTATTTTAGTTTTTAATTCATTATAAAAAAATTAAAAAGCAAAAAAAAATATTTTTCTTTTTTCAAAAATTTTCTTTCATAATTAGAAACGTAGAAAAATCGTTTTTACATCCGTAGGACTAGCGTAGCTTGAATTTCACGTTTTACTTCGCGCACTTACATTTTTCTTAAATTGACTTTAACATTTTTAAAATTAGATTACGTTTTAGGGTTCCCTAGCTTCCTATTATCATTCCCGTAGGATTTTAAGTAGTTTTTAAGTTTTAATTTTCATTCCTTGTTTGTATTCCTAGTTTAGTTACGTTTATTTTATTTTCCTTTGTTATTCGTAATTTCCCGTAGTTGTAAAAGTTACATAATACCAAATAATCTCTCAATCATCCATACAAGCATTTTAATCTCGAATCTCACACGATATTGCCCATTCACACCTCGTTGGGACACGACCCGGGTAATCACTTACCCGGTATCACATATATCTATTGTATTCACGAGTTTTTGCAAGTCAACTTTTTCCAAAAGATTGATTGGTAAATTCCACTCACGTTTACTTTGTGTATATTTTTGATACGCACTCAAAAACGCATTATCAATGAAACAATAAAAAGAGTTTGGTTATAGTTAAGCAGTTGTGACATCGGACTTGGATCCGGATATTTATATTGTGACATTATTTGTGATGGACAAGGATTGGACGTATCGGATTTGCGGTGTGGTTATTTGGACTATATGGACCCTTTGGTACGAATAATACGAAATGGTCGATAAATCTAAACAACTAACATTAACGTGAATGATATGTCCAATTGTATATAATAACTTGTGACATTTAGCGATAATTATGATATATTTTAGAGTCGTTGACTCGGGAAAATATTTTATAAACGGGCAGGTCATGCCGAAATTTCGTAAAATTCTTTATAAACTTTAAATTATTTTACCAAACTTTATTATTTCAAAACCCTTTTCATTTCAACGTTACTTTGGGAAAATGGGTAAATCCGAGACTTGTTGTTAGCGTGTGTTATCTATTTAAGTGTATCTTTCATTTCATTTCTTTCTTTCCATTTCTTTTCGATGATTTTCTTCAAGGAGTTCTTTCATCTACTTTCGTCTGTTTTGGTTTTCGTTCGTTTTTGCCGACGTATTCATTTTCTAACTTTCTTGTCGTCCACACGAGATTACAACTGTTTACTTCTTTTGACGACATTGAAAACTAAACCTTTTCATAATAACACGGGTATTCGACGAACGTTACCTTATATATTACTTGAGTATTATTTTTGGTATAAATCACTCGTTAGGTTGTGCCGATCTAGTTTCATTGTACTTGTACTGCTTGATGCCGTGTGACTATACTTTTGATGTTGTTTTGTTCTCCTACTTTGATGCCATTGTGTTGACTAGTTGATGCTAGTCGTTATATCTTGCATTGCTGCATACTCAGGTGAGTTCATAGCCCCACTTTTATCTATTTTAATTGTTTTGCAAACTACTTGGAGTGAGATACATGCTCTGTTTTTACTATGATCACAATGGTTTGAAAACTGTTTATGAAACTGAAAACTGATATTTTCTGGTACTGTGAGTGAAGCAGTAGCCATTTTGATAAGCACTAAGTACGATTTTTGCCACTATTAAGTCCCTCAGATCATGAGCCATTAATCACTTGCAAGGGATACATGCGAGTGAGCATAAATATAGGGATATAGGCCTATAGGAATTGACCCTCCCACTCCTTTTGCCAGATAAGCAATTTGGGTGTACTATATTCGAGGTTTGCTAGGTACTTGGCAGGTGCCCAGCGTTGGGGCATTTGTTATATTTTGAAATTCCGCGGATATTTTCTACTTATGGTGTTTGTTAACGCTTTGGTCTCATGAGCTTAGTGCAGTGGGCGTATAAAGACGTAGCCCCGTGGTATTTTTTGGGCGTATAACAACGTAGCCCCTTTATCTTAAAATTTGGAATATTGTGATCAACTACTTTACTTTAAACCTATGGATTCACTCAACCTTTGTGTTGACTTTAGCATGTTTATCTCAGGTGTTAGATACTGCCGCTGTATATTTTACTTGGAGAAGCTTGGCGAAGGGCATTGCTTGGTCATAGAAGATTGAATGTTTTCAATTATAAATCTAATTTTTAACTATAGCTTCCGCACTATTTTTAACTAATGTAGATTGAATGTTTTCAATTATAAATTTTCTTCTAAAATGGTTTGTGTAAAATTGTTCTTTGTACTTCTTGTTTTGATAACAATCGAGTAGCACCCCCAGACTTGTATGCTTCCGCTGATCCGGTTTTCGGGGTGTCACACGAGTGTGAGCCACCTAATTGATGCCTCATCTTTCTTATATTTATCATTTAACTCTAAATATCCGTGATACTATCTAAAAAGCAAGGTTGGACCAAGTGGTTAACACCCTTGCCTCTGGAGACAGAGGTCAAGGGTTCAATCCTCACCCCTTGCAAGGCCGGAGGTCCTTTTCTACCTTTGGTAGAACCAGAACCAGCCTCTCTACCTTATGTAGGGGTAAGGCTGTCTACGTCTCAACCTCCCCCATACACCGTGGAAGACGGTATTGGGACCCATAACCCGTGAAAGACGGTATTGGGAGTTACTTTACTTTACTTTTTTTATTCGTGATAATATCTCTTATTCTTTTTATGAGGATATTTAAGCCCGTTCCTTTTATCATTGTCAGTTAACAAATCGAGATGGGGAAGTCTATTACATGCCTCAATTGAAAAATCCTTAAACCTAGGGTGCGAGCGGGGCATTTGATAGATGAAATCCTCGTCTCCATCTGAGAATGCAATTAACCCGTCCATAAGTGTTTCATCTAACTTGTTTAGCCTTTTAAAGGGTTTTCCAAATATGACTTGGGTTATCGACAAACTCTCCTAAATCCTTCATAACCATGAAATCAACCAAGTAAACAAAACTTCCAACAAAAACATGCAACGGTTTAGCCCTAGCAACAATATTATCTCCTTGATATTCCAACTCATTTACCATGATTTTGTTATAATTAGCACGAGAGATGATGTTCACTGGTAAGGATGAGTTAAGGTAAGTATTAAAGCTCATATATCCAATTTTACAAGGAAATTGCATATTAAAGAGGGTGCCTCTTTCGACGTTAGTCCTAGGGTCAACATTCTTAAGAGGATCAATCATATCTTCTTTTCTAAATTCATTGATTACTTCACTGATGCGTAGGGATTGCACCAGGCTTTACCCCTCGAGGGATCTCGAGAAGCTTACAACCCCCACCAGGCAGTGTACCTGATCGATGTAGTATAGTATAATGACAAGTACCGGGGGATTGATCGTTCAGCTAGGAATAGTGTTGCTAGGATTAGAAAACCTAAAGACTAGGTCTAGAGATGAGGGATGATTCTTTTTGTATTTTTTATATTTTTTAGAAAGCAAATTAACATCTCGGGTTTGAAGGATTTGGGCGGAATTAGTTGCTATTCAACTAACCCAATACTAAAGATGCAATCAAAATAAAATACTAAAAATGAAAATAAACTATATTAAACTAAAGTAGTGAGCAATATGTGGGAGAAATGTGTTACTTAGATTTCACTACTCCCTAGATATCTTTTACACGTTAATTACTTGTTATAGTTGCGTGGATGACGGATTGTATTCCTTAATACCATTCATGGGGTGGCGTACTTACTTCCCCAATCCTATGAGTGCCTACTTCACTCCTATGTCGAGCCGGCTAAAAAGCTCCTAACATGGGATCATTAGTATTTACTCATGCATTAAATACAACCAATAAAACCTAGTACACATTAGTTCATGTTTCCTAGGACGTTCAAGCATGTTACACAATGGAGATCTGCCAGTTTTCTTAAGCCTAACATTGAAATCATTCATCCAATACAACCATAAACAAGTAATCAACACATAATTAACATCTAGGTTTCATTAGATCTAAGCAAACACAAGATAAATCTAGCCTAGCATGTTGAAATCAAGACAAGCACAAGATATAGACAACCAACACATAGACATATTGATTGAATTAAGAGAAGACTTATCTCAATAGCACATGAAAGGATTCAAGGGTTGAAAACCCTTGAAAAAGCTGTAAAATACGTACAAAGTTCGGCCCTAGGGTTTCTCCACACAAGTTCCCTCCTAATGAATGAAAAATATAAAACTATATATAGAGTTTAGAAGGTGACAGCGTCAAGAACAAATGTCTGACGCCGTCATCTCGCCGCTAAATAGTTCCTCGAACTGCCTAGATCTGGGTCTAATGCCGTCATGTGGTCTCCTTATGCAGGCCATCACAAAATTAACTCTTGACGCCCTTGTTGTGACGTCGTCAGGTTTGTACTGGGTCGTCACCACTTTTACTCTTGATGCCGTCATGATTTTCCTCTTGACGCCGTCAGGTACTGTTCTCAGCATGGAAAATTAAGTCTTTGGCGTTTTCTTCACTTTTATGCTCCAAAAATGTCCGAATTGCTTCCTTTTCCAGATTTCACTCCCAAAGTACCCAAAATCACAAAAGGAACGATTTAGGGTAATATTTGATCAAATAAATTCAATTCCGGGCTTAAATGACCCCCTAAAAGTGGTTCATTTTTCGCCTCATCATTCACCATCACTTGAGTCCTCATCAGAATCCGATTAATAAAAAGGCCCATTTTCATGGTCAGTGTCGTGGTCGGATTCATCAGTTTCAGGATCATTGCCACAGTGATGGTCAGGTGAAAGGTTTGGTGGGTTTTCGTCTTCCATAACTGGAACTGGATTAGGTAGTTGGAAATTTCTAAGAAGGAAGATACGAATAGCAAACGTATATGGCGAAAAAATGCACAAAGAAAGAGATAGAATAAAGAAAGCTAAGAAAAAGAAAATAAAAATCTCACTTGATAGGAATCTAGTGAGTAGACTTAAACGAAATAGAAATCAAACCTAAGCAATAACTATTCCCCGGCAGCGGCGCCAAAAACTTGATGCGAGGGTTGCAACCTAGCAACAGGTTTTACTTCTCAAGGGATCTTGAGAAGCTTGCAATCCTCCAGGTAGTGTACCTGATCGTTGTAGTGTAGTATAGGTATGTCCGAGGGATTGATCGTTCTCTAGGGAAATAGTGTCGTTAAGTTGAAGTGTATGACAATTTAAGCCTAAAGGTGAGGGATGATTCTTTTTGTATTTTTATATTTTAATGAAAGCAAGTAAAAATCTCGGATTCTAGATGAGTGGGTGGAATTAGTTGCTTGTCAACTAACTCAAAAGCTACGTTTCATAAACAAAAATTAAAATAACAAGAAAATAAAAATGGTGAACTACTTATAGTGAGACAAACGTGTTTACTTAGATTCAATTACTCACTACTTATCTTTTATTGAATTGTTAAATGTCACAGTGCAGTTATTTTAGTTGAAGCATTGTGTTCCTTAATACCAATCGTGGGGCCGTGCTAAATTCCCCAACTCTATGAATATCAATTTTACCTACAACCGTACGTCAATTACCTATCATAGGATCATAAGCATCAACTCATGCATTAAATACAATGATAAAAACCTATATTGCACATATGGTTACATCTTCTAAGATGTTTAAACTAGTTACACAAAGGAAGTCAACCAGTTTTCTTAGCCTAATGTGAATCAATCAACTAAACAATAGACAACGAAGCAATAATCAGTAACTAGGTTTCATTAGATCTAAGCAAACACTAATTAACTTAAGCTAGCACGTTAAAAGGAAAAAAAGATAAACAAGTAATCAAACAATACATAGACATATTGAATGATTAAAAGAAAACTTAACTTCAATCAGACATGGGTGAAAAGAGGCTGTAAAAGCCTTACAAGAAGTGTCAAATTCGTCTAGGGTTTGAGTCTCCAAAGTGTCACACTAATGAATGAAAAATCGAAAAGTATATATAGATTTACAAAGCTGACGGCGTCAGGTTATAGATCCTGACGCCGTCAGACCGCCGTAATTAGGGTTTCTTCTTGTGAAAGTCGACCTTCTGACGCCGTCACTCTTTATCTTCTGACGCCGTCAGGTTGAGTCTGACGCCGTTATTCTTTAAGCCTTCTGATCTGTCTCTCGCAACTTTAACACGAGACGTCCATCTTCTAATTACACCTTGCGTCGTTAGGTGTAAAGTCTTCAAAAGTTTCTGAAGCGTCACGTACAAATTCTTCTAGCTTCAAGATTAAAGGCTGACGGTGTCACAAGGTATAACGTGACGCCGTCGGGTCTTCTTTCCTGATAGGTTTTTCAACTTTGTTGTTTTCTTCTCTTTTTCACCAAGAAACATCCAAAAAGATCCAAATTCCAGAATTCTTGTCCCAAGCACCTAAAATGCAAAAAGAAACGATTTGAGGCTATATTTGATCATATAAACACGAATTTAGACTTAAATGGCCCCTTAAAAAGGTATCAAATATATCCTTATCAATTGGGTTCAGATTCAACGATATATGACATCCCTATCCCCGTCCACTTCTCTATCCTAGTTGACTCAGAGATTGCCAAGTTAAATCAGGTTTGAAGATTAGCTTTCATTGAATATTGAAGTTTATCCAAACATACATCTGAAATTACACATATTCTCATGACAGACCTTGAACATTCATACTTACCGATGGCCAAAAATTAGTTTGGTAAAAATGTGCATGTATATCATATGGGTAACATTCTCTGTACATAATAGTTAATGAGGGTGGAGACTCTTGCGTGTGGACTTCGGGTTCGGATAGTGTTTTAATAGTGACAGAATCTGGGCGCCTTATTGACTCCAAGATCCTTCCCCCACTGACTCCACTGACTAAATGGGGAAAAATTCTTCCTCGGAAAGTTAATATCTTCATTTGGAGAATGGTTTGGAGCAGTTGCCTCATAGGTTGAATCTCTCTTCTCCTGGAATTGATATATCGAAATCTCTTGTCCTTCTTATAATGGTAACATGGAATCCTCAAATCGCATTTTCTTTGAGTGTGACATATCTAAGGAGGTTTAGAATCTAGTTAAAAAATGGTGTGATATCCCTCTTCCCATTCTTAATTCTCTCGAGAATTAGATGGTTTTGTTTGACTCCTGGAACACTTCTAATGAGAGGAAACATCGTCTCTCCATTGTTTTTGCTTCATCCCTTTAGTAGCTTTGGAGGCATTGATAACATCAAATTATTTATATATATCAAATTCCCATGTTTATTGCCTCATTTAAATTAATATGGTACTTAATTTGTTCATATTCATTCATATTTACATTTCAGGTTAATAGATGCATTGGAGCAGAAAAGATACGAGAAAAGGCCAAAAAGGAAAAAAAAAATATATTCAGAAGATAGTTCCGGCGTAAGTAGCACGATTGACTTACGTCGTAACACATATTGCAAAGGCAAAGAAAATTTTCTAAGTCTCAAGAAGGTTACTCCATAACAAATTAATAGGGTTACGGCGTAAAAACAGAAGAAAGGTTTACGAGAGTTTTACGGGCGTAACCTACTCTTGAGGTTACGCCGTAGTGTGGATAATTACATGTGATAAGGATTTATTTAATACCTTTTTAAGGGGTCATTTAAACCCAAAATCGTGTTTATATGATCAAATATTACCTCAAATCGTTTCTTTTTGCATTTTAGGTACTTGGGATGAGAAATCTGGAAATCAGAGCTTTTTGGACGTATTTGGACGAAAAAAGTGAAGAAAATAACTAAGTCACGAAAAAACCGTCAAAAATAAAGGCTGACGGCATCACGCTTTACTTGGTGATGCCATCACTTGATGATTGGAGCTGGATTATAATTAACACACATTACTTCATAAACAAATCAGGAATTAACACCTGATGGCGTCAGGTATATTTTGGAGTAGGGGGTTACATTTTAAGATAACGAGAGACGGCTCAGAAGACTTATAAAGGGAAGGCGTCAGGCATAAGCTGACGGCTTCAGAAGATAACAAGTGACAACGTCAGAGCGGCAAATTGCACAAAATGAAACCCTAAACACAGCGAGCTGACGGCGTCAGAACCTATAACCTGACGCCGCCAGCAATGTAAATCTATATATAGTTTTCGAATTATTTTCATTAAGTGTGACATTCTTTTGGATATCATGGAGTAGGGTTTAGAGCACGATTTTCTCTGCTTTTGTTAGGGATTTTCAACCCTTGAACTTCATGTTTTATTGAAGATAAGTTATCCTTTTAATCATTCAATATGGCTATACGCTGTTTGATTAGTTGTTTATCTTTTCTTTACTTTAACATGCTAGCTTAAATTAGTTAGTGTTTGATTAGATCTAATGAACCCTAGTTATTGAATGTTGATTTGGTGTCTATTGTTTAGTTGATTTCTTCACGTTAAGCTAAGAAAACTTGCTGACCTCTTATATGTAACTAGCTTGAACGTCTTAGAAACGCAACTATAGAGTGCACTATTGATTTTCCTCGTTGTATTTATTGCATGAATTGCGGCTTGTAGATCCTAGGAAACTTGATAGACTTTACAGGTTTTAGGGGAGACTAATGTTCATAGAGTTGGGGACTTCGGCACCTCCCACGACCGATATTAAGGAATACAACGCTTCAACTAAAACAAGGACGTGACAATTCAACAGATCAATAGGAGATAACTAGGGAGTAATTTTATCAAAGTAAACACGCTTTCCCATCATAAAAAGTCCACCACTTTTATTTTTCTTTGTTTTTATTAGTTAATTAGTTTTATTTTAAGTTTTATAAGTAGACTTGGGTTAGTTGATTAGCAACTAATTCCGCCCACTCTTTCAAAAACCGACATTTTAATTGCTTTCAAAAAATTATAAAAATACAAAAGGAATCATCCCTCACCTCTAGACCTAGTTCGTCATACATCTTGACCTTTCCACAACTATTGCGAGACTATTCCTCTAGAGAACGATCAATCCCCCAGACTTACCTATACTACACTACAACGGTTAGGTACACTGCTTAGAGGATTGTAAAGCTTCGTTTCGAGGTCTTACAAATCTCACATCAAGCTTTTAGCGCCGTTGCCGGGGAATAGTTAATAGTTTAGGTTCAATTTCTATCTCTATTATGTCTACTCACTAGACTCCTATCAAGTGGGATTTTTGATTTTTCTTTTTATTAGCTTTCTAGTAGTCTATCTTTTTTTTTTTTTTTTTTTTTTTGTCTTTGTTCGTAAAAATTTTCCATTGACTCTTCCGTTCACCATTATGGAGGATGCGAATCTACTATATCCGCGACTTGATTTCTATATGTACAAATATAATTTTAATAAAATGGATATATCAAGATGGTGGGATAAAATGATGAAAATAGGATCTTATATATGCCCTAGTGAGTACCTTGAGAAAAGAAACAAAGTTCATAAAACTTTTGAGGAAATCACCTTAGGAGCCCCATCAAACCCTCAAAATACCTCATTTAGTGAAACCTATGCACCATATGAGCTTTCACATAGGGTAGTTTTTTATGAATCTGACAAAGATTGTGAGATGGTTAATGTTGAACTACCTAGATGCATGCTTGGATTAGATTTCACAAAGACATGTGATGAGCATAAGGAATCCTTTAGGCAAACGGAACATAGTGATCAAGTTATTGAGAATGATTCTTATGAATCGGACCAAGAATTTGAGATGAATAGAAAAGGATTTGAGATACCTAGGTGCATGTTGGGGATACACTTCAACAAAACACATAATAAGTACATAGGTGATCTAGAGGTGATGTAGGATAAGGCAAAAAATCCAAGTCTACTAAGTACTCCACAAGTCTCACCATCATTCGAGGCATAAACACCGCCCGTAACTTACCCGAAAAAAGCAGAAGTGACTTTAGGAATCTCGATGGATGTAGAACCTTTGAACCAAACACAAATAGAGGATATAGGTTTGAATACTTATAGTCACAACCTTACTCTTAGTTCTAGGGAATTTCCTAGTGCTGATGAACCAGAGCCTCAATCTTTACTCAATATTCCATCTTTAGCTATACATCTAGGAGAAAAAATAGGAACCAACCCACCCATCAACCCATATAGTCTGGGTAGTTTCAGAATGAAGGAAGCCATTCATACACCTCCTTCACCTCACACGACATGTTTCTACCCTAATGGTGTGTATTGCTACTATCACCCGCACTTAATCTTAAGTGTAGGGAAAACCTCCCTTATATCCATTAAATAAGGGTAGAGTCAGGCCCGTGACTCGAACAAAAACAAACGCTTCTCGGGAGGCAACCCAAGCTTTTTAATTGTTTGCATGTTTGTTTTATTTTGATTGATTTCATATATGTATTCTATCTTTATTTGTTTATTTTTCGTATCTCAAATACTTTGTGAAGATTTTTTATTGTGTCTTTAACTTCCACTTAATTACATATAAAGGTATTTTACAAAAAGATAAGTGTATGGAAGATCACATTTGTTTACAAGAACGAGTCGAACATGAACAATAACAAATAACGATTAGCATATATTTATGTGTTTGTTTAGAGTTAAATGCTTGTATTTAGTCACAATGAATGTTTCATAGAATTTCCAGGTTTTAATCATTAGACTTTTCTAGAAATTTTCCAGAACCAAAATGCAGACATTCTATCAGGTCAGTCCTGACGGCGTCAGGGTTTACACCCGACGACGTCGGTACTGTGGCAGCACAATTTCCAAGAATTTTGTTTTTCTACTGGAACTTAAATTTTTGAAAATTTCAAGAATTTTAATTTTCGGGAATATGTAAACATTTATTTTGCAATCATTATATCTTACTTTGCTTTCTAGGATTAGTTTTTATATATATAGTGTTTAACGCCGATTTTATGCGAGGTTTTGTGTTTCGTTTTCTTAGTGAATTACAGGTTATATTGGACAAGAAGATAAAGAGGAAGTTGGATGAGCATTGATTGATTTTTATTTTCTTGGAAGAGGATTTAACCATGTTTTCACATCGTCCATGCCGAGCAAATCAGGGGAGTATTAGTTTCTTTCTCTATTTTATTTTCCCGTTATCATAACTTTTATGCGTTTAGGAACATTGGGGATAATGTTTAATTTAAGTGTAGGGACGGTAAAATGGGATACCTTAGAAACTATAACTTCACTTGATTTTTGTTTTGTCTTAGAGTAAATGTGTAATAAAACTAAGAGAAATACTTGTTAGGACAAATTTGGCACCAAATTTAAAATTTTTTACAACATATAGGAGTGAAACTTCAGTCTTAATGAGCGTCTCATGGATAAGAGTTATATAGTTAGCACAAAAACTCTTCCACTCAAAAATTTTCACCCCAAATATGTGAGGTTCGCCTTTAGATATGTAGGAAAAAGTATATACCTTTAATGCTTATGAGTGTATTGGTAGTATATAGATTCTAGAACTTGTGTTTGCGATACATTCCGAGATCGCTAGTGAGACTACATTCGTGTAGTTAGGATTTGCTAAATGATAAGAGGCATTAGGATAACCCTTTTTTAAACCTGTATTATAATTATGTTGGCTTCATTGGTCAAGTAATTCTCCCACACCCTTGCGATGTACTCATTTTTAGTACACGATACCCCTAGTACACCCCTCAGAGCTATCTTTTTTTGCGGTTCTTGTAATATTTTGGTGGATTCTGAAATATTAATGAAGAACATTGTTTGCAATCCACCCTCAAATGTACACCAAAATCGCCTTAGCCGACCTTGTATGCACTTACTTTTAGCGCATTATTGTTACAACTTATATGTTTAAACCCTTTGTCAATTGTCCAATTGGTTACATGGTTACTAAGTCGAGTCATATCTTGTAAATACAGTTTTGGGACGATTGGGACTCATGGGTAAAGTACTAATTTTTATAGAGTAATGGGGAAGAATGTTATGTGTTACCCTCATATATACGTTATTGTTTAAAGTACTCCACGTATTTTAATTTTCTTAATTCGGGTCATTAGTTAGTTATGTGTAAAGTACGTAAAAGTTCAAGTGTAGGGAGGATGCAAGATCCATTTGATGTATTATTTCAGATGGTAGTGCAAGAGTGTATGGAAAAAATAGGGAAAAAAAAGAAAAAAACATACTGACTACCATCCCGTCTCTTATTTTGTTTAAGTAAAAAATAGTGTCCTGAAAAAAAATAATACAAAAATAGTTATTAGTTAGGAAGTTGAGTCGAGTCTTGGCTTAGCAACGTCTCATTGTACATGTAATTGACCAAGATAATTGACTTGCCACCAGTAAAAATTCCCTTTATCCAACAAACCATGTTTTTCATACCCTTACACCTAATGTTACAACCCTTTAAAATACCTCTTTGATAGTTTATCCTAGGTGCTTACGCCAAAGTGGTGGAGGTTTGATCTGTTCCTAAGCCTATAGTAATCTATGTGATATGACAGGTAGAGAGTGTTATATTTTCCTTTTCCATATGTGTTATATAACTTTATACACCCAAGAGCTGTGAGAATCCAAACACTTATTGTGAGGTGATAGTATATAATTTCCGTGCTTATTTTGACTAACGTGGAACAATTGTATGTTGTAATTACTTTTATATTAAAGTTAAATGATCCCTAACTTGTAGATTGATTAGAATAAAATCTCATTTGCTTGAGGACAAGCAAATCCCAAGTGTAGGGATATTTGATAAGGATTCATTTGATACCTTTTCAAGGGGTCATTTAAGCCCAAAATCGTGTTTCTGTGATCAAATATTACCTCAAATCGTTTCTTTTTGCATTTTAGGTACTTGGGTCAAGAAATCTAGAAATCAGAGCTTTTTGGACATATTTGGATGAAAAAAGTGAAGAAAACAACTAAGTCACAAAAAAACCAGACATAAATAAAGGCTGACGGCATCACGCTTTACTTGGTAACACCGTTAGTTGATGATTGGAGCTGGATTATAATTAACACACGCTTCTTCAGAAACAAATCAGGAATTAACACCTAACGGTGTCAGGTGTATTTTGGAGTAGGGAGTCACGTTTTTAGATAACAAGAGACGGCTCAGAAGACTTATAAAGGGACAGCATCAAGCATAAGCTGGCGGTGTCCGAAGATAATAAGTGACAATGTCAGAGCGGTAACTTGAACAAGACGAAACCCTAAACACGGTGAGCTGACAACGTCAGAACCTATAACCTGACGCCGTCAGCAATGTAAATCTATGTATAGTTTTCTAAATATTTTCATTAAGTGTGACATTCTTTAGGATATCTTGGAGTAGGGTTTAGAGCACGATTTTCTCTGCTTTTGTTAGGGTTTTTTAACCCTTAAATCTAATGTTTTATTGAAGACAAGTTATCCTTTTAATCATTCAATATGTCTATGTTGTTTGATTACTTGTTTATCCTTTCTTTGCTTTAACGTGCTAGCTTAAATTAATTAGTGTTTGCTTAGATCTAATGAAACCTAGTTATTGAATGTTGATTTGTTGTCAATTGTTTAGTTGATTGCTTCGCGTTAGGCTAAAAAAACTGGATGACCTCTTATATGTAACTAGCTTGAACGTCTTAGAAACGCTACCGTAGAGTGCACTATTGTTTTTCCTCGTTGTATTTATTGCATGAATTACGGCTAGTAGATCCTAGGAAACTTATTAGACTTTAAGGGTTTTAGGGGAGACTAATGTTCATAGAGTTTGGGACTTCGGCACCTCCCCATGACCGATATTAAGGAATACAACGCTTCAACTAAAACAAGGATGATACATGGGAATCGCACCAGGCTTTACCTCTCGAGGGATCTCGAGAAGCTTACAACCCCCACCAGGCAGTGTACCTGATCGTTGTAGTATAGTATAGTGACAAGTACCGGGGGATTGATCGTTCAACTCAGGAATAGTGTCGTTAGGATTAGAAAGCCTAAAAACTAGGTCTAGGTGAGAGATGATTCTTTTTGTATTTTTATATTTTATGAAAGCAATTAAAATCTCGAGTATTCGAAGAGTGGCAGAATTAGTTGCTAGTCAACTAACCCAATAACTAAGATGCAATCAAAATAAAATAACAAAAATGTAAATAAATCTAATTAAACTAGTGATGTGAACAATAAATGGGAAAATTGTGTTTACTTAGATTTCATTACTCCCTAGATATCTTTTACAGGTTGATAGTTCGTTACAATTGCGTGGATGACGGGTTATATTCCTTAATACCAATCGTGGGTTAGCGTACGTACTTCCCCAACTCTATAAGCTCCTACTTCACTCCTATGTCGAGCCTGCAAGAAGCTCCTAACATGGGATCATTAGAATTCCCTCATGCATTAAATACAACCATAAAAACCTAGTATGCATTGGTTCATGTTTCTTAAGACGTTCAAGCAAGTTACACTATGGAAGTCTGCCAGTTTTCTTAAGCCTAACATTGAAATCATTCTTCCGTAACAACTATAAACAAGCAATCAACCCATAATCCATCTAGGTTTCACTACATCTAAGCAAACACACAAGAGATCTAGCCTAGCATGTTAAAATCATGACAAGCGTAAGATATATTCAAACAACACATAGACATATTGAATGAATTGAAAGGATACTTATTGTTAGTGCAAATATTACGATATTTAATCTATACAGTCTCGTTTGTTTTGATTGATGATAAACGTATAACTTGATACATAACGTAAAATGTACAAGTTACTTGTAATCATACTTTGTCTCAACAAACATTCAACACCTCTCAACGTCTCGAGTCAACGTATGCTACAACACAGGTTCGTACATGTTTGTTATGTAGCATTATGATCAAACCCCTTGACCAACCATTTAGAATGACTAAAATACTTTTTGGGTCTTTAAGTATTTTAGGTGTCAAAGTGCACTTTAGGTGTTAAATAGACTAAGTGTCACTTTAGGTGTTAAAGTAATATTAGTAAGTTTTACAAATGATAAAAATGTGATAACATTAGGAATCAAACATTTTTTGTAACTCATTAACTTACTATAACAACATTACTTAGGTAATATATACTTTTTACAAGTTTACTTTCATATATATTTCTTAACCTTAAAATAGAAATATATATATATATATATATATATATATATATATATATATATATATATATACACATCACATCATGTGCATTTATGGAAAGTTTAAGTGTTTGACCATCCATAAATCTCTTACACATTTTCGAAGTATTCCACATTGAGTCAATGCATGAAATAACTTGATGTGACATTGTTGGGTATAGAAACTTATTGCAAAAAGTAGTATGTCCAGTTCTGGCGGAACCTTCGGGCATAAGGGGCGGAACCTTCGGGAATAAGGGGCGGAACCCTCAAAAGGGTTCCGCCGGATCAATGGGTCTGCTGAAACCTTTGGCTATAAATAGCAACCCATGGTTTTCTAATTGTGTTGATGACTTCACACATAGTTTCTCTCTACCATAAAACCCATATCTAGATCAGTAGCAAACAATGTAGAAACATACATTAATCACCCATTCCATAATGATCATAATGCTTCTAACATTCATCTTTGTTGTAAGCATATCATACTTCATGATCCACCAAGAAGGTTACAAGATCTTGAAGTCATCATTCATTAAAGCATTCCAACATATGAAGATTCAAGGGCACTTGACATCCTCAATGGTTGAAGACTTCTTATTCGAGAAGTTCATGTAGATTAGGCATGCATATCCATTAGACTTTTATGTCTTGGATCATCATTGTATCATAACAATATAGATTAGATGGTTTATGTGTTTGTGCCATAAAACACAAGGTTTTTATGTTGGGCCACAAAACATAGCGGGAGTGGTTGTACCCTTGGTAAAGAACTCGACATCTAGCTTAGTTTTGGTAAAAGTGTAAGCGACGAACGGGAGTGGTTGTACCCATGTAAAAGAACTCGACATCTATCTTAGTGTCGGTAAAAGTGTAAGCGACGAACGGGAGTGGTTGTACCCTTGTAAAAGAACTCGACATCTAGCTTAGTGTCGGTAAAAGTGTAAGCGACGATTGTAAGGTTTTCTCCGCCGAAATGGGGTGTTGTTGATCTAGTGAAGTAACTCTCGAGTTGGGTACTCGAGGAGTGGAGTAGGGCGGAGAGGAGATCCGTGACCGAACCACTATAAATCCTCGTGTTTGGTTTGCACTTTCCTTTTACTTATTGCCTTACTTTAATGTTTGCATTATGTGATTGTTTGTGTTGTGACTTGGTGATTGTACTTGTGTGATAACATGTTTTAAGTGATGTTAGTCATAAACTACAAGTAACATATTTTATATTAGAACAAGCTAAAAATGGACATTTGATACAACAAGTTTAAAGTTTTTAAACGGTAAACTATTCAACCCCCTTTCTAGTTTTCCACAATTGGCATCAGAGCTTCGTAGCTCTTATTTTCAAAACAAATGGTTTTTAAAATGGAGCACGATCCATGTATCAAATTTCCATTGAAGCGGAATATAATATGAAAAATGTTTCGTTAAGTATACTTAGAAATTTTGTGGTTAAATATTACTTTGTATACAAGCTTGAAGGTGTCCTTGAAAAATTAAAGAAAACATTTCTTAAAAATTTGTAAGTATCAAATTATGTAGTTAGAGCTAATGTACGTAAAATACGGTTTTCAAAGGAGTGTTTGGGTTAACTATAGATCTAGTTGAAAAATCACCTCCGTAAATGTTTAGATAAGTCACATAAGAAGTAATGATGTTAAAATAGGTGTATTATATGTTTACTAACAAATCTAGTAAGTCCTACACATTTTCGCTATGCGAAATACACGTTTTTAGCATTCTGTGACATTTTGTTACAGCGGACCCCGCGAAACCCTCAGAAGGGTTCCTTGCCCTTTGGACGAAGGTTCCTTGGTCTGCACAGTATACAGTTTTTGTCAAACTTCAAAAATTCATAACAAATTAACCGTAAGTCCGTAGGAGTCGCGCCACCTATAATTTTAAAGGTAGAGTCTACTTTCTTTTAAAAATAATGTGATGGCCTAAATCTAATCTGTCACAACTCACCATTTCACGTCATTTACCATTTCAGGTCATTTTCCCAAACTTCGACTTTTTACTATTCATAAATCACTATTCATCAAAACACTATTCATCGTTTTACTATTCATCGTTTTCGAGGTCAGTTTGATGTTCTGAGAAACTTTTTGGAAATTTACTATTCACTAAACACTATTCATTTCCGGAAAAGTTTTCACTATTCACTTGCATTACTCATTTCATCGTAAATTTAGTTTACGGGTATTCAAATTCGCGTAACCGGATTGGTTTAGGTGCGAATTCATTTCATTAGTGTTAAGTACACTGCATACGGACTGAAGATAGTCTGCATATCATCATAACAGCATTTTCATGTTATACCACTCTCAGGATTTTCAAATTTCTATATTCAGTACATTTAACGTTTTTACGTATACGTAATTATAATAAACGTTAACACCCGGTTTATACACGACGAATATATCTAAATATTCCCACAATGGTCCCGACATATTTTTATATCCATTTTATCATCATAAAAGTTATTACATTCATTTACCCAGTATTTTGGAAATTTATTTTATTTTTAACGTACGCGTATGAAAATAACGACGGTTTTCGTTAGAACTAAACATTAATCACCCGATCACTCAGTAAATGTACCCAACATATTTTTAATATGTTTTTAACATTATTATAACTTTATTTCATCCCGGTAAACTTCGTGAACATTTATTTCTAATAAAACCGGTACCCGATCGTAACTAAAAACGCAAACTAGTGCAATTTCATACAAGTATTTCTAATTAAATTCCAAGTACCCTAACCCCCCCCCCCCCCTCCTACCCTTGAAAAACCAGCCCAAGAACACCCTTTTTAACCCATGGCATTAACTTACCCTTATTTAACTAATAAACCTCTAAATTCTACACTTAACCAAAAATTACAAATCATAACATACACTTTTTCAAGATCCAAAAATTCTTCTCATCTCCTTCCTCCCATCAAAACCACGACCCATAATTAATACATTGATCAAGTGATCATTTTTCATGAAGTAAAACACAAAAGTTGTTCATTTTACAAGCCTAATCAAGAATCAAGCAACAAAAACACAAGAACATCAAGCATAATCATCCAATAATCATCTCATTTTATCAAGTAAGTTTTCATCTTTATTTTTTCATGGATCATCCTATTTTTACATGTATTACATAGGTATCATGCTAAAAACCATGTACAAGTAGCTATACCACACTTTATTTTGGCTAAAAAGAAACATACAAACCCTAACTTTTTAGTTATGAATCCCCTTGCTCTAATAACTTGGTTAGGAGTCCATGGCACCCTAAGAAGGTGTATGGTAAGATTAGATTAGCCATGTGGTGATTACAAGAGGTTTGGTGATGGTAGAAATTGGTTTTTGACCTTGAAAACTTGATTTGGAACATGTTTAGGACATGCTGTCCCGTTTTGTAAAAATCTGGAAAATCAGTAAACACCAAGGAAACTTTGGCAAAAATTTTAGAAAATACTTTCAAAAACGAATCCGTAGGCGAAAGAACGGATTAAAAAGAGTCTATAACAAAGGAGTTATGATTTTTGCAAGATTGTAGACGAAAAGTATTTTTCTGAAAATGTATGCTGTTGGACGTTTTTCATTGGACAAAAAGAGACTTTAGACGTAACCCGGAGGAGCCGAGCTTTCCAAAATATATTACTACATACTAAGACGAAACCGTGGACATAAAGAACAAGTAAAACGGACAAGTAACGACAAAGATATACTCGTTTGAATATCGGCTAAAACCCTTTTATAATTGACAGCTTTTATTAAATTTGGCGCAAAAACTACGAAGTACATTTTTGAGCTAGAAGTAATATCAAGTACCGAGCTTTATAACTAACGTAGTATTAGTTATTATGAGTATGTTTTCATCATTTCAAGGATTACAACCCGAGTATTTCAACGCTAACATGGAAACTTACGTTATATATATAAGTATATATATATTATAACTAGCCATTTATATTTTCTAATAGCAATATTTTCCAAATTCTTGGAATATATACTTTTGATAACAACAAGTGTTTTTCCAAAGAGTAGAGTGGTATAGAAACATGTGCATGGACATTCATAACATCATTTCATGATCTAAAGTAGATCGTTCATCATTCACATTAGGTTGCGGCTAGTGTGCGCGCCTTGTTTTTCAGCTCATTACATGTTCATGGTACCATCAGCTTCAGGTGAGTCATAGCCCCACTTTTACTGGTTTAATTACTTTACAAACTCTTTGGGGGAGATACATGCTTAAATACTCGTGTTATACTTTTATACGATTTCAAATCCCATGGGGGAGAATACATTGCAACAACTATTTTTGTACATGCCCAAGTATTACAAATTCCATACATTGCTTAAGTTGCCTTACTACCACTTCATAACAAGTCCCCTTTCAATATCATGGACCGTTAATTTCAAGTACTAAGCGAGAGTGAGTGAATAGATCTATTGAGGGTGACGCCTCCATTCGTGTTTGGGTTGCTCCAACGGGACGAATGCATTTCATGTCTTATCAAGTGAGTGCCTGGTAGACACTCTGTTGGGGCATTACAAAGTCTAGCTTCGGGGTCATGAGCTTAAGGGACAATGTAGCATTTTTGACATTTATGTCGGTTCACTTTATACTTGTGGCTATTGTACATACGAAAATTACTTATGGAATTACGATACTTTTCCACCACTATTACTACAGAATTACGATGTCTTTGCAACAATCTTATGACTGATTTATTATAAACATATTACATTTGGCAGTGGGTTGTAAACACACAGGTTACAAGTCTCTTATGGCGGGACTTGGAACTGAGTGGATTTACGATGCCTTTGCTGGGAAATCTTCATTTTTATGCATTACATTCTTTTTCACAAGACTCTATGAACTCACCAACCATTGTGTTGACACTTTAGCATGTATTTTCAGGTTTTAAGCTATGGCACGCTACAGGAGGTTTTGGCAGGGCATGGCATGGTCATAGAAGACTCTGATTATTCATTTGGGGACCGTTTTAAACTATTTTAAGGGTCTACTTCCGCATTACTTTTAACAATGTAAATTCAACAATTTGATTTAACTATTTTATTCAAAATGATTCAAGTGCAAACTATTTTTGATCTTGTGTCGAGATACCAATTGAGTTACACCCCAGCTACATGTATGCTTCCGCTGGACCCGATTTTGGGGGTGTGACATAATCTGAAGTCAAAAGAATAAACCAAATACTATAGTGTGTCCAAAATATCAAGTTTCGTTTTGATGTAGAAACTCAAACTTTTGAGTTAGGCAATATAAGTTAGTATCCTTTGAACACTGACATTATTTTCTTTGAAACTAAAGAATTTTGTGATATTCATATATACAAAGGAAACTAATCAAGCTTGGCATACATCGTCATATTTAAACGCAAAGTGACGAAAAGTATATTTCTTTTTATGTTATGCTAAATGACTACTTGTTTTAGTTGTATGCATATATGATATTTGCTTATTGAAAGTTGTGATTGCATATTGTTTATTTGTGATTTATGAGTGTCAATCTTGTCATGATATTCATTTGCTTATTGTTTTAGTTACTCTTCCTTGCATATGTTATGTGATTATTTTGCATAATTCACTTAGGAATGAGAATTAAGTAATACTAATTAAATATCTTGGAATATGGTCACGTATCTAAATGAGTCACTACATTTTTAAACATGTAGTATTCTTGTAAAATGGTGTTTGGTATACATGCTTCTACAATGATGCTTAATGAATGTGTAGTGCTAAAAGATAGAAACTCATCTTAGATTGATCATGCAAACTAACCGTATCATGTTTGGATGATAACACTTTGTTGTAATTAATTTTCTATGTTTTGCTTAATTTCTATTTATGTTAAGCTCATAATCCTCGGCTTAATCTATATGCTAACATGTGTTAGAATATATGTTTTTGGTTTTAATCTATCACATCTAATTAGGTGTATATGTTCTAAGTATTATTAGGATACTTGAACGAGTTTCGGGAGTCAATAAATGTCCATTGTTAAGGAGTGTTTGGCACTACTTGAAATTTGAACGATTTGGTAGTTAAACAATGTGTTTCATGGATATATGTACTTCTAGGATCTTTTGTTGTCTCTGTACATTGTCTTGTACTAACGGATATGCAGGTAGACAACATTTGGGATGTTGTCAAATTTTCAAGTTTTGGATATTTCACTAAGTATAGTGAAATTCGCTAGCCCCCGGTCAAAGTCTAACGGTTAGAATGTTTCTATATCCAATCTTTGCATTTCCTAATCAGATATGGTATAAATTTTATGTTTTAGGAGTTTTCGGAAAAATTGGAAATCGTCTCGACCCCCGAAAATCTGGACTGTCTACTTTTTGCCCCCTGGCGGAACTGGCGGAACCAAATATAGGGTTCCGCCAGTGTAATTTCTGGGTACTCCAGAATTTGGCCCAACGGATCATATGGAACCCTCAAAAGGGTTCCGCCCTTGATGTGTCAGGGTTCCGTCAGTCCTGCAGACTCCTTTTTAAATTTTCATTTAAATCCCTCACTCAAGATCACTCATTTTCATCACTAGGATTCTTCTCACTAATGTTCACTCATATTAGGATTAGGACATCTCACCTGCACTTATAGGATAATCATCTATAATAATACTTTCAAACTCCACAAGAATAATCCAAGATACCTTTCTCCTTAGAGGAAGGAATCCGGAAACTTGTTCCTTGCAATACTCGAACCATTGAGTATTTGTGATCACTATACACACTCACTGCATTCTTTCGTCCTTTACTCATTCATTAGCATGATTTGTAAATTGACAACTTCCTAACCAATCCGGACTCGTTATTTGCAAAGATTACATACAATATCGAAATCACAAGTCCAACTTATGACTATAGATATTGTCTTGTATCTACATATGTTACCTCACTTGGTAAACATAAAAATAATGTGTCATCCTTCAAGACGATAAGGATTTACATCGATTCATAACTTACTCTTAAGTTATAGATGTATTATCGAGTCTTGCTATCCTTTTATGCTATCCAATCTCAACTAAGTAGGATTGACAACTTAAGTATTTCGTTCGAAATATTCAAGTAAACTTGACTTACTACCGTAGTCATTAAATGTCATATCCGAGAATCAACACCCAAGGATTTTAACAATGTTTGTTAAAACACTCATCACAACTTGAACACTCATCATAGTACTTTCCCAATCAATAGGAACAAAAACAAGTGTCAATAGGTTTTCATCCTTAAACATTTAGCACTTAAGTTCACTTGTTCTTTCACCATCATCTCACCGCATTCAACTTGTGATATATCTCAGCCCATAAGCCTCACAAAGACTTTGGCTTCATATTTTCATTTAAGTAAAACATGATGTCTTGAAAGACATTATGCCTAAGAAATCATGCGTCAAGTTTTCATCATTAAAAGGATATTGTATATCCTATGCGTCATTCTCTCATTGAACATGAACGGTTGTGTTACATGAGATTTCATTATACCTCATTGGGTTAATGATCTTAAATCAACATCTGCAAGTTCTAGGATCTAGAGCCTCCTCATCATCTCGTCATTCTTGTTTTCGTAAGCATGGTGACTTTATTCCATGTGATAATCTTACTTATTGAAAGACACCATATGTGTCTATTTTCTTTTAAGCGTTCATCATAACCAAACCTTACTCATAATCTAGTTCAAACCTTGTGCACATCCACGGTTAATCCTACACATCTCTAGAGCATACACAAGATCTATTGAAGTTAGTAATTTCACTTAGATTCTTGTCCCAAAGAGCTTTCTTAAGAACGTTCTTAACATATTCCATTTTCACACACTAACACATCTCTTGGTCTTTGATGATCAAATCACTCTCATAACCTTTCATCACTCAAACCTTAAACCACCAATGTGACCTGAAAAACCGAGTTATCCTTTGTTCTACCAATATCGAGTCGTCCACCATTTCCATCCCCTCAAAGAAACCAAGAGTCAATATCATACACCTAGTCATCTTCACAAGAAGATTCCACCATGTAACCAAACAAGTGTGTCATCCCCACTACAACCTAACCCATTAAGGGTAAACCATCTTTCATGATACATAAACTTATATTCACCCTTGTGTCACTCTTTGAAACAAAGGGCAACTGTTATATCCATACACTCATTGTCATAGTTGTCTATGTAGTCGAAAGTCAAGTGAATTTCATTATGAAATGCGTCTTTTCCACTTTCTAGCAAGTGAAGAACACAAAGAAGATATCCAAGCTTCAAGTGTTGTCAAGTCATCATCACCTCATTTCACACATTCACCTTCAGTCATCAACCAACAAAACACCTCAAAATTCCATGATTCACAATCATCCATTAATGATTACCCACATTTACAAAGAGTCTCCTAACCTCAATCCTCAAGATCACTCATCGTCACCTCCATACCAATATTCTAATCCTTTCCACCTCCTTTGAGAAAACCACGTGCCTCATCATACGATCATCTCGCATTGATAGAGAAGAGCTACATGACTTTAAGGATAAAGTTCTTTGTATGCTAACCAACATCCGCAAAAACATTACCAAGCTCATCGTTTTCATTAACCTACAACCTCCTAAACACTTCATCATCATTCTTTATACAATGCACTAGACAATATGTTGGATGTCCACCTATTGAGGAGGAGAGAAATTCATCCACATATTTGTATTGTGTCAAATTGTATTTAAAGAACATCTACTCATGTATCTTACATCCTAGAATACCAACACATAGGTACACTTCATTTAGTTAAAGTCGGTTCACAAAACCACAAGTGCTTCAAGCCTTTGACCGTTTCTCTTTTTAATAAGTTCAAGCCTCTTTCACCCCCAATATCTCATCAAGTGAAAAACACATCATGTGTTTGACAAAGTTCTTCACTTCCACAACCAAAAACTAAACCAAATGGAGTTTAGGATTATTCTCTCAAAACTAGGACTTCAAAACCTCATTTTCAAGAACACCATCTTAGGATCTCATCCTCTTCTTCCTCGACACATATCATGCACGTCATTGTCAGCGCAAACGATATATTAATCAAAGCCATCATTCCCAACACAATCTCAACACGTTGGTCTAACCAACACTCTCGCATCATATGATGTCATTCCCATCCTCATATAGGTATTGGGCAATTTTTTTTACTCTTTTCATATGGTATTCTTGTTCCTAGGTACCTCTTGTATTCACTTCTTTTTGAACCCATTCAAGCATACATTGTGGCATGACACATCATCTTTGGTAGATGATAATGTCATTAAAGGTCATGTAGGACTAAACCATGTTAGCACTCTTTCATCCATTGTCGTTCAATATAGGTCACTACTTCTAAACGTATTTCGTTTTCATTAGCGTCAATCCTAATCGATCAAATCATAACCCATAGCCGTCATTGAATATCAATGCCCATTCACATTTTCTTTTATCCTTTTAAGTTGTGAATCTTAGATTGCATAAGTTCATATGCTCATTCGTCATAGCATTTGCTATACATACGAGTTTCTAAATTCATGCATTATATCCACCACCTTCATCAACTCTTTCACTAATCATCACCACCATGGATTAGTGTAAAACCTATTCCTATTAATCTTGTGATGTTGTCAAATTTTCTATACTTTTACTAAAGTATAATGAAAATCGTTAGCCCTCATTCAAACTCTATCGATACGCGTGTTTTTACTTGCCACTTTGTCATTTCCCAATTAGATTTAATAGTGTGATTCTGTTTTAGGAAAAATTTCGAAATCAGAAAATCATTTCGACCGTCGAAAACCTGGTCTGTTAAGAATTTGCAGTCTGGCGGATATGGCGGAACCAAATTTTGGGTTCCGCCTGTGTAATTTCTGGGTAGTCCCAGTTTTGGCCCAGCGAACCAGGCGGAACCAAAACCAGGGTTTCACCCGTGTATTCATTTGGTCCCGCCAGACCTGCAGAAATTTCTATATTTTCTCATATTCGCATTCTCTCTAACACCATTAGCACCATCCTCTTTAAGCATTTCAACCTCATGTCTTCCTTCTAGGCTTTGCTTAGTAGGTTCCTATCATATTATATTCACGTTTTTCTTATGATTGCATTTCTTTTTAGAAGCATACACCTCATGAGATTTTTTTTGGTTTCATGGTTCTCTACTTTGAGTCGCTTATATCATTTATATATTTACATCTTACTTTTCTTTAAGATGAAATATATTGCACTAACTCTTTCATTGTACGTTCACCATTATATACGCTAGATCGTATATAGCATTATCATCTAAGGATGATGTTTGCATCGAATATTTTCCTTCTTTCATTTTAGGTGCTTCTTGACGTAGGAGGAATATCCATCAAGCACTCATATTGCATCGTCTATACACGTTGTTGTAGAGGACATGCTTGTCTAAAGACAAAACTTTCACTATACTAATTTTTTTTTGTAGGTTCATATTGACGCCCTTTAACAAGGGGAGCTTCCGTCAAGCATAGGAAAATTATTGTCTTATACTAACCTTTATTTTGTAGGGTTCTTCATCCTTGCATCACATACGTTGGTACCCTAGCAACGGGGAGTATTGATCAATGGGGAGTCAATCATACACTAACATTTGTGTCTTTTGTAGCTTTCTTATCCTTGTATCATATACGTTGGTACCCTAGCAACGGGGAGTATTGATCAAGGGGGATTCAATCATACACTAACCTTGTGTCTTTTGTAGCTTTCTTATCCTTGTATCATATACGTTGGTACCCTAGCAACGGGGAGTATTGATCAAGGGGGAGCTAATCATGCACTAACCTTTATTTTTGTAGCTTTCTTATTTCTTGTGTCATATACGTTGGGACCCTAGCAAAGGGGAGTATTGATCAAGGGGGAGCTACAATCTAGGGGAAGCATGCACGCATTTTTCTTTATTCTCATTCTTCGACGCACGTTTGTGTTTCGACAAAAAGAAGGAGATAAGTCAACATAGTCCAAAATGATTTTTATTCATCATGCATTTTTCGTATAGTTTTTATGTTGCACAACATTAACCTTGATGTAGGTCAAGGAACTTAAATTGATCCATGGATCCGCTAACAGCCTAAGGGACGCAACAACCTTAGGAAATTGGAGTTGAAGAATTAACTTCACTAGGGATGATGCAAGCTCACCATTTCGGGGAGAACCTAAGTTAACTCCAAGGACACACCCCTTTTTGTTTCGACAAAAGGGGGAGAAGAGTGTAAACGGAGAAGGAAATGTAGAAGGTGTTGCGGATACAAGTAAGTTATACGGACACAAGTAGCTTTTTACATTTTGCGTTCTATCACGTTTACATATTTTGTCATCATCAAAAAGGGGGAGATTCTTAGTGCAAATATTACGATATTTAATCTATACAGTCTCGTTTGTTTTGATTGATGACAAACGTATAACTTGATACATAACATAAAATGTACAAGTTACTTGTAATCATACTTTGTCTCAACAAACATTCAACACCTCTCAACGTCTCGAGTCAACGTATGCTACAACACAGGTTCGTACATGTTTGTTATGTAGCATTATGATCAAACCCCTTGACCAACCATTTAGAATGACTAAAATACTTTTTGGATCTTTAAGTATTTTAGGTGTAAAAGTGCACTTTAGGTGTTAAATAGACTAAATGTCACTTTAGGTGTTAAATTAATATTAGTAAGTTTTACAAATGATAAAAATGTGATAACATTAGGAATCAAACATTTTTTGTAACTCATTAACTTACTATAACAACATTACTTAGGTAATATATACTTTTTACAAGTTTACTTTCATATATATTTCTTAACCTTAAAATAGAAATATATATATATATATACATCACATCATGTGCATTTATGGAAAGTTTAAGTGTTTGACCATCCATAAATCTCTTACACATTTTGGAAGTATTCCACATTGAGTCAATGCATGAAATAACTTGATGTGACATTGTTGGGTATAGAAAGTTATTGCAAAAAGTAGTATGTCCAGTTCTGGCAGAACCTTCGGGCATAAGGGGCGGAACCTTCGGGCATAAGGGGCGGAACCCTCAAAAGGGTTCCGCCGGATCAATGGGTCTGCTGAAACCTTTGGCTATAAATAGCAACCCATGGTTGTCTAATTGTGTTGATGACTTCACACATAGTTTCTCTCTCCCATAAAATCTATGTCTAGATCAGTAACAAACAATGTAGAAACATACATTAATCACCCATTCCATAATGATCATAATGCTTCTAACATTCATCTTTGTTGTAAGCATATCATACTTCATGATCCACCAAGAAGGTTACAAGATCTTGAAGTCATCATTCATTAAAGCATTCCAACATATGAAGATTCAAGGGCACTTGACATCCTCAATGGTTGAAGACTTCTTATTCGAGAAGTTCATGTAGATTAGGCATGCATATCCATTAGACTTTTATGTCTTGGATCATCATTGTATCATAACAATATAGATTAGATGGTTTATGTGTTTGTGCCATAAAAAACAAGGTTTTTATGTTGGGCCACAAAACATAGCGGGAGTGGTTGTACCCTTGGTAAAGAACTCGACATCTAGCTTAGTGTTGGTTAAAGTGTAAGCGACGAACGGGAGTGGTTGTACCCATGTAAAAGAACTCGACATCTAGCTTAGTGTCGGTAAAAGTGTAAGCGACGAACGGGAGTGGTTGTACCCTTGTAAAAGAACTCGACATCTAGCTTAGTGTCGGTAAAAGTGTAAGCGATGATTGTAAGGTTTTCTCCGCCGAAAAGGGAGGTTGTTGATCTAGTGAAGTAACTCTCGAGTTGGGTACTCGAGGAGTGGAGTAGGGCGGAGAGGAGATCCGTGACCGAACCACTATAGATCCTCGTGTTCGGTTTGCACTTTCCTTTTACTTATTGCCTTACTTTAATTTTTGCATTATGTGATTGTTTGTGTTGTGACTTGGTGATTGTACTTGTGTGATAACATGTTTTAAGTGATGTTAGTCATAAACTACAAGTAACATCTTTTATATTAGAACAAGCTAAAAATGGACATTTGATACAACAAGTTTAAAGTTTTTAAACGGTAAACTATTCAACCCCCCTTCTAGTTTTCCACACTTATCTTAATTGAACATGAAAGGTTTCAAAGGGTAAAAACCCTTGAAAATACTGATAAAATCGTGCTAGGGTTTCTCCAAGTTATCCCCTTAATTGTCCTCCCTTAATGAATGAAAATTATAAAACTATATATAGATTTTCCAACGTGACGGCGTCAAGAAGAGAAATCTGACGCCATCAACCCGCTGCCCATAGTAATATCGGATTGCCTAGATCCAGATCTGACGCCGTCAAGAGCAAATTATTTCTTAGCCGTCATGTGTAATGGGACCATGACGGCCTATGGTGACGCCGTCATGCCCCTTAGTGTAAAACTCTCTGGACCGTCATGGACTCTGTCCACTTCACCTCTTGTAATACTCTTGACGCCGTCATGTAGAGCTTGGTGACGCCGTCAGGTACTGTTCCTAGCAAGGAAAATTAAGACTTTGCCGTTTTCTTCACTTTTATGCTCCAAAAACGTCCAAAATGCTTCCTTTTTCCATAATTCACTCCAAAAGTACCTAAAATCACAAAAGGAACGATTTAGGGCAATATTTGATCAAATAAATTCAATTCCGGGCTTAAATAACCCCCTAAAAACGGATCATTTTTCGCCTCATCAAAGGACGTGACAATTCAATAGATCAATAAGATATAACTAGGGAGTAATTTTATCTAAGTAAACACGCTTTCGCATCATAAGAAGTCCACCACTTTTTTTTTTCTTTTTTTTTCTATTAGTTTAATTAGTTTTATTTTAAGTTTTATAAGTAGACTTGGGTTAGTTGATTAGCAATTAATTCCGCCCACTCTTCCAAAAACCGAGATTTTAATTGCTTTCAAAGAATTATAAAAATACAAAAAGAATCATCCCTCACCTCTAGACCTAATTCGTCATACATCTCGACCTTTTCATAACTATTGCGAGACTATTCCCCTAGAGAACGATCAATTCCCCGGACTTACCTATACTACAGTACAACGGTTAGGTACACTGCCTAAAGGATTGTAAAGCTTCGTTTTGAGGTCTTACAAATCTCGCATCAACTTGCTGACAAAGACTTATGGCATAAGTTAATCATTAGACTTACGTCGTAACTATGAAACTTGGTCATAAAGGCGTTAAAGTCCAGAGGCTGAAAGCGGTAATTTGATATGAAGTCTATTATTTTCTCAAGGACTTAAAGTAAAAGTAACAAGTACGATGGAGGACTAAAGTTGGGATAGTCATATGATGTTCACAAGGGCTTTGCGTAATAACAACAAGAACGAACAGGGATTAAACATGGTCAATCCTTATTACACTTAACGAAAGTTATATGTCATAAAGGACCGCTAATAATTAAGTCAAGAACGATGAGGGGTTGAAATTGTACAATTTTTATAAGTATTACACTTATAAATTTACAAGGACTTGAAATGAAATCATGCGCTACTTCAGGGGTTAAAAGAGGACAAGGCCATTAAAGTTCTAACATGCAGGCAAAAATAAGTACGAGTCTTACGCCTTAACCGAATCGACATGGTTATGGCGTAAGTTTGCATATCTGACAAATTTTTTAATATTCAAATAGTTACGACATAACCTTGTCGAGGCCTATAAATACAGCCTTAATTTAGCTCTTTTGAGAGTCTCTTTTCACCCCTTCCTAGGGGACGACTAGGGCACGATTTCAAGGCATTTTCCAGCAGTTCTAATCCATCTTTCAAGGGAGAATTCACTTCGGTTCATCATTCTTATTAGTCATACATCAAGTAATTTGTATCGAACACTATGATTAATTCATTTAATGCTTTACTCATTTTTGTTTGTGTAATTTACATTATGATTAGCTAAACACTTTATGTGTCAGCCTAGTTATTAATTTATCAATGCCTTGATTTATGTTTTCTTGCTTTTTTATCGCTTTTTGTGTATACTTTCTTTGCCTATTCGTAGACACTAGAGGTGGCAATTTAAGATGCATGGGTAAAAGTTGGGTCAAGTTGGGTAAATATTTTCAATGGGATGAGTTTAGTTGGGTATTGTTAAATAATTTAGATCGGTCTAGACTAGTTTAGGTGAATTTTATTAAAATAATAAAGTGGATATAGATGGGTGTACCATTATAACCAAATGAGTCTATTCTTAAAATAAAGTCGATAATACTCTATGAACTAACCGAGCTGGTTTAATTTTATATGTTTTTACGCGCTTTTATGTTTTTGTACATTTTTATACATTTTCATCCGTATTTTTAGGTTTTCATCTGTTCTTTTACGTTTTCGTTTTGTTTTTTACATTTTCATCTGTTTTTTTACGTTTTCGTTTGTTTTTTCACGTTTTATTCCGTTTTCGTTTGTTTTTTTGCGTTTCGTCCGACTTTGTACGTTTTCGTTCTGTTTTTTAAGTTTTCCTTCGTTTTTTATGTTTTCGTCCATTTTTTTACATTTTCATCAGGTTTTTTACGTTTTCGTCCGTTTTTTTACGTTTCGTCCGTTTTATTTATGTTTCCGTCCGTTTTTTTACGTTTTCGTCCTGTTTTTTACGTTTTCGTCATGTTTTTCATGTTATCTTCCTTTTTAACATTTTCGTCCGTTTTTTACATTTTCAACTAACTTTTCCGTCTTTTTACATTTTCGTTCATTTTTTTACGTTTTCGTCCTGTTTTTTATGTTTTCTTCTGTTTTTATTTACATTTTCGACTCTTTTTAACATTTTTGTTCGTTTTTTTACATTTTCGTCGGTTTATTGCGTTTTCGCCTGGTTTTTTTTACGTTTTCGTCCATTTAAATTACGTTTTTGTCTTTTTTTACGTTTTCATCCGTTTTTTTTTGCGTTTTTGGCTCTTTTATAACGTTTTCGTCTGTTTTTTTTTGCTTTTTCTTCCTTTTACTACATTTTTGTCAGGTTTTTTTTACATTTTCATCCATTTTTTTTACGTTTTCGTCCTGTTTTTTTTATGTTTTCATTCATTTTAATTACGTTTTCGTCTAGTTTTCACGTTTTTGACTATTTTTTAACGTTTTCGTCCTGTTTTTTATATTTTCACCATTTTTTTTACATTTTCGTCTACTTTCATACATTTTTATTTGTTTTCATCTTTACCTTACTTTTTTGTCCATTTTCATACGCAAAAAAACAGACAAAAACATAAAAAATGGGACGAAAACATAAAAATAATGACAAAAACATAAAAATGGGACGAAAACGTAAACAATGGGATGAAAACCAAAAAAAATGGACGAAAACGTAAAAAACATGAAGAAAACGTAAAAACGGACGAAAACATAAAAAACAGACAAAAACGTAAAAAAAACAGACGAAACGTTAAAAAAGAGTCAAAAACGTAAAAAACCTGACGAAAACGTAAAAAACTGACAAGAACGTAAAAAAAATAGGACAAAAACTTAAAAAAAAACGGATGAAAATGTAAAAAAAATGGACGAAAACGTAAAAATAGAGTCGAAAACGTAAAAAACAGATGAAACGTAAAAAATAGATTAAAACGTTAAATGAAGAGTCGAAAACATAAAAAACGGACAAAAACGTAAAAAAGCGGACGAAAACTTAAAAAATGGGATGAAAACGTAAATAACATGACGAAAAAGTAAAATAACGAATGAAAACGTAAAAAAATGGACGAAAATGCAAGTAAAACGGATGAAACGGAAAAAAACAGACGAAAACGTAAAAAACAGACGAAAACGTAAAAAAACAGACAAAACCGTAAAAGAATGGATTTAAAATATACGAAAACAAAAGAAAACCCGAATAATTAATGATGAATAAAAGGACCAAGATGAAATACCCAAACAAACCCGACCCAAGACCATTTTGACCCAAACTCATCTAGACCCGTCCTTCCAAGTGACTCATCTATACCTATACCCATCTAGACCCATACCCATCTAAGACCCAAGACCCAACCCGACCCAACCCAACCATTTTACCACCTCTAGTGGACACCCTTGTTTTGGTAGTATTAAAGCTTGGTAGTACCTATAAAGCTAGGAGAATTGACCATAGAACCCTAACCGAGTAGGTAGCGAGGAATGATAAGAATTGACCATAGGACTACCATTACCTTGTGTGCGAATTGATCATAAGGTCACCTACCAAATAGAGATACTTAAGAAGTTAGGGAAAACCTAAGTTCAGAAATGCCATGTTTTGTAAGAATAGGTCTAGATTATAGATGGTACTTTAAGGATTAGGTTGCCCATGAACTCCATCGAGTAAACTATGGTGGAATAGGAATCTAAACTTATAAGCTAGACAAATTGACCATAGGAGTCTAGTGACACTTACCCCCATTTGAAGCGGTAGTAAGCATTAATAAGAAAACTAGATTACGGCGTAATAAGATTAGTAACTAGGTTAGCACATTTCTCCCTATTAATTGTTTCTCACCTTAATTACTTTAGTATTTCATTTCATTTTATTAATTTAATATTAAACATATAAAACCCCCTTTTAATCAGTGACATTAGAACTTAAGTTAGGATCCGCACTCATAGCTCTTGGGACGACCTCGGCTTTACCGATTACTACACTACACACGACTGGGCTCTCTGCCCGTTAGTGCAATGGTATACTATAGGTAGACGAGTTAATTATAAATATTAAAACCTGTTCCAAAATCCAGCATTAGGCATCGAAATAGTGTCGCTTTTTGTTCACATCAGATGAGAAAAAGTGATATTTTCGATAATATTCGCTTGGTTTCATTTTCTTGGCTCAACAGTAGGAATCATATGGCGTGTAACTGGAATGGCTAAAAAAATCCCTTGCTTCTTGCGAGTTCCTAATGTTTGCTTCTGGGAGTTTCGAGCTTCGCGGGATTGTTTGGCTCTTTTGTATCGTTGTCTTTTTATTTTCTTTTCCCCAGGGCTTGTTTGGGTCTACATAAACAACACTTCGGAGGGAAACCGGTGACTCGGCTTCCGTGCGTGGGAATTTTTCTCTTATCTCGGTTTTACTGTAATTAACAAGATTTTTTTTTGTAGTCCTCGTAGTTAAACCCTCGTGTAGATTTTAGAATATGTAGTTTATGATTCATTATAATCAATATATATATATATATATATATATATATATATATATATATATATATATATATATATTATTTTCTTCTAGGGCATTGTTAATAGTTTTTTATTTTATATATACCTCAGCTGTTAAAAAAAGTAAAAAAAAGTAAAAATACGTCAATGTATATATGTGGTATTACACAAAACAGTTACTAAAGTTTTTCAAAAATTCATCCTAACATATTTAACAAATCCGTAAATATGGGTAACCTTGTTGAACAAAAAAAACTTTGGTACCTTAAGACAAATTTCTGAAAAACTTTAGTAACTTTTTTTTGTAATAACTCTGTATATCCTATATATGAGGTGAGTTATTTTAAGGATCAAGTTTTTGTTGCATACTGAGGGACAAATCCCCACCATCTATATAGTTTGATCTAATGGTGGAGATTAACTTAAGATTTAATATGGAAACCTAAGTCCATGTCTTTTTTTTTTTTTTTTTTCTTTGTCTTTTAGTCTTTTTGTTTTTCTTATTTATTCACTTTTTTCTTAACTTTTTTTTTTTTTTGCCTTTTTTTGAATCACGTTCTTTTAGATCCTTTTCCCCCCTTTTTGGAATCACGTTAATATAAACAAGATTTTTTTTTTTTTTTTTTTTTTTTTTTAATCAAGTTTTTTTTATTATATAAATTCACGTTTTTTTCACTTTATTACGTTTTCGTCCGTTTTTGTCTGTTTTTCACATGTTTATATACGTTTTCAGATGTTTTTGTCCGTTTTCGTCTATTTTTTAACGTTTTTGTCTGTTTTTATACGTTTTCGTCCGTTTTTTACGTATTCGTCTGTTTTCAAACGTTTTCGTCTGTTTTTATACGTTTTCTTCCGTTTTATACGTTTTTGTCCATTTTCATACGTTTATATACGTTTTCATCCGTTTTCGTCTGTTTTTACACGATTTTAAGCGTTTTTATACGTTTCTGTCCGTTTTTATAAGTTTTCGCCCGTTTTCATACGTTTTCGACCGTTTTTTACGTTTTCTTCTATTTTTAGGCATTTTTGTCCGTTTTCATACGTTTTCGTCCGTTTTTTTACGTTTTCGTCTACATTTATACGTTTACGTCCGTTTTTATATGTTTTCCTTCGTTTTTTGTTCATTTTCATCCGTTTTTATATGTCTTCGTCCGTTTTTATACGTTTTTGTCCTTTTTCATACGTTTTCAGACGTTTTCGTCCAAATTTATACATCTTTGTCCGTTTTTAAACGTTTTCGTCCGTTTTCGTACGTATTCGTTAGTTTTCTTACATTTTCGTCTATTTTCTTATGTTTTCGTCTATTTTTAAATGTTTTCAGCCACTTTCAGACGTTTTCATACGTTTCTGAATATCAAAAGTATTATTCTTTGATCCTCAGAATATCACAAGTGATTTTCAACTAATATTTTGTAACATGAAAATCACTTGTGATATTCAGAAAATCACTTGTGATATTCAGAAAATCACAAGTGATATTCAGAAAATCACACGTGATATTCAGAAAATCACACGTCATATTCAGAAAATCACAAGTGATATTCTAAGTATCACAAGTGATATTGTGAATATATCAAGTGATTTTCAACTAATGTTTTGTAACATGAAAATCACAAGTGATATTCTAAATATTACAAGTGATTTTCAAATAATGTTTTGTAACATGAATATCACTTGTAATTTTCTGAATATCACTTATGATATTTAGAATATCACTTATGATATTCAGAATATCACTTGTGATTTTCATGTTACAAAGTATTAATTGAAAATCACTTGTGATATTTAGAATATCACAAGTGATATTCTGAATATTACAAGTGATATTCTGAATATCACAAGTGATTTTCAACTAATGTTTTGTAACATGAAAATCACAAGTGATATTCAGAAAATTACAAGTGATATTCAGAATATTACAAGTGATATTCACATTTTTTTTAATTCACGTTTTTTTTCACTTTCATACGTTTTCGTTCGTTATCATACGTTTTTGTCCGTTTTCATACGTTTCTGAATATCACAATTGATATTGTTAATATTACAAGTGATATTTTGAATATCACAGAAAATCACTTGTGATATTAAGAATATCAATTGTGATATTCAGAAACGTATAAAAACTAAAAAAACATAAGAAAAGGAATGAATACGTATGAAAGCGTAAAAACACGCCGGAAAACGTATGAAAAATTAATGAAAAACGGACGAAAACGTATAAAAACTGCCAAAAACGTATAAAAACTGTTGAAAACGTATGAAAACAGACGAAAATATTTGAAAATGGACAAAAGTACATAAAAACGGACGAAAACGTTTATGAACGTATGAAAAAATATATAAAATTAGATGAAAACGTCTGAAAATGGGCGAAAACTTATCAAAGCAGACGAAAACGTAAAAAAAACAGACAAAAATATATAAAAACGTATAGAAACGTCTGAAAACGTATAAAAACTATCGAAAATGTATGAAAATGGACGAAAACGTTTGAAAAAGGACAAAAATGTACAAAAACGGACGAAAATGGACAAAAACGTTTGAATATCACAGAATATCACTTGTGATATTCAGAAATGTATGAAAACGTCTAAGAATGGCCGAAAAAATTTAAAAACGGACGAAAACCTATGTAAATGGACGAAAGCGTTTGAAAAAGGACAAAAATGTAAGAAAACAGACGAATGTGTAGAAAAAACGGACGAAAATATCTGAAAATGTATAAATACGGACGAAAACGTCTGAAAACGGACAAAAACAGAAGAAAACGTATGAAAATAGACGAAAACAAATGTAAACGTATAAAAACAGACAAAAACGTATAAAACGGACAAAATCGTTTAAAACCGGACGAAAACGTATGAATATGGACGAAAACGTATATAAACTTATGAAAACGGACAAAAATGTATGATAACGGACGAAAACGACTGAAAACAGATGAAAACGTATAAAAACGGATGAAAACGTATGAAAACGAACAAAAACGTCTGAAAACGTATAAAAAACTGCCAAAATGGACAAAAACATATGAAAACGGAAAAAAACGGACGAAAACGTATAAAAACGGACGAAAACGTCTGAAAACAGACGAAAACATAAAAAAACGGACGAAAACGGATGAAAACAGACGAAAACGTAAAAAAATGGACGAAAACGAACAAAAACGTATATAAACATGTGAAAACAGACAAAAACGAACGAAAACGTAATAAAGTAAAAAAAACGTGAATTTATATATTAAAAAAACAATAATAAAAATAAAGAAAACTTGATTTAAAAAAATGTGATTAAAAAAAAAACTTGATTTATAATAACGTGATTGAAAAAAAGGCAAAAAAGAAAATGATCTAAAAAAAATGATTAAGAAAAAGGAAAAAAAAAGAATAAAAAAGAGACAAAATGACAAAGAAAAAAAAAATAAAAAAATATGGACTTAGGTTTTCATATTAAATCTTAGGTTAATCCCCACCATTAGATTAAATTAGATGGATGGTGGGGATTTATCCTTAGTATGTAGCAAAAAACTAGTCCCTAAATGAACTTTTCTCTCCTATATATGTGTATAGGGAGAATTTTTTATTTTGTTTGACCCAAAAGAGCGTGGAAAAACAGTATTATTAGCCCACTTGTAGTATTTAACAAAGTGAACTCCGTAGTGGTTTTTTTATTTTTTGGGAACGAGAACTTCATAGTTTAAGCTTTGATTATTTAGTTCACGCATCACGAGATGAAAGTTACAGTACTATATAAAAGATAGACCACATGTGACATGTGGTTTTTATTTTAAAAGATATTTACAATTGTCATATGGCTTGCAAAAAACAATAGCAATCCAGGTTGGAAAAAATATGTTCAAAAAAAAAAAGGTTGGAAAAAATAAAAAAATTAAGAAAATATATTATTTCTCAAGATTGTGTATAGTACGGAAAAATAAATTAAGTGGCTCACGTTTCATACAATAGTGATCCACGGCAATCTTTTTATCCTTCTGCAATGTATAATAATAAACAAAATAGATACAAGTTACAAGAATCTCAATTATAGGTCTTTCAATCTTTCATACATGTTCACATTTTTTTTAATTGAATATAGAGTAAATTGCAAGAATCGTCCTTGTGGTTTGCCTAAATTGCAGATTTCGTCCCTGAGTTTTCGAAAGTGCAGGCGGCCTCCCTGTGGGGAGTTTTTGGTTCCGTTTTGGTCCCTGTGGTTTGCTCAAAATTGCAAGTTTAGTCCCTGTGGTTTGCTCAAAATTGCAAGTTTAGTCCATGGCCAGGGACCAAAACGGAACCAAAAACTCTCCACAGGGAGGCCGCCTGCACTTTCGAAAACTTAGGGACGAAATCTGCAATTTGGACAAACCACAGGGACGATTCTTGCAATTTACTCTTGAATATATCTCAACTTGTTTGTGACCCGTTAAATTTTATATGAAGTTAATGTCTGTAATGTCTAAGGTCAATTACTAAATTTTTTTTTTTTTTTTTGAAAATTGACTTTCATTTGGGAAATCCAAGTCCAATTTGAAACCCGATGGGGGAAAAACCTTCAACTTAAGCCGCCCGAAGGCACGACACTTAAATTGAAGTAAATCCTGCCTTCTCCAGATTCGAACCCTTGTGGGTTGAAACCTTCATTGAAGGACTTTGAAATCGTACCGACAGGGCAGTGGTCCACAAGGGAGGACTTCCCGGTTTGGTAACCCAAACCGGTACTACTCTCCACTAGGCACGCTTAACTGAATAAGACATGCCCAGTGGACCACAGGTCAATTACTAAACAACGAAACTTTCTATCCAGTTTCGAACTTGTTTTTATTGATTTTAAAACCTTGCTAACGAATTAGAAATGAAACAAAATTATTTAAACACTATACTTATTGTTATGTTTCGATCGCTTATCTTCCAACTGTTTTTCTTTTTTTTTTTTGAAAAGCTGAAATATTATTAAGGGCTTATCTTCCAACTTAATACTAGCCATAAAAGATATCTTGAATATAATCCCTACACGCATGTTGTTTTAGTTCTATCATTATCTAAAAGCACTCTACATATTTAGTAATTAATCTCCGTAATTTATCAAGATATTTTTTCATATACATGTTATGAAAACGACAAATGTTTCACTATCTCGATACCTACAAAATAAATGTGTCATGTGCAGACCCCCAAAAAAATGTGTCACCACCAAAAATAAAGAAACACGTTTTTGATTAAAGCGATTGAACAAATTTCATATTTCACGTGGGAGCAATACAAAAAGCCTATTACCAAATTAAAAGGTAATATTACATGAGAAAAGTTCAATGCAGAACACAAAATATCTAAAGATCAAAGCGCTCCATTTCAGCCATTGATTTATCTTTCATTCAATGGCCATAATTAAATATCTGCATTCTTTTTTAATTAACAAAAGGGCAGTTTTGTAATTGTGTTCTTCCTTCATTTACTTACATATCTCACCCGTAATTCTCTCACCCTCCCCAATTCTCTCTCAATAACGGTTTACCCCTTTTCAAACCCTAATCCCCAACTTCAAAATTGATCTTAATCACTTCTATTCAATGGAAATACGACATGAAATTACACTATCTAGAGGTGAGCCGTTGCGCCAATCATCTTCATTTCCTGTTGCCGATCAAAATCGGCCCCAAAATATTGATATTGGTAAATTTTTTGGAATATAATTCGATTTATTGCTCATATTATACGGTTAATTGCTATTTTTTATTCTTATAGTGTTATTTGTTGAATTTGAATGATTGATTGATCTTGCTAGGTAGATTATTATGTTTTGATTGATGCGTTTTGTGTTGTTAACTTTTTTTATTTTGTTGAATTAGTTGATGTTTTAGGCGCACTGCGTTAATTGATGCTTTTGGTTAGTTATTGCGTTAGTTGACTCTTTAGGCACATTGTGATTTTTTTATTGATGTTTTTTGGCGCACTGCGTCAGTTGATCAATTAGCCGTATATGTGTACTATTTTGAACTGTGGAATATAGTTTCCACTGGCATTGGCGCTAACCTCAAATCACGCTTGAATTACGCGGTAGTTCATATGAGGTATCAACACTATATGGGATGAAAAGATTGTATCCTATACGTAGGACTGCATATCTTACTGTACTGTTTAAGTGATAGGTTGACTTAATAAAAGCTCTTATACTGCTGTCATATCTAATGAATCAGACTTGATGCACTTACAAACATTTAAGCTTGCTGGAAAGGTGATGACGTGATTGTATTTGACCATGTTGAGAAGGTTTTCACCTTTACCTTCTAAAGATGTCATGAAATAAGCAGGTTGTGACATTAATCTATATTTTTATACTTCAATTGTTTACTTTAACTAAACTAGGACATTCTTGCAGGTATCAAAACTTGGTTCCGTTAATGTCGAGAAGATGGTGAATGTTAAACATTATTCTCATGTCATGCATATCAGCTCCATGGTAAATGCTTATTGTCACACATATTGCATGGACGATTCAGTCACACATGGTTAAGATTGGCAATTCAATAGGCACAAATAAAGCTTTATTTGCATTTTTTTTTTTAAAAAAGTTGGGATTATATGCATACAGATTTCCAAATTCGGTTTTCTTAATGTGTTTATAGCTACTGGTCAATTGAAAGTGGTCTCTTTCTGTTTGCCATTTCACAATGCTATAGGAGTATAGGATCATTCAATTTTTCTAAGCTTTGTGCCGTATGCTATAAAATCAATCTAATGTTCACTCCTTGATCTGTAGGTTATTGGAGAGCTGCTTGATGAGCTGAGTACTTGGGACGCACTTCGTGCAGCATTGCTTGTTGGCACAGTCAGTGGTGCCCCTAAGGTTTATAATTTTTAATCAAGCTTTTCATTGTAACTTAACATCCCAAATATAGGACCTTTTACATGTCTTGCATGTTTCTTGTTCTTTCACATGTCCAATATCTTTATGCCATCACAATTAATGAAAATTCAGTAAATGGGAAAATAAGCTCACTTTATCTGGTCACATATTATGAGATTATTCAATTCCATTCTTGTGGATCTACCAAATATTTTTTATTTGCATATGACACCTTGACGTAGGTGTATAATTAGTGGTACAAGGGTAAACTTCTTTCTTTGTTTGTATTTGAGTTTTTTATATTGATTTTGGCTATGATAATTATTGATTATGTTTGATATGATTGTTGACTTTTGTAAACTGATTTTTGTTGATTTTGTTTTATCTAATTTTGAAATATTCGAATCACATGTGATTTAATACTATTTCATACTTTGGATGTTTTAATTTAGTTCATAAGAAACATATACTTTTTAGTATTTGGGTGTAACATGTTGTATTATGAACAAGTATTTTGTTATGAAATCAATGCATACAAATTTTGTTTCGCTAATTTAGGTAACTGTAAATATATGTTAATTATTTTACACGCGAATCACATGTGATTGACACACGAATCACATGTGATTTATACACGAATCACATGTGATTTACACATGAATCAAAATATAGTAAACAAAAGCCGATAGGTTAGTGGTAGATGTGTATTCCTTTTCTATGTGAGGTCACACATTTAATTCCCACCTCTCCACCCTGTACTAAATAAAGAGCCAATCTACATCCTATAAATACACATAGACACTTGCATCATTTGACATAAACAGATACACCTTGGCTTACTATTTATGGTTTAAACTTTTGTTGTCTGCCTTTGAATGTGCCAAAGTTTTAGCACCGATGTATTCATCTTTCCAGCCATGTTTTAATCAACTTCTTAGTTTGGAAAAGAGATGTAGTGTGCAAAATTTTAAGGTTGTGTTTCCCGTAGTATACCAGAAAGAATTGTTTCATTTTGATCTTGTAGTGAGATATTATGTGCAAGCAATGTTAAATATTAACCACTTTAGGGGTTATTATGGTTCTTGATTGGATTATTTCTTGTTTGTGGAAATGGCAACATAGGTTGGTTGGGTAACATTTTTGTTGTATTGAACAGAATCTTGAGCATGCGGTGGCAGCAATTTTTAAATGCTTCAGCATCACTTCCACTTGTATTCATCGATTTGAGCTCTATTGGAAGGTAAGTTTGTAATTTTTGAAGAGCAAATGCCATGTAGATCACATGTGATTTGTACTTAATCACATGTGATATGTTCTGAATCACATGTGATTTTGTAGTGTAACTTTGAGTAATAATTTAAAATTACAGGTTACTAACTACATATTTATATGTAGCTAACTACATGTCTTGCTTAAAAAAGTTGAAGAAAATCCTAAACTGAAGGCTGAGTCTAAGTCTATTGAGAGAAAAAAGGAAATTATTAGATTCCGACAAAGATTCTAAAAGTGATGAGCGTAAGACGGTGTCAAAGAAATTCAAGGGGAAGATGATTTGGATTTAGGTACTTTATGTGTTAGGATATTCAACTTGTGAAGTCGTTATCACCGAATGTTATTATATGATTAGGTTTTAGTTACTTTATGTATGTACGAGTGATGATTATTTTTTTGATATGAATGTGTTGATCTTAGGTGCTTATGTTTGATTCTACCTCATACATAAGGTGAATCACATGTGGTTTACACGCGAATCACATGTGGTTTATAGACGAATCACATGTGATTTACACACAAATCACATGTGATTTGCATGTGATTTATACTGATTTGATAACATGTTTCTTGCAAATTACATGTGTTTTTTTGGATAATTTATAAAAATGTTTATGTCTTACATTCCAAACATAATACAAATACTATAAATGAGCATTCAGCAAAAAGTTTTGTATTTAAGTACATGAGAGTTTCGTTAATTCAATTCATAACATATATAAAGTATTCCATAAAAGGAAAATGAAAAATAAATTCAAATCAAAATTTATTTTGCTTGTGTCTTGGTCTTCTCACCACTATTCCACGTTTCTTTTCAGCTCCACCCTAACTTGAAGTGGCTTCCCTTTTCCATGATGTTTTTCCTTTTCACACCACCTTTGTTTCTAGCGTTTAATGGATCTGGAAATAATTCAAAAAAAAAATAATTTAGTTACCTTCAAAACAGAGTTATGTGCAACATGATTTTTAAAATTCCATTGCCTAATTTGTTGTTTAAAATAATTTCTTTATCAGCAACTTTTACTCTTTTTAGATCAAAACAGAACCACATGTGATTTACGCACGAATCACATGTGATTTACACATGAATCACACTTGATTTACATTTTTCCACAACAAAGCACAACTTAAAAACAAAATCGCGTGTGACTTACTCCTTTCTAGATGAAAAACTAGGAAGTAGAAACTGAAGCAAAATCTCCATAACATATGTGTATGTGCATATATTCAGGTTGATGTATCAAGTTCGACCCATTTTTGAGCTACTTTAATTCCGAGTCGGGTTTGTGTTAGTTACTACTATGCATACCAAATAATGCGTATTAGATACCATCAGTTACACTGAATTACATTTAAATGTAGCATCACAACTATCTGACCTTAATAACTGCAGTTGCAGTTGCAGAGTAGGAGTCTGAGTTGAATTTTCATTGACCGATTCCCCGTCATCTGCTATAGATTCCAATTGCCCATCTGCCTCATCATAGATGATATCTAATCGACTATGTAGGCTCGAAATAATATCTCCCAAAACACAAACACAAAGTGAAACGAAAAAGCCCTTAGGAAAACGACACAAGTAATGCTACATTGTTAGGTAGCATGCCATCTCATATACCTTTATATCAGCCAAAGCTTGTGAAATTGGTTCTTTTGAATTGGAGTATGCAAAGGAGCATATAGAACCACTCAAGTAGTTATCATTCTTTCTTTATAGTTTTCAAGTAATGCAAAGTAGCATATATAACCAAAACATTTATTGCTATTTTTTTCTGTTCATAGTTTTCAATTATCTAATGTGTTAATATAAAAATACATTCTACATCTTAAATAGTTAACTATGTGCATCAAATATCGTTAACAGAAAACTATTGTCTAATGTGATTTACGCAGGAATCACATGTGATTTACGCAGGAACCACATGTGATTTGGTGTACATCACATGTGATTATCACATACGCATTTCATCAATCACATGGTGTGCATCATGATCAACAACAACATCATCTATAACCATCAACAAAAAGATTTTCAACATCCAAGTCTGCTTTGTTTAACTGATTTTTACAAATCTTTTGTGGTTTTGATCGATTCCTTCAAATCCGTTCAAATTATAGATCTCATCATTTGATAAATACAATCCTTAAAGAAAAAAGAAAAGAAAAGAAAAAAAAAACTATAGTACTTACTACGATGGTTAGAAAGAGAACTAAGAAACAACAAATAAGGTGTCTTCATTGTAATTCAATAAGTTTGACTGGATGCTTAAACATGAGATTCATAAGGCCAAATCAAAATACAATGTACAAATTACAGTCACCTACTTACTCTCTAAACACTAGATGATGGACATTCATTCTCCAATTACTCTTTAAATACTAGATGATGGACATTCATTTTCCATAAACTGTTCTAAGGATTCTCAACATCTCAAAGTCGTCCTCTCCCCAAAACATTTCCCACCTTTTAGCACAGATCTGACAGACTGGCGGTATAGAATTATTACTATTGTCATTATTTCACTCTCTCATATTTGTGAACGACGGCAGTGATTTTATCATGAACGGCGACGGTGATTTTCCGGTAGACGACAACGGTTTTTGTTGTGTATAATCGGTATTGTATTGTGATGAGAGAAAATTGGATCTGTGTTTTTTGATGAGAGAGAAAATGGAGTATTAAATGAGAATAATGGAGATATTTTCTGCTTTTATTCAAAGAGATGGAATGACGTTTTTACCCATGTTTGTTATTTTCTGCTTTCATCTCTGCCGTTGGATGAAAGCAGATTGGATGGCTGGGATCTAGTGAATTGTTCTTTAAATAATACATGTTTGTCACGGATCTCAACTCAATATTACATACATTACCTTTATACTCTTCACAATTGCAACTATCAACCTTTTAGTCTTATGTTTTATTAATCTGTATTGACATAAAGTATACTTTATACATTTTGGTCTACCGAACGATTTTCCTGTTTTGCCCGACTTATGACTTTTGTTAATTTTACAACCGTTCATTATTTTTGGGTTAAAAAATAAGTACCATGGACTAGATAAAGTATGATTTAGCAAAAGAAAAGGTGGTAAAAGCATCTTTACCTTGATCTTAGGTTGACCACACCACAGTAATACGCTCGACCGAATCGGTTGATTAAGTCGTAGTCGGTCGGCTTTTTTGTGCACACTCGGTCGTGACTGACTAGAGGGAGGAAAAAAAATACAAATGGTCGCAGGCTCGACCGATTACTATTTCTTTTTTTCTTTTTTTGCCTTTTTGATCCGCATTACTTTTGAAATAAATGTGTATAACGTTTAAGTTACTAGCCGTTGCATGCTATCGCTAAAGGTGTGGGGGCTCAGATAGTGTCGAGACTCCCCACTAATTTCTTGTAATCCTATTGGTTTGTTTCTAATGAAAGTGATGTTTATAATAATAATAATAATAATAATAATAATAATAATAATAATAATAATAATAATAATAATAATAATAATAAAAAAAAAATAAAATAAAATAACACACTATAAATACCACATATTAACACAACATATTACACACTTCAATTCACAAAATCTCACACTTCTTTCAATTCAAAATGGCTTGTAACAAACTCCCTCATACCATCGAACAATTTAAAAAGTGGGTTAAAAACCAAGCAGAGAAAGATGACACGGCTCGTCAAGAAGCTATTCTCGAAGTTATTAACAGGTTTGAGCTGGCAAAGACCCTCAAACAATGAATGAGAACACGCTACACAGAGTGCGATCACATCTCTGACGACAGAAAATTTGTGATCGACCAGTTTTTATACGATGAATTTCGTAAAGATCATGCCGTTGTTGAGACATTGCGTGGGTGTGTGAGTCAGATACATGCCCAAAAAACAAACAAGATTCGTTGGAGTTTTGAAGAAAATGTGAAAACTGCAATGGTTGAATAACAGCAGCAGCAGCAGCAGCAGCAACAACAACAACAACAACAACAACAGCAACAACAACAACAACAACAACAACAACAACAACAACAACAACAACAACAGCAGCAACAACAACAACAGCAGCAGCAGCAGCAGCAACAACAACAACAACAACAACAACAATTTGTGCAAGGTGCATCGAGTTCATCTGCACCAAGAGTTGTTGAGCAACAACAACAGCTGCCTCGTCTGGATCATTTTCAGCTAAGTTTTGAGGAAAATGTGGCAGCTGATGATGGTGGCTGGAACTCTGATTGACTCCGAACGGTCAACCTAAACTGACCAGGTGATGGTCAACAAGGTCAAACAGCCTAGAGTCAATGCTCCGCGGAAGTATAGTGTTTCCCCGGGTCGTTATGTCCCGACGAGGTGTGATGGTTATAAAACAGTTTCGTGATCGGGTGAATTTGGACGGAAATGGGTATAAGTTGTAACACCCCCAAAATACCGCAGCGGAAGACTGTGTCATAGGGGTGCTACTTCATAATACAAAGTACAAGTTATAGAAAACGAACTCTAAATGAGACGTTTTGAAAAGTTACCATTCGATTAAAGAATTCAAAGTTACAAACATGAGATTCCAAAGTATAATACATAAATGTATACAAAATGTTGAATGGTAAATGATAAAAGCGTAAGTCTTCAGAATATGCAGCTTGACTCTAAGTTCCACGCACTAGCTATCGCCTTACTAACCTGAGATAAACATGCTAAAGTGTCAACACAATGGTTGGTGAGTTCATAGAGTTTGTCTTAAAACAGTTGAAAAGTCTTAAAGAATGTTCACACAACAAAGGCATTGAGAATCCACTCAGTTACAAGTCCTGCCATAAGAGACTTGTAACCTGTGTGTTCACAACCCACTGCTACAAATATAGTATAATAAAGACATGTATAAGTTCATCAAAACAGTTAAGCAATTAGTCGTGAGTCTATACTTCATCTCCGAAGACCTCACGTTTATGATGTATCCAACATTCGCAAATGTTAGGATGTATCAATAGCCTCAATGGTCATCCAAGGTCTTAATTTGGAGCCACCAGAAGTCTCAATGGTCATCGAGCAACTTAATCTGGAGCCACTGGCAGTAACACAATCAAGTATAACGTAGTTAAGTATAACACAATCATGTATGTATGAAATCAAGTATAATGCGATCAAGTATAAGACAATCAAGTATAGAACAATCAAGTATAATGCGATCAAGTATTTGTACAAGTAAGCAAGTAGTTGTGCATGTATCCCCCCCAAAGAGTTAAAACAAGTATGAAAAAGTAGGGGCTATGACTCACCTTAAGCTTATGTAATGAGAAATGATAGTGGTAGTCGAATCGCGAAAGTCTCTAAGAGCAGCCTATAATAGAACGTTGCGACTTAGGTTTGGAGTAACGTCTAAGAATACGAAGAATTGCCTATATATGTCTTGCATATAGTTCATGATGTAGTACTTAGTATATAGTGTAAGTCTTTGAATATAAGTGGTCTATGAAACATGTATAGGTTGTAAATCTCTTACTACCGTTCGGGCCGACATAATTCAGAAGTCATGGAGTAAACGTTCGAGGAGCCAGGACACTTTAACTCGTAAATCCACAACTCGTCTCGACGGCTTACTCAATGAACTCCTCACATGAGGCTCCCTACTATTGTAGTATTTGATAACATATATATATATATATATATATATATATATATATATATATATAAGCTTTTTGATCTTTAATAGTTATATGGTCTTTAGCCGTGGCTTTGCCGTGACTTTGGTCATGTTACCATTGTCTTGAGACTCAACCTTGGCTTTAGCCATGGTTGTGGTCTTGGCTTTAGGTTATTAGACCTCTTGGTCTCATCTAATTATAACAATTATATAGTTACTTTGGTCTAAAAATGGGCTGTAAAGAATTTGAAGAAAATTATCACTCAGAAAGCATTTTCAGGGCTCGAGCTTCTTTCATCCTGAACGAAAACGGCGTTCCGGACAACTTTTGTGTTTTAACTTTTTGATGAATCGGACCAGAAGGGTGACTTTCAAAAACACAGAATGCAAAACAGTAGGGTAAAGGCAGTTTCGGCGTTTTGGTGTCGCTAACTTCTTATGGTCATAACTTTTGACTCGTGTACTCGTTTTGGGTGATTCAAATTGCTATGTTTTCCTTATTAAGTCCTCTTTAACAGTAAGTAAGTGTCAAATATCATAGTTATACTATTTTGGTCGTGGTTCTCCATAAAAATCACTAGTTTGCTTGTTTACTTGTCATAAGTTAACATATGTATACCAATACTTGTTTTATCCATTTTTAAACATCATGAACACAATACAAAGACCATATATAGCATGAAAGAAACATAATAAGCATGAAATGATATTGAGCAAGAAAGTGTATAAGGGTTTGCTTACAACTTTTGGCTTTCTAAAGAAAGGAAGTCAAGTATAGAACTAGGACACTAAACCTAAGCTTGCAAACCCTTCACCACAACTCTTGTAACCCTTGCTAGCCTTGATCTAACCCTTGTGAAAACCATTTAACTTCAGCCCTAGTAACCTTGTGTAGCTCTTAATTCAACCATGGAATCACCAAACAAACTTAAGAACTAGGTAGAGAATACTAAGACCTTGAACTTTGTAGTGTAACTTGTATATTGAAGATCAAAGGATCATGGTGCTAGGTATAAAGGGTGTGGCGTTTGATTTTATGAAGAAAGGATGGAATGAGCTCTCTATTTATAGCAAGAATGAGGAGGTTAGGAAGCTTACTAGGAAAGTGCTTAAACTTGGAGACAAAGTTGTAATTAAAAATGATCTAATGGCTAAAGTCATGAGATGATGCCACAAGTGTGAATGCCCCCCCCTAGTGGCGGTTCATGAACTTGGAGAACAAGGTGTGGACTTTTGATGATATTATCCTAAGTATGTAGCTAGTTTTGACTCCGTAAGTTGCTAACCGTAAGTTTTTAAGTCACGAAACGTAAAACCGGGTATCCTAAAAATATGAAATTTATAAATATGCTAGAACTTATCAATATACTCCATAATAAAATATAAAATGAGTGGTAGGATCTATCGGGTGCTAAAACCCTGCTAAAAACTGGAAACACGGGTCTAAAACGCGTAATTCGCGTAAAACGCTGAACTGAAAAACGTAAAATTCTGAAACTTTTGGAATTGTCCTAAAATGAGAGAAAATCATATTTCTATTGTTTATAATGTTTTATGGACATATCGGGATGCTGGAATGACGTTTAAACCTAAAAGTAAATCTCGGACACGGCTTTGTGATTTTTGCAGAAATGATCCGACGAGCGTCAAACTCTCGGATTATCGTTAAAATAGTTTAACTTACGAGAATATGAAATAAAAATTTCTGAGATGAATAGTAAAAGTGAATAGTAAAAAATGAATAGTAAAAAGTGAATAGTGAAATTTTCGGGAATAAAAGTTAACCTGAAATTGCGAATTGTTACAGTCTCTACCCCTTAAGGAGAACTTCGTCCCGAAGTTCTGTTGATGTTAACTACTTACGGTATGTCTAAGAGAATTCGGGATCTCTAATATAGTGGTGTTCACTCTGATTCGTCTAAGGTTTTGGTTAAGGAGTTGTATCGGCTACAATTAAGCCCACTTATTTATAACTCATTACTTACATAAAGAAGCGTCCAAATTTATGTAAGTAAGGGATCATAAACTCATGGTTCGGTGATTTACAATTTCTTTATTTAACTGAAGAGGCGTCCCAATCCATTTAAATAAGGAGATTCTAAAACATCCTACTTAAGAATTTCCGACACAAAATCCGCCTTCTGAGGCAGATGGTAAGATAATCCAGTCATCAAATCCCTAAAGCTAAGTAATAATATTATTTAACTCAAATCTTGTGTCTCATCAAACAAGAACTGTCACAAGATCGAGTTAAATAATTTGTTATTACTGAGCTCCATGTTTCTAATGACTCTGCTAATCTCTGGGGCTCCTTATAATACTAAAGTCACATCATCTAACAGCGTGGAACTAAGCAAACCTCTAACCAAAAAGTATATGTGTATGTATTGTGTGTAAGGCAAATAAAGAGGAAGGTCCCAACGTATATAGCAGTTATAGTCTAGGCACTAAATGCAACCTAGTTCTCTATAACCAAGGCTCTGGTACCAATCTGTAACACCCCCAAAATACCGCAGCGGAAGACTGTGTCATAGGGGTGCTACTTCATAATACAAAGTACAAGTTATAGAAAACGAACTCTAAATGAGACGTTTTGAAAAGTTACCATTCGATTAAAGAATTCAAAGTTACAAACATGAGATTCCAAAGTATGATACATAAATGTATACAAAATGTTGAATGGTAAATGATAAAAGCGTAAGTCTTCAGAATATGCAGCTTGACTCTAAGTTCCACGCACTAGCTATCGCCTTACTAACCTGAGATAAACATGCTAAAGTGTCAACATAATGGTTGGTGAGTTCATAGAGTTTGTCTTAAAACAGTTGAAAAGTCTTAAAAGAATGTTCACACAGCAAAGGCATTGAGAATCCACTCAGTTACAAGTCCCGCCATAAGAGACTTGTAACCTGTGTGTTCACAACCCACTGCTACAAATATAGTATAATAAAGACATGTATAAGTTCATCAAAACAGTTAAGCAATTAGTCGTGAGTCTATACTTCATCTCCGAAGACCTCACATTTATGATGTATCCAACATTCGCAAATGTTAGGATGTATCAATAGCCTCAATGGTCATCCAAGGTCTTAATTTGGAGCCACCGGAAGTCTCAATGGTCATCCAGCAACTTAATCTGGAGCCACTGGCAGTAACACAATCAAGTATAACGCAGTTAAGTATAACACAATCATGTATGTATGAAATCAAGTATAATGCGATCAAGTATAAGACAATCAAGTATAGAACAATCAAGTATAATACGATCAAGTATTTGTACAAGTAAGCAAGTAGTTGTGCATGTATCCCCCCCAAAGAGTTAAAACAAGTATGAAAAAATAGGGGCTATGACTCACCTTAAGCTTATGTAATGAGAAATGATAGTGGTAGTCGAATCGCGAAAGTCTCTAAGAGCAGCCTATAATAGAACGTTGCGACTTAGGTTTGGAGTAACGTTTAAGAATACGAAGAATTGCCTATATATGTCTTACATATAGTTCATGATGTAGTACTTAGTGTATAGTGTAAGTCTTTGAATATAAGTGGTCTATGAAACATGTATAGGTTGTAAATCTCTTACTACCGTTCGGGCCGACATAATTCAGAAGTCATGGAGTAAACGTTCGAGGAGCCAGGACACTTTAACTCGTAAATCCACAACTCATCTCAACGGCTTACTCAATGAACTCCTCACATGAGGCTCCCTACTATTGTAGTATTTGATAACATATATATATATATATATATATATATATATATATATATATATATATATATATATATATATATAAGCTTTTTGATCTTTAATAGTTATATGGTCTTTAGCCGTGGCTTTGCCGTGACTTTGGTCATGTTACCATTGTCTTGAGACTCAACCTTGGCTTTAGCCATGGTTGTGGTCTTGGCTTTAGGTTATTACACCTCTTGGTCTCATCTAATTATAACAATTATATAGTTACTTTGGTCTAAAAATGGGCTGTAAAGAATTTGAAGAAAATTATCACTCAGAAAGCATTTTCAGGGCTCGAGCTTCTTTGATCCTGAACGAAAACGGCGTTCCGGACAACTTTTGTGTTTTAACTTTTTGATGAATCGGACCAGAAGGGTGACTTTCAAAAACACAGAATGCAAAACAGTAGGGTAAAGGCAGTTTCGGCGTTTTGGTGTCGCTAACTTCTTATGGTCATAACTTTTGACTCGTGTACTCGTTTTGGGTGATTCAAATTGCTATGTTTTCCTTATTAAGTCCTCTTTAACAGTAAGTAAGTGTCAAATATCATAGTTATACTATTTTGGTCGTGGTTCTCCATAAAAATCACTAGTTTGCTTGTTTACTTGTCATAAGTTAACATATGTATACCAATACTTGTTTTATCCATTTTTAAACATCATGAACACAATACAAAGACCATATATAGCATGAAAGAAACATAATAAGCATGAAATGATATTGAGCAAGAAAGTGTATAAGGGTTTGCTTACAACTTTTGGCTTTCTAAAGAAAGGAAGTCAAGTATAGAACTAGGACACTAAACCTAAGCTTGCAAACCCTTCACCACAACTCTTGTAACCCTTGCTAGCCTTGATCTAACCCTTGTGAAAACCATTTAACTTCAGCCCTAGTAACCTTGTGTAGCTCTTAATTCAACCATGGAATCACCAAACAAACTTAAGAACTAGGTAGAGAATACTAAGACCTTGAACTTTGTAGTGTAACTTGTATATTGAAGATCAAAGGATCATGGTGCTAGGTATAAAGGGTGTGGTGTTTGATTTTATGAAGAAAGGATGGAATGAGCTCTCTATTTATAGCAAGAATGAGGAGGTTAGGAAGCTTACTAGGAAAGTGCTTAAACTTGGAGACAAAGTTGTAATTAAAAATGATCTAATGGCTAAAGTCATGAGATGATGCCACAAGTGTGAATGCCCCCCCCCCTAGTGGCGGTTCATGAACTTGGAGAACAAGGTGTGGACTTTTGATGATATTATCCTAAGTATGTAGCTAGTTTTGACTCCGTAAGTTGCTAACCGTAAGTTTTTAAGTCACGAAACGTAAAACCGGGTATCCTAAAAATATGAAATTTATAAATATGCTAGAACTTATCAATATACTCCATAATAAAATATAAAATGAGTGGTAGGATCTATCGGGTGCTAAAACCCTGCTAAAAACTGGAAACACGGGTCTAAAACGCGTAATTCGCGTAAAACGCTGAACTGAAAAACGTAAAATTCCGAAACTTTTGGAATTGTCCTAAAATGAGAGAAAATCATATTTCTATTGTTTATAATGTTTTATGGACATATCGGGATGCTGGAATGACGTTTAAACCTAAAAGTAAATCTCGGACACGGCTTTGTGATTTTTGCAGAAATGATCCGACGAGCGTCAAACTCTCGGATTATCGTTAAAATAGTTTAACTTACGAGAATAAGAAATAAAAATTTCTGATATGAATAGTAAAAGTGAATAGTAAAAAGTGAATAGTAAAAAGTGAATAGTGAAATTTTCGGGAATAAAAGTTAACCTGAAATTGCGAATTGTTACAGTCTCTACCCCTTAAGGAGAACTTCGTCCCAAAGTTCTGTTGATGTTAACTACTTACGGTATGTCTAAGAGAATTCGGGATCTCTAATATAGTGGTGTTCACTCTGATTCGTCTAAGGTTTTGGTTAAGGAGTTGTATCGGCTACAATTAAGCCCACTTATTTATAACTCATTACTTACATAAAGAAGCGTCCAAATTTATGTAAGTAAGGGATCATAAACTCATGGTTCGGTGATTTACAATTTCTTTATTTAACTGAAGAGGCGTCCCAATCCATTTAAATAAGGAGATTCTAAAACATCCTACTTAAGAATTTCCGACACAAAATCTGCCTTCTGAGGCAGATGGTAAGATAATCCAGTCATCAAATCCCTAAAGCTAAGTAATAATATTATTTAACTCAAATCTTGTGTCTCATCAAACAAGAACTGTCACAAGATCGAGTTAAATAATTTGTTATTACTGAGCTCCATGTTTTTAATGACTCGGCTAATCTCTAGGGCTCCTTATAATACTAAAGTCACATCATCTAACAGCGTGGAACTAAGCAAACCTCTAACCAAAAAGTATATGTGTATGTATTGTGTGTAAGGCAAATAAAGAGGAAGGTCCCAACGTATATAGCAGTTATAGTCTAGGCACTAAATGCAACCTAGTTCTCTATAACCAAGGCTCTGGTACCAATCTGTAACACCCCAAAAATACCGCAGCGGAAGACTGTGTCATAGGGGTGCTACTTCATAATACAAAGTCCAAGTTATAGAAAACGAACTCTAAATGAGACGTTTTGAAAAGTTACCATTCGATTAAAGAATTCAAAGTTACAAACATGAGATTCCAAAGTATGATACATAAATGTATACAAAATGTTGAATGGTAAATGATAAAAGCGTAAGTCTTCAGAATATGCAGCTTGACTCTAAGTTCCACGCACTAGCTATCGCCTTACTAACCTGAGATAAACATGCTAAAGTGTCAACATAATGGTTGGTGAGTTCATAGAGTTTGTCTTAAAACAGTTGAAAAGTCTTAAAGAATGTTCACACAGCAAAGGCATTGAGAATCCACTCAGTTACAAGTCCCGCCATAAGAGACTTGTAACCTGTGTGTTCACAACCCACTGCTACAAATATAGTATAATAAAGACATGTATAAGTTCATCAAAACAGTTAAGCAATTAGTCGTGAGTCTATACTTCATCTCCGAAGACCTCACATTTATGATGTATCCAACATTCGCAAATGTTAGGATGTATCAATAGCCTCAATGGTCATCCAAGGTCTTAATTTGGAGCCACCAGAAGTCTCAATGGTCATCCAGCAACTTAATCTGGAGCCACTGGCAGTAACACAATCAAGTATAACGCAGTTAAGTATAACACAATCATGTATGTATGAAATCAAGTATAATGCGATCAAGTATAAGACAATCAAGTATAGAACAATCAAGTATAATGCGATCAATTATTTGTACAAGTAAGCAAGTAGTTGTGCATGTATCCCCCCCCAAAGAGTTAAAACAAGTATGAAAAAGTAGGGGCTATGACTCACCTTAAGCTTATGTAATGAGAAATGATAGTGGTAGTCGAATCGCGAAAGTCTCTAAGAGCAGCCTATAATAGAACGTTGCGACTTAGGTTTGGAGTAACGTCTAAGAATACGAAGAATTGCCTATATATGTCTTGCATATAGTTTATGATGTAGTACTTAGTATATAGTGTAAGTCTTTGAATATAAGTGGTCTATGAAACATGTATAGGTTGTAAATCTCTTACTACCGTTCGGGCCGACATAATTCAGAAGTCATGGAGTAAACGTTCGAGGAGCCAGGACACTTTAACTCGTAAATCCACAACTCGTCTCGACGGCTTACTCAATGAACTCCTCACATGAGGCTCCCTACTATTGTAGTATTTGATAACATATATATATATATATATATATATATATATATATATATATATATATATATATATATATATATATATATATATATATATATATATAAGCTTTTTGATCTTTAATAGTTATATGGTCTTTAGCCGTGGCTTTGCCGTGACTTTGGTCATGTTACCATTGTCTTGAGACTCAACCTTGGCTTTAGCCATGGTTGTGGTCTTGGCTTTAGGTCATTAGACCTCTTGGTCTCATCTAATTATAACAATTATATAGTTACTTTGGTCTAAAAATGGGCTGTTAAGAATTTGAAGAAAATTATCACTCAGAAAGCATTTTTAGGGCTCAAGCTTCTTTGATCCTGAACGAAAACGGCGTTCCGGACAACTTTCATGTTTTAACTTTTTGATGAATCGGACCAGAAGGGAGACTTTCAAAAACACAGAATGCAAAACAGTAGGGTAAAGGCAGTTTCGGCGTTTTGGTGTAGCTAACTTCTTATGGTCATAACTTTTGACTCGTGTACACGTTTTAGGTGATTCAAATTGCTATGTTTTCCTTATTAAGTCCTCTTTAACAGTAAGTAAGTGTCAAATATCATAGTTATACTATTTTGGTCGTGGTTCTCCATAAAAATCACTAGTTTGCTTGTTTACTTGTCATAAGTTAACATATGTATACCAATACTTGTTTTATCCATTTTTAAACATCATGAACACAATACAAAGACCATATATAGCATGAAAGAAACATAATAAGCATGAAATGATATTGAGCAAGAAAGTGTATAAGGGTTTGCTTACAACTTTTGGCTTTCTAAAGAAAGGAAGTCAAGTATAGAACTAGGACACTAAACCTAAGCTTGCAAACCCTTCACCACAACTCTTGTAACCCTTGCTAGCCTTGATCTAACCCTTGTGAAAACCATTTAACTTTAGCCCTAGTTACCTTGTGTAGCTCTTAATTCAACCATGGAATCACCAAACAAACTTAAGAACTAGGTAGAGAATACTAAGACCTTGAACTTTGTAGTGTAACTTGTATATTGAAGATCAAAGGATCATGGTGCTAGGTATAAAGGGTGTGGCATTTGATTTTATGAAGAAAGGATGGAATGAGCTATCTATTTATAGCAAGAATGAGGAGGTTAGGAAGCTTACTAGGAAAGTGCTTAAACTTGGAGAGAAAGTTGTAATTAAAAATGATCTAATGGCTAAAGTCATGAGATGATGCCACAAGTGTGAATGCCCCCCCCCCTAGTGGCGGTTCATGAACTTAGAGAACAAGGTGTGGACTTTTGATGATATTATCCTAAATATGTAGCTAGTTTTGACTCCGTAAGTTGCTAACCGTAAGTTTTTAAGTCACGAAACGTAAAACCGGGTATCCTAAAAATATGAAATTTATAAATATGCTAGAACTTATCAATATACTCCATAATAAAATATAAAATGAGTGGTAGGATCTATCGGGTGCTAAAACCCTGCTAAAAACTGGAAACACGGGTCTAAAACGCGTAATTCGCGTAAAACGCTGAACTGAAAAACGTAAAATTCTGAAACTTTTGGAATTGTCCTAAAATGAGAGAAAATCATATTTCTATTGTTTATAATGTTTTATGGACATATCGGGATGCTGGAATGACGTTTAAACCTAAAAGTAAATCTCGGACACGGCTTTGTGATTTTTGCAGAAATGATCCGACGAACGTCAAACTCTCGGATTATCGTTAAAATAGTTTAACTTACGAGAATATGAAATAAAAATTTCTGAGATGAATAGTAAAAGTGAATAGTAAAAGTGAATAGTAAAAAGTGAATAGTGAAATTTTCGGGAATAAAAGTTAACCTGAAATTGCGAATTGTTACATAAGTGAGTTGTGATTGATTACACTACTGAAATATAAGTGAGAACGATTAAACACACTATATTAACAATGACGTGAAACCTAATTAACTTAAAACGTAACCCAAAAAAACTTAAAATCAGAAATTGCTTATACGTAAGCAGAAAAATAAGCCAAACGGCTTAAATAGAAGCTATCACTTTATTTATGTTTTTGGTTTTTCTTAATTTTACAAACTACTTTTACAAACGTAACCTAAATTTAAAAACGTAAAAGTTATTTAAACAAAACGCGAGTTAAAATTAAAATAAACGCGAGTGCGCGAAATAAAAAGTGAATTTTATGCTACGCTAACCCTACGGACATGAAAATTACATTTTTACGATCCTAACGATAAAAGAAAATTTTAGAAAAATGAAAATTATTTTTTTTTGACTTTTTAATTATTTATTACTAATTAAAAACTATTTAAATACTAATAAATCTAATTTAAATTACAAAAATATTAAATGAACAGTAATAAATATAAAAATTTTCCTAAAAATAGTTAATACTATTAGTGAGCTATGAAAAATATAAAAATGCTAACAAGCTTATTAATAAGCTGAAAATCAGCTTATAAGCTTATATAGGCTAAATGGAAACAAGATTACTATAAAAGAGACTAGGGGAATGTAAAACAATAACAATCACATGGCCCAGATGGTGCTTGGTGTTGGTCTGATGTTGACCAGGTCAAACCACTAGGTCAGGGGTTCAAACCTGGCTAGTGTCACTTTTTCTTTTTATTTTTCTTTTTGACTTTTTACTTTACAAAACTAACTAACAACATTAACTAGCAAACTTTTGTAAAACCAAGTCTTATGACAAGCTTAAATAAGCTCTGGATGAGCTAATTCTTTCAACAGTAAAGCTTTTATAAGCTTCAACTTGGATTTTCTAAGTTTAAAAGCTATCAAATTAAGCTAAAAGATTGAGAACCAAGGACAACTATGCTAAAAACAAGTTAAACACATGAGGAATGAACTGAAAAAAAAAAAAAAACAATGGAATAAGCTTAAATAAGCTTAAAAGCTAATCCAAATACCCACAGACCATAGGCCTACAGGGACTACTTCAGGCCCCCCCTCAGCTTATCAAATAAGCCAAGAAGCCACTGAAAAGCTTTGAAACTTCAAGCCCAGTCAAAGGGCTTCTCAAAGAACCCAAGGACTTACTATGGGATCCACTGAGGAGGCCTTGAGAGCTTATTGAAAATGGGCATGGGATTGAGAGTCTGTGTAGCAGGGGATGCACCTCCCCTGCAGGTGTCTTTGATGTGATGTGGGACCCACCAGAAAATTCATAAAAATACAAACTATATGGGATTATGGAGAAGAGCTGGGATGCTATCTATCCTCAAAAGACCAAACTCTAAAACTTTTCACAAAATTCTAAACAATTCCGGCTAATTTGAGAAAAACTGAGAGAGTGTCAATTTTGACATTTGTGGGATTTACCATATTTTGACTTTGGTGAGATTAGACTGAGCATAACTGATTGATTTATGTTTATTAAGCCTAAGTAAGATTGCATAAAGCAATAATAATAAGTTCTAACCTGAAATCAAAGATTTGGCACCTCAAAACACCAACAGTAAGCCGTTGGTGTGATTTAATGCTAAGTTGACTATTTCAAGTATAACCTACTGATCTTATGCATCTACCAACCTATTGATACCTAAGATAACATGTAAAAACAACAAACCTCATCTGAAACATACTAGAAATCCCTGAAACCAACTGATCCAAACACCACCTTATAGACTGATTCCAATTTTTAATAAACCAACTCTATTACTAACTATGTTAAATCATCAAATCAGCTATAGGTTAAACAAGTTTAAATGAACCAGAAACTCAGGTCTAATACACCAAATACCACAGAATCACATATAGCAACCATGAGCAGTCTTGTAATAGTTAAGTCCAAATAAGATTGTAAACTATAATATAATGATGCAATCTACAACTATAAGCTATAATATGAATGAACTAAACTAATAAAATAGTAAATAAGCAGAAATATCAGACCTAAATTAATAACTAAGAATATGAAATTTTTAACTTGAAAATACAAAAGGAAAACTCACAACCAATGCCTCAACTGAACTGAGGCTTTCTTTCACCATAGCCTATCTTAGGATAGGCCTAAAACACCCAGGAACCATAACTCTTAATCCTTTCTAATCCCAGAATCACCAAGAAGAACCACCTTTGACTTTTGTTGACTATGTGAGTTTTGAGCTAAAACCTATTTTTGAATCTGCTGAGCTTATGAAAATGTATTAAAGGTTTATGTGAACCACAATTGCTACTAAACAAGCATTTCTTAACATCACAGAAGAAATAAATTTCTTAAATGAAAATTGCAATGGGAAATAAAAACTTGAACATGAATACTTAGTTGAATCAAATTCTTGATACATTTAAAACTATAAGGAGTACAATTGAAAGCTAAAAGGTGCACTGGAAAACAGAAAACTACTTTTAAATTGACAATGAAAATTAAACCTACAACTAATAAAAAACTAACTAGCCTCTCTGCTTCTTCCCTCTCTCTTTTATACTATCCAGTTAGGGTTTTGAGACCCACAGAGCATTTCCCAACATTAATTCTGAGCCACTGGATCCAAGGATTCAATCTTGGCCGTCCTTGATTTTTGCCGCCAAAATGATTTTTTGGAGTTTTCTTGTATTATTGTAGCCAGAGGTGATTTCTTGGAGGGTAGTGTTTGTTTGGTGTGCAAGGGGGGGGGGGGGGCGGTGGAGTGTGTAGGAAGGTGAAGGAGTGTAGGGTAATGATGGAGTTGCAGGGGGTGAGCAGGGGTAGGGTGGTGATGTGGAGAAGGTGAGGTGGAGGTCAAACGTTTGGTTTGACTGAGGTTTTAATAGAAACGGGAGTGAGTGAATATTAAAAGGGAGTGGGCCTTTGGAAGGTTGGGCCAAGAAGTAGGGTGTTGGGTTTTGTTGTGTTGGGTGGGCTTTGGTTTTTTTATTATTTGGATTAGGAGAGTAGTAACAATATTAAGGTGTCCGTTTGGTTTGTAGAAATAATTCACAAGGACCATTTTGTGTAATCTTGGAAATTCAAGGGCCTGATTTGACACATTTCTAAAATACATCACAAGGGTAAAGCTTGCCAACTTGAATTACCAAAGGACCATAAATGTCATTTTTCCAATTTTGAAACCCCGAGGACCAAAGTTGTCACTTTTCAAACTGCAAGGAGCAAATGTGTAATTTTCTCAAAGTTTTCACCCAAGGATCGTTTTTGATAATTTTTGACTTTTCTATGCCTTGGGTTGACTTTTCTTTCGTTTTAAACTTCCAGGGAATAGTTTTGTAAATTTTTGAAACTTGAGGGACTGAAACTGCCAATTGTGCAAACTTTGTTCGTTTTTCATTTGTTTTTAAACATTTTGCATCTAAAACATATAAAACACACTTTTGGGATAAATTGTGTATTTTGATGCGTATTTGGGTGTTTTTGGATGTTTTGGCAGTTCAGATACGATAAAAATGATGAGTATTTACACACTCATCAATCCCCCACACTAAACTATTGCTAGTCCCTAGCAATCTTTGAGAAAAACTTGATGGATTTTAAACTCTTTACCGAAAGCCATCACTTCTGGAATAGCCAGGTGTAAGAACTGTGGCACACCTGATAACCGTGTGATTTTGAGCAAACCACCAGCTGTCAACGGATTTGATTAGTCTTTACCAGAAGCCGTTTGCTTCTGGACTAGCCAGCTCTTGATGGAATAGTCAACATCTTGGTGAGCTGATTACCAATTATGGATTTTCCACGGCCTTTACCACAAGCCATAATCTTGCGGGCTAGCCAACTCATTTGTTTTTTGGGGAGTTGAGGAACCATACAATTTTGGGCAAATTGCAAGCCGTAAACGGATTTGAGATGTCTTTACCAAGAGCCGTTTGCTCCTGGACTAGCCAATCCCTTTTGTCGGTTAGACAAGGCGGACTGATTACCACAAAAAATTTTGAGCTCCAGTGAAAATTTTTTTGAAATATTTTTGAATTTTGGCTAAAAACGGGGGTATTATATAGTAAAATGTGATAAAATTCGCTAGAATAGCGAATACCCCCCCACACTAAGCATGAATATTGTCCTCAATATTCAAAATCCCGGCTATTATGCTGACATTTTGAACGTAAAAGGGCAACATCACAAGCTAAGCGTGGAAAATACCATTTTGTTTTTCACTTTTGTAACCATAGCATGGGGGACTCCCCCACACTTAGCGTGAAAACCCTATAAGCATGATGTGGAAGAAACAATCTCAATCGGACTTTCATTCAAGATGTTTGGACAAACATTTGAAGCACGTGAAAGTTCCACACCGATGAGATAAGTATCCGGCTCAAGATAATGATACATGAAAATGCCGGGATCAAATATAGTGTCTTCATTCCCGAAGGAGTGAAGAACAAGAGAAGTCACCCTATAGGTGAAGAAAAGGAAGAAAATCATGATAAAAAGCATGATTTGATCTTCTTCCTCGAGAGCAGGCTCCGTAGCCTGAGTTTGGATTTCAAAGGGTAAGCTCGTAAACAACCCGGGAGGGTGGGTGGGAATTTGCAAATTCTCATGATTGAGAGCATCTCCCCCCGGGCAATCAAACTCCGGAGGAGTCATGATATGATGAGCGAGTTCACCGGAGAACTCCTCATGAAGAGAATTATTCACAAGATGTGAATCTGTGAACTCATGTTCCATTGTGGACTCATCACAATCCTCGTCAAAGATTGGATTGTTAGAAATCATAGTGAATTCAGATTCGAATTCAAATAGAGGATTGATGAGAGTCATATTGAATGCTTCAGGAACAAGGTGATTATTATTCTCTATTGGTCTGCTGGGATCAGAAGTGAGTGACGGATCATGATATAGGAGACTTTCAATTTCTCCCAGATCGGCTTGGAAATCGAGGAGACCATCATCACTTTCCAAGGAAAGTGGATTGATGTGAGTAAGTTCATCAGCGAACTCCTCAAGAAGATGATCAGCATCAGTTTGTGGAACTGACGCCTCAACATACTCGATGTCTCCATAAGATGTACAATCATCGCTAAAATCTGAGAAAGTCTCAAATTGATCTTTAGTACACTCAATGGGGGAAGGTAAATCACACACATGATCCAAAGTTCCCTGTGACTCTCTCGGGATTGGGATAAGGATCTCAACACTAGAATTTATTAATTCGTCCGATTCCTTATCAGGAATAGTGCTAAGATGCTCATCCCCCATGATCAGAGAGTGAGTGTGAACTTCGGGTGTGATAGCAGTTGTTTGAGATGGAATCTCAACTGCTGGGATATCAACTGATGAACTTGATGAGGTTTTATAAAATTCAAGGATATCAAGTGTATCCTCATCATCACTGTCATCAGGGATAAAACGGAACAAAGAACTAGACTTGGCTGCTTTTTCTCTTGCAATGGATTCCCTCACAGATTTTTCATATGCATCTTGGGAATTTATTCTAGCAGCCTGCTCTTCAGCAAGTAATTCTTCCATGGATTTTTGATGAGTATGTCTTTGGGCAAAGTCGTCAACTAAACCCTTAAGCTCATCAACGATTTTCATCAGATTTTGCATTTCTGGAAGAAGTACTTGATTCATATCGTACTGTGGAGGTTGGTCATAATAAGGCATGTCAAAATTGTCACAAGGATATGGATTTCCCGTTTGACAATCTGAGCTGAAGTGTGGACGTAAAATTGTTGAGGATGTGAGTCGTATGTGCTAGAGTCATAATTGCTATCGGGAAATTGCTCATAGACAAGCGTGTTTCCCGATTGACAATCAGAACTATAGTGTGAACCACCACAGTACTCACAACAGTAGAACTGCTGAGAATCATGGTGTGGTAGTTGGTGGAATAAATCAGTTGTGTCATGGTAAGAATAGGGATCTGGGTTATAGACAGACCCGTTTCCGGATTCTACCATGCCACAGCTGGGGCAATTGCCACCATTATGAGGATTACCACACCATTGGCAAACCAGAAAGTGTGGATGAGACATAGAAAAAATCAAATGTGTATAGAGGGTGAGGAAATGAGAATCAAAAGGGTAGGAGGGTGAAGAAGGATATTTTTGGTGTTTTTGAAAATCATTTTGTACAAATGATAAAGAAAAATGTTTTTGTGTTTGTTGAAAACTGAGTTTAAAAAGCTTTCGGGAACGGTTTTGTTTTGAAAATAGGAAAATATGAACAAAGGATGGATAAATGTACAATGGAACGAATTCCAAAGTCACTAATCAGAAAAACCGTTTAGAAAACGCACACAACCTCCCCGGCAGCGGCGCCAAATTTTGATTGACTCCAAACGGTCAACCTAAACTGACCAGGTGATGGTCAACAAGGTCAAACAGCCTAGAGTCAATGCTCCGTGGAAGTATAGTGTTTCCCCGGGTCGTTATGTCCCGACGAGGTGTGATGGTTATAAAACGGTTTCGTGATCGGGTGAATTTGGACGGAAATGGGTATAAGTGAGTTGTGATTGATTACACTACTGAAATATAAGTGAGAACGATTAAACACACTATATTAACAATGACGTGAAACCTAATTAACTTAAAATGTAACCCAAAAAAACTTAAAATCAGAAATTGCTTATACGTAAGCAGAAAAATAAGCCAAACGGCTTAAATAGAAGCTATCACTTTATTTATGTTTTTGGTTTTTCTTAATTTTACAAACTACTTTTACAAACGTAACCTAAATTTAAAAACGTAAAAGTTATTTAAACAAAACGCGAGTTAAAATTAAAATAAACGCGAGTGCGCGAAATAAAAAGTGAATTTTATACTACGCTAACCCTACGGACAAGAAAATTACATTTTTACGATCCTAAGGATAAAAGAAAATTTTAGAAAAATGAAAATTATTTTTTTGACTTTTTAATTATTTATTACTAATTAAAAACTATTTAAATACTAATAAATCTAATTTAAATTACAAAAATATTAAATGAACAGTAATAAATATAAAAATTTTCCTAAAAATAGTTAATACTATTAGTGAGCTATGAAAAATATAAAAATGCTAACAAGCTTATTAATAAGCTGAAAATCAGCTTATAAGCTTATATAGGCTAAATGGAAACACGATTACTATAAAAGAGACTAGGGGAATGTAAAAAAAATAACAATCACATGGCCCAGATGGTGCTTGGTGTTGGTCTGATGTTGACCAGGTCAAACCACCAGGTCAGGGGTTCAAACCTGGCTAGTGGCACTTTTTATTTTTATTTTTCTTTTTGACTTTTTACTTTACAAAACTAACTAACAACATTAACTAGCAAACTTTTGTAAAACCAAGTCTTATGACAAGCTTAAATAAGCTCTGGATGAGCTAATTCTTTCAACAGTAAAGCTTTTATAAGCTTCAACTTGGATTTTCTAAGTTTAAAAGCTATCAAATTAAGCTAAAAGATTGAGAACCAAGGACAACTATGCTAAAAACAAGTTAAACACATGAGGAATGAACTGAAATAAATAAAAAAAACAATGGAATAAGCTTAAATAAGCTTAAAAGCTAATCCAAATACCCACAGACCACAGGCCTACAGGGACTACTTCAGGCCCCCCCTCAGCTTATCAAATAAGCCAAGAAGCCACTGAAAAGCTTTGAAACTTCAAGCCCAGTCAAAGGGCTTCTCAAAGAACCCAAGGACTTACTATGGGACCCACTGAGGAGGCCTTGAGAGCTTATTGAAAATGGGCATGGGATTGAGAGTCTGTGTAGCAGGGGATGCACCTCCCCTGCAGGTGTCTTTGATGTGATGTGGGACCCACCAGAAAATTCATAAAAATACAAACTATATGGGATTATGGAGAAGAGCTGGGATGCTATCTATCCTCAAAAGATCAAACTCTAAAACTTTTCACAAAATTCTAAACAATTCCGGCTAATTTAAGAAAAACTGAGAGAGTGTCAATTTTGACTTTTGTGGGATTTACCATATTTTGACTTTGGTGAGATTAGACTGAGCATAACTGATTGATTTATGTTTATTAAGCCTAAGTAAGATTGCATAAAGCAATAATAACAAGTTCTAACCTGAAATCAAAGATTTGGCACCTCAAAACACCAACAGTAAGCTGTTGGTGTGATTTAATGCTAAGTTGACTATTTCAAGTATAACCTACTGATCTTATGCATCTACCAACCTATTGATACCTAAGATAACATGTAAAAACAACAAACCTCATCTGAAACATACTAGAAATCCCTAAAACCAACTGATCCAAACACCACCTTATAGACTGATTCCAATTTTTAATAAACCAACTCTATTACTAACTATGTTAAATCATCAAATCAGCTATAGGTATGACCAAACAAGTTTAAATGAACCAGAAACTCAGGTCTAATACACCAAATACCACAGAATCACATATAGCAACTATGAGCAGTCTTGTAATAGTTAAGTCCAAATAAGATTGTAAACTATAATATAATGATGCAATCTACAACTATAAGCTATAATATGAATGAACTAAACTAATAAAATAGTAAATAAGCAGAAATATCAGACCTAAATTAATAACTAAGAATATGAAATTTTTAAATTGAAAATACAAAAGGAAAACTCACAACCAATGCCTCAACTGAACTGAGGCTTTCTTTCACCATAGCCTATCTTAGGATAGGCCTAAAACACCCAGGAACCATAACTCTTAATCCTTTCTAATCCCAGAATCACCAAGAAGAACCACCTTTGACTTTTGTTGACTATGTGAGTTTTGAGCTAAAACCTATTTTTGAATCTGCTGAGCTTATGAAAATGTATTAAAGGTTTATGTGAACCACAATTGCTAATAAACAAGCATTTCTTAACATAACAGAAGAAATAAATTTCTTAAATGAAAATTGCAATGGGAAATAAAAACTTGAACTGGAATACTGAGTTGAATCAAATTCTTGTTACATTTAAAACTATAAGGAGTACAATTGAAAGCTAAAAGGTGCACTGGAAAACAGAAAACTACATTTAAATTGACAATGAAAATTAAACCTACAACTACTAAAAAACTAACTAGCCTCTCTGCTTCTTCCCTCTCTCTTTTATACTATCCAGTTAGGGTTTTGAGACCCACAGAGCATTTCCCAACATTAATTCTGAGCCACTGGATCCAAGGATTCAATCTTGGCCGTCCTTGATTTTTGCCGCCAAAATGATTTTTTGGAGTTTTCTTGTATTATTGTAGCCAGAGGTGATTTCTTAGAGGGTAGTGTTTGTTTGGTGTGCAAGGGGGGGGGGGGGTGGAGTGTTTAGGAAGGTTAAGGAGTGTAGGGTAATGATGGAGTTGCAGGGGGTGAGCAGGGGTAGGGTGGTGATGTGGAGAAGGTGAGGTGGAGGTCAAACGTTTGGTTTGACTGAGGTTTTTATAGAAACGGGAGTGAGTGAATATTAAAAGGGAGTGGGCTTTTGGAAGGTTGGGCCAAGAAGTAGGGTGTTGGGTTTTGTTGTGTTGGGTGGGCTTTGGTTTTTTTATTATTTGGATTAGGAGAGTAGTAACAATATTAAGGTGTCCGTTTGGTTTGTAGAAATAATTCACAAGGACCATTTTGTGTAATCTTGGAAATTCAAGGGCCTGATTTGACACATTTCTAAAATACATCACAAGGGTAAAGCTTGCCAACTTGAATTACCAAAGGACCATAAATGTCATTTTTCCAATTTTGAAACCCCGAGGACCAAAGTTGTCACTTTTCAAACTGCGGGGACCAAATGTGTAATTTTCTCAAAGTTTTCACCCAAGGATCGTTTTTGATAATTTTTGACTTTTCTATGCCTTTGGTTGACTTTTCTTTCGTTTTAAACTTCCAGCGACTATTTTTGTAAATTTTTGAAACTTGAGAGACTGAAACTGCCAATTGTGCAAACTTTGTTCGTTTTTCATTTGTTTTTAAACATTTTGCATCTAAAACATATAAAACACACTTTTGGGATAAATTGTGTATTTTGATGCATATTTGGGTGTTTTTGGATGTTTTGGCAGTTCAGATACGATAAAAATAATGAGTATTTACACACTCATCAAACTCTTACAAAGAACGGGAGTTGAGCAGGTTGGAAACTCAGTTAGAAGCAGAGAGGTTGGCGAACTTTGATCCTTATGACGACGGTTACGACTCCAATAACTAGGGCTATAAACGAATTGAATGTTCAGTGAACATTTCATGAACCGTTCGGTAAAAAGTTCGTTTATGTTCGTTTTTTTATTAAATGAACAAACACGAACAATATTTTACGATCGTTTAGTTAAATGAACAAACATGAACAAAAGTCACATCCGTTTATTTATGTTCATGAACGTCCGATTATGCGTTCGTTAACGTTCGTTTATTTATTTATGTTTGTATATCATATCTTTTAATTGTATAATTATAAAATTAGTTTGTTCAAACAAAACAACACTTATAAAACAATATTTGAAGCATAATTTAATAAAGTTTATGTTTGTTTTTCTATGTTCATTTATGTTCGATCGTTTATGTCCGTTTAGCGCTCATTTAGTGTCTTAATGAACGAACATAAATGAATATGAACAAAGTCATTTTCTTAATAAATGAACATGAACCAGAAAATTCGTCCTTTTAAGTGTCCGTGTTCGTTTATTTGTCTGGTTAAAATTAAATGAACGAAGATGAACAAGGCTTCGTTCGTGTTCGTCCGGTTTGTTTACAGCCCTACCAATAACTCTCAAACCTGGGATCACCCAGATTATAATTAAATTTGAAGTTTATGTTTATGGGATGTTTAAGTTTATGTTTTCATTCGATGTACTATTTGAATTATTAATGAAATTAATGTTTTAGTTATTAAGTTTGTAGTTTAAAATGTTAAAAAAAAAAGAAAAAAGAAAAAAAAAAAAGAAAAAAAAAAAACAACTTGGCCGCCCTTATTGGGGCACCAAATCGCCTGCAGGTCGCTGAAGAGAGAAAGCTGACGTGACAGAGAAAAATAAGGGGATTGAGTCGCCTTACATCTTAATTCTTCTTTATTGTTCTTACTTCTTAATTCTTGTTTATCATAAGGCACCAAAGATTCAATTTGAAATCACTACTCACATAGAAACTAAAAAGGTTTGCCAAACTTGTGCCATTGTTGTTAAAATATGTAAAAGCTTAATGCGAATTTTGATGTACTGAAATATTATACTCTCCATCCCAATTTAAATATAACACTCTCCGGTCTCCATATTGGTTATTAATTAGTTCACGCATTATTCAAGTTCAAATTAGATTAGGCGTAATAGCACCACTCACCACCCATGGTGGTGTACCATCACGCACGGTTTGCCATTATAACCTTACCGATACCACGCGTGAACTAATAGCACCCTTTGTAACACCCCCAATTCATGATGCAGCGGAATTCAACTTGGGTGTTACTCGGCGGCATAACAGTCATAATAATAGAAAACGAACTCTAATTGAGTCGTTTTAAAAGATTTATCATTCAAATTATATAAATATCAGAGACAACAAAATGAGGTCCCAGATGGTTCCATGTTTACAAATTACATTAAATGAGTTTTCGAATGATAATAAAATTTATAGCCCTCTTGAATATCCGTGCCCTTCCGTGCCATCCTTGATCATCATGGACCTGAAATACATGCTTAAAAGGTTAACACAAAGGTTGAGTGATATTCATAGAGTTTGTTTAATGGTTGAACACAATATGTTGGTAGTATGAGTTAATTAGACTCATGCTCATGGTTGGAAAACAAAACAGTTATTATTATCACACTAAGCGTATGACACCAAAACGTTAATGTGTACCAATATCAATCGGCGGAGTTATCCGAGTAGGTACTTTGCCGTCATACCTATTTTTCAAATATTAATGCATTTGTTTGAACTTAGTCAATACAAATGGGATTCGTCAATCCCAATAGGCCTATTCAAAATATTTGCGCTCACTATTACTAGTGATTAAATGGTTCATAATAAGGGATCTTGGATTGGCAAGGATAGTACTTAGTGATAATAAAACAATCAGGCAAGCATACAATTGAAAAGCATTGTGTTCGGTTGAAAAATAATAGCATGTATTCCCCCCAAGAGTTTGTAAAACAATTAAATAATGGAAAGTGGGGCTATGAACTCACCGTGAGTTGGATGATGTATAATGAGAATGATGGATATGTCGTGAGAACTTCTACGAGCAACCTAGAATAATTGTTGCAACTTAGGTTTGGAATAATGTCTAAGAATACGAAGAATTGCCTATATATGTCTTGCATTTAGTCCATGATGTAGTACTTAGTATAGTGTAAGTCTTTGAAAAGAAATGGTTCATGAAACATGTATAGTTTATATATCGTTTACTACCGTTCGGGCCGACATAATTCAGAAGTCATGTAGTAAACGTTCGAGGAGCCAGGACACTTTAATTCGTAAATCCACAATTCATCTCGACGGCTTACTTAATGAACTCCTCACATGAGGCTCCCTACTATTGTAGTATTTGATAATATATATATATATATATATATATATATATATATATATATATATATATATATATATATATATATATATATATATATATAAGTTTTGACCCGAAAAGTTACATGTCTAATATTTGAATAAACTTAGGAAAGTTTACTTTTACATGAAGATTGTTATTACAATGAGTCTCATGGTTATTTAGATGAAGTAGATCCAAATTGTATGTTTAAGTTATCACTAACTCTTTAGCTCATGTTTTCGCCAAGGTAAGTTTATATGGTCATTTAGTCACGGCCTTGCCGTGACCTTTGGTCATTGTTCCATGGTCTTGAGACTCAACCTTGGCTTTAGCCATGGTTGTGGTCTTGAATTTAGGTCATTAGAACTCTTGGTCTTATTAAACCATAACTATTATATAGTAATTTTGGTATATAAAATAGCTGTTAAGAAACTGAAGAAAATCTCATTCGTTATTGGTTTTCTGGATACGTGCACCTGAGTTTTTGAAGAAAACGTGATTCCGGACAACTTTCGTGCTTTAACTTTTTGATGAATCGGACCAGAAGGGCCTCTTTTTGCGTGTTTAATTCTGTTACAGAAACATTTTGCAGTTTTTGCCGCAAAGTTTTGGTAACTTCAAATAGTCATAACTTTTTACTCATGTACTCATTTTAAGTGGTTCAAATTGCTATGGTTTCCTTGTTAAGTCCTCTACTACAATATGTAATTGTCCAATATCATAATTATACCATTTTGGTCAGATTTTACCATGGAAGTTACTAATTTACTTGTTTAAATAACATAAGTTATCATATATATACCAATACTTGTTTTACCCATTTTTATACATTATGGACATGATCACAAGAAAAAATATAGCATGAATGATATGTAAAATAGCATGAATATGATATTTAACAAGAAGTATGTTAGGGTTTGCTTACAACTTTGGGCTTTCTAAAAGAAAGGAAGTTAAGAACAAGGATTTGGACTTTGATTGACAAGCTTCTCTTCACTTTAGCAATCCTTCTACACTTGTATTCTTGAAGGATTTGTGATGAGGGTTTAGGGGACTTGAGTGGATCTAAACTCAAGAGAATCACCAAGAGTTTCAAAGGATTTGAAGTAGTTTGATGAATCAAAACCAAAACTAGGGTTTATGTGTTGATATTGCACTTGATCTCTTGATTATAACTTGAAGTAAACTAGCTAATGAAAGAGTGTTTGTGTGTGAGATATGGGACGACAAGGAGGAGAGGAGGGGAGGGTTTTATAGTAGCTTGAGGAGGTTAGGAAGTAACTAGGAAGATGCATGAGGAGGTGCAAGAGTTTAGATATTATGGAAGCTTAGTTGATAAGTTATTTACACATGTATGCTACCTAAAGTCCTCAAGACTTATCACAAGCCAACAAGGCTTGTAATAGCCATAATACACGTTCATATGGGATAAGGGGTGACTAGATGATAAGTCTTGATGTTATCTTGCTTACTTTGTGTGTTTTGGCTCCGTAAAATGCTAACCGTAAGTTATTATGCCACGAAACGTAAAACCGGGTATCGTAAAAATGTGAAACTTGAAAGAATGACTAAAATTGTCAATATACTTCATAATAAAATATAAAATGAGTGGTAGGTTCCATTGGGGTGCTAAAACCCTGCTAAAACTAGAAACACGGGTCTAAAACGCGTAATACGTAAAACGTACGAATATTGTGTAAAATTGAGAAAAGTACAATGTTACTTTTCTAATATGATAATAATGATTTAAAATGACTTATAATGTCTAGACTGGGCTCAGTCTAGTGTCGGTTGGAATATAATGTCTTTTAGACATAAAACCGTAAGCCTAAAAATCAATGAATGATTTTTGGTCCAAGGAAGAGGGAAAAATATGTTGACTTTTTCCAAAAATGTGAAAACTCAAATCGTCTTAGAAACGCGGTGCATGTATAGACTAAGGTTATGGCTAAGTAAAAACGCTTAAAAACGAAAATTTCTGTTTCTCACGGCCGAGGTTTATTTGGTCACATTTTTCTCAGTCATGATTAATTCTCAAATAAATCATGAGTGTATCAAACATTTTTCTGATGCGGGGAAAATTAACGCGGTCGAGTTTCGTTGTGCGTAGGATTTTTGAATGACGTTTTACCCTAAAACGTGTATTTCCTTAATAACTTTCGTGAAAATTATCTGATGAGTGTCAAACTTTTTTTTTTGCCATGGAAATAATTTATCATACGAGAATATGAAATAAAAATCAAATTTCGGAAAAGTGAATAGTAAAAAATGAATAGTGAAATTTTCGGAAATAGAAGTTAACCTGAAAATGTGAATTGTTACAGTCTCTACTCCTTACGGGAACTTCGTCCCGAAGTTCTATGTGTGTTATATGTTGGAGTGGTGTTGATGAAGAGGTGTGGTTACTTATGAGGACTAGAGTGATGTAGTTTGATTTGTCGTTTCAGTGTATGGCGTAGGATGAGGCTTACTTTTATGTAGGAAATGTAGGGTAAGAGTGATTAATAGAGATTCATATAATAGTTGAATATCAAAGGAAATTGATATAGCAGTCGAATATTAATAGGAATTGATATAGTAGTTGAATAGAAATTGATATAGTTGAATATCAAATAGAAATTGAGATAGTAGTTGCAATCATAGCCTAGTAGGTAATATGTTGTTGTACCTAGTGTTTATTGACTTCATACTTATGTTATTTCGGATACAAATAAGCCCACTTGTTTATAATTCTTTATTTACATAGAGAGGCATCCCAAACAATGTAAATAGGGGAATATAAACTTATGGTTCGGTGATTTACAATTTCTTTATTTAAATGAAAAGGCATCCCAATCCATTCAAATAATTATAAATCATCCTACTTAAGAATTCCCAACACAATGTTCATACTTAGCCGGTGAGTTACAAGGTAGTATATTACGAGATGATACTGGTGTTCCAAAAGTACAAGATGAATATTCAATCTTGTAAAGCTGATGAGGGTGCTTATGGTGTAACTAAGGATGATTTGAGCTTTAAAAGTGCATCAAGATCTGTTAATGAGCTTGTGGTTGCAACGGTTGTGAAGATAATGATGTGATATGTTGATGAACAAAAGTGTGTAGTGTATGCTTAACCTTAATATTGGTAGAGATGTCAAGTTTGCTTTAAAATTTTAAGAGATTTTAAAGGTTTATGACGGAATGGTATCCTTTAGGACCTAAACAGGCTAGTACTTCTACGGGATGAAGAGAAGAATTGATAACTATCCCAAGATAGTAGTTCGAATTATCTTATAAATGAAAACCTTCAAGAATGAAATTATATAATACAAATAAGGTGTTAAGATCTTGCTGAGTGGTAAGACACTATTGTGTCTCTAGATCGTTTTAAAGAATTCTGGTGGTTTATTGAGTTCAAGTAGGAAATTAATCTGAACATAACCCTAGTACAACTATTCTCAGTATTTGAAAATTTTAAGTCGAACATAGTTAGTCAGACTATGTTTCACTGTCCCTAGGTTGAATATAGGTGACTAGTCTATATTTAGCCGAGGTTCGATAAAATTTTCAAATACCTAAATTAGGCATACTTGTGATGTATCCGTTGCTTTTGGGAAACTATCCACTAAACAAAGGCGATGTCAAACAATTCAGTTGCAAGTCTCGCCCATACAAGACTTGTAACCTATGTTTTCACATTCCATTGCATAGAAGATAGTACGGGTAGATATGTGTGGAAAAGAAGCTTTAAGTAGTTCTAAAACAGTCCATACTTGGCCAGGATCACGAACTTTTAACAATGAAGGTTTCAGAAGAAAACTTTGGTGAATGTAGAGAAACTTCAGCTTTTGTAGATGATGGATTAGTTTGTCCTTTAGAAATCTCATATTCTATTTAGAAATCAATAGATTGTGATGGGTTTTTGATATCATATGAATTAATATTGATGAGGTGGTGGAATAATTCCAGAGACCATTGCACAAATCACCATGTCTTGGAAGTAGATTAGACCATTGTGCAATTCACAATGTTAGGGAAGACCATTGTAATTCGTTACAATATCTTGGACATAAAATGTTGGAGTAGGAACATGATTGGGAGGATGTGTTTGTGTCGAAATGCCCTAGAATAGGCATGTGCAGATAAGTTTAGTCCATTGTTTAGATAAAATGATTGAAAATAAATCGAGTGTATATATAAATATACTTATATATGTTCGTGTAGTGTAGAATGCCTAGTGTGTATATATCAATATACTTATATATTCATGTAGCATAAAATGCTTACGGGGAAATGCTCAATTATGTTAAGGGTACATATATCAATATGCAATTATGTTTGTGTAATATAAAATGCTTAATAAGTCCATAATCGTCTGGAGGATGGAAGGCACGAAGAGCGGAAGGCTATAAAAATGTTTTTGCTTGTAATTGTAGTTATAGTTTAGGTCTCAATTAGACCCGTTTCTCTATAACCATGGCTTTGGTACCAATCTGTAACACCCCCAATTTATGATGCAGCTGAATTCAACTTGGGTGTTACTCGACGGCACAACAGTCATAATAATAGAAAACGAACTCAAATTGAGTCATTTTAAAAGATTTATCATTTAAATTATACAAATATCAGAGATTACAAAATGAGGTCCTAGATGGTTCCATGTTTACAAATTACATTAAATGAGTTTTCGAATGATAATAAAATTTATAGCCCTCTTGAATATCTGTGCCCTTCCGTGCCATCCTTGATCATCATGGACCTGAAATACATGCTTAAAAGGTCAATACAAAGGTTGAGTGATATTCATAGAGTTTGTTTAATGGTTGAACACAATATGTTGGTAGTATGAGTTAATTAGACTCATGCTCATGGTTGGAAAACAAAACAGTTATTATTATCACACTAAGCTTATGACACCAAAACGTTAATGTGTACCAATATCAATCGGCGGAGTTATCCCGGTAGGTACTTTTCCGTCATACCTATGTTTCAAATATTAATGCATTTGTTTGAACTTAGTCAATACAAATGGGATTCGTCAATCCCAATAGGCCTATTCAAAATATTCGCGCTCACTATTACTAGTGATTAAATGGTTCATAATAAGGGATCTTGGATTGGTAAGGATGGTACTTAGTGATAATAAAACAATCAGGCAAGCATACAATTGAAAAGCATTGTGTTCGGTTGAAAAATAATAGCATGTATTCCCCCCAAGGGTTTGTAAAACAATTAAATAATGGAAAGTGGGGCTATGAACTCACCGTGAGTTGGATGATGTATAATGAGAATGATGGATATGCCGTGAGAACTTCTACGAGCAACCTAGAATAATTGTTGCAACTTAGGTTTGGAATAATGTCTAAGAATACGAAGAATTGCCTATATATGTCTTGCATTTAGTCCATGATGTAGTACTTAGTATAGTGTAAGTCTTTGAAAAGAAATGGTTCATGAAACATGTATAGTTTATATATCGTTTACTACCGTTCGGGCCGACATAATTCAGAAGTCATGTAGTAAACGTTCGAGGAGCCAGGACACTTTAATTCGTAAATCACAACTCATCTCGACGACTTACTTAATGAACTCCTCACATGAGGCTCCCTACTATTGTAGTATTTGATAATATATATATATATATATATATATATATATATATATATATATATATATATATATATATATATATATATATATATATATATATATATAAGTTTTGACCCGAAAAGTTACATGTCTAATATTTGAATAAACTTAGGAAAGTTTACTTTTACATGAAGATTGTTATTACAATGAGTCTCATGGTAATTTAGATGAAGTAGATCCAAATTGTATGTTTAAGTAATCGCTAACTCTTTAGCTCATGTTTTCGCCAAGGTAAGTTTATATGGTCATTTAGTCATGGCCTTGCAGTGACCTTTGGTCATTGTTCCATGGTCTTGAGACTCAACCTTGGCTTTAGCCATGGTTGTGGTCTTGAATTTAGGTAATTAGAACTCTTGGTCTTATTAAACCATAACTATTATAACGTAACTTTGGTATATAAAATAGCTGTTAAGAAACTGAAAAAAATCTCATTCGTTATTGGTTTTCTGGATACGTGCTCCTGAGTTTATGAAGAAAACGTGATTCCGGACAACTTTCGTGCTTTAACTTTTTGATGAATCGGACCAGAAGGGCCTCTTTTTGCGTGTTTAATTCTGTTATAGAAACATTTGGCAGTTTTTACTGCAAAGTTTTGGTAACTTCAAATAGTCATAACTTTTTACTCATGTACTCATTTTAAGTGGTTCAAATTGCTATAGTTTCCTTGTTAAGTCCTCTACTAAAATATGTAATTGTCTAATATCATAATTATACCATTTTGGTCAGATTTTACCATGGAAGTTACTAATTTACTTGTTTAAATAACATAAGTTATCATATATATATATACCAATACTTGTTTTACCCATTTTTATACATTATGGACATGATCACAAGACAAAATATAGCATGAATGATATGTAAAATAGCATGAATATGATATTTAACAAGAAGTATGTTAGGGTTTACTTATGTCACACCCCCAATTTACCTGACTTGCAGCGGAATGGAATGCCTGGGGGTGTAACTGTCATAGCACCATAACAAGGATATATTGAACGACCTAAAGTGTCGTTTGGAAAACACATCGTTTGATTTACTTAAAAACATCCAGTGTTACAAAACATAGGTCCCAAAGTCTGGACAAGTTTAAGGAAATAAGTCTGGTACAATCAAACGATAAAATACAAGTGCATGAAAAATCCAAAATGTAGTGCGTCATCCCAGGCACACCCTAATGTGACTCCATGCATATGATATGATAATGCCTTTAGTTACGTGAAAATACATTGCAAAAACGGTCAACATAAAGTTGGTGAATAATCATAGGTTTATGAAATGTAATGTTGTACGGCCACCACAAGTATAAGTGCATGACAAAATGTCACATAAAATAGTACAATAGACCTTAAGCTCATGACACCGAAGCTAGACTGATGAAATTTATGCCCCTCCTGAATGTTCTGCCAAAACACTCAACTGTGATAGACATGAAATGCATCCGCTTACTGTTGGTAAATACTACCACGGATGGAGGCGTCACCCTCAATAGATCTATCCACTCACTCTCGCTTAATCGGCAAATTAACGGTTCATGATGGTAATAGGGGACTAATCACAAGGCAGATAAGCTACTTAAGAAATGTACATAAGTTTGGATACTTGGGCTCGTACTAAAATGGTGCAATGTATTCTCCCCCGTGGGATTTGAAAACAATCATAAAATGTATACGGGGCTATGAAAACTCACCTTAACTGATGATACTGAGATGAAGTGAAATGAACAACAATGAACGGTTAGCTGCCTCAACCTAATATGAATGATGAACGATCTAATTTAATTCACAAAATGATGTTATGAATGTCCATGCACATGTTTCCTATACCTGCCTCAACCTAATATGAATGATGAACGATCTAATTTAATTCACAAAATGATGTTATGAATGTCCATGCACATGTTTCCTATACCACTCTACTCTTTGGAAAAACACTTGTTGTTATAAAAAATATACGTTTTCCAAGACTTAGGAAAATATGGCTACTAGAAAAATAAAACTAGTTGAAATGTATATATATATATATATATATATATATATATATATATATATATATATATATATATATATATATATATCGTATGTATCAATGTTAGTGTTGAAATCCTCGGTTTGAAATCCTTGAAATAACGCCTTGTAGTGACAAAAATATACTTGTAATCACTAATACTTCATTAGTTATGAATTTGGGTACTTGGTATTATTTCTAGAAATCTAGAGTTACTACGTAGTTTTAGTATTATTATTTTCAAAAGCTGTCAAAATAATATGGGTTTTGCCGATATTGAAACGTGAATATCTTTGTCGTTATAAGTCCGTTTTACTTGTTCTTTATATCCACGGTTACGTCTTAGTATGTAGTAATATATTTTGGAAAGCTTGGCTCCTCCGGGTTACGTCTAAAGTCTCGTTTTGTCTGACGAAAAACGTCCAACAGCATGTATTTTCAGAAAATATACTTTTCGTCCAACAGGCCCTGAATTTAGCTAGTGTTGGTCTCGGTAATAGGTTTGGTGAAAAGATGTGGATACTTGCGTTGCATTTGGTCTTCTCGTTCCCAAGTAAACTCGGGTCCTCTTCGAGAATTCCAGCGAACCTTCACGATCGGAATTCGACTCTGCTTCAACTGTTTGACCTCTCGGTCCATGATTTCAATTGGTTCCTCCACAAAGTTAAGCTTGTCATCTAGCTGAATCTCTTCTAATGGTATAACGAAAGACTCATCTGTAAGGCATTTCTTGAGGTTTGAGACATGAAACGTGTTATGTACGTTGCTGAGTTCTGATGGAAGTTCAAGCTTGTAAGCTACTGGACCAATCCTCTCTAGTATCTTAAATGGTCCAATGTATCTCAGGTTCAACTTTCCACGCTTTCCAAATTGTATCACGCCTTTCCAGGGCGAGACTTTCAACATGACCTTGTCTTCGATCTGGAATTCCAATGGTTTGCGTCTAACATCTGTGTAGCTTTTCTGTCGGCTTCTAGCGGTTTCAAGTCTTTCTCGAATCTGGATTATCTTTTCTGTTGTTTCTCGTACCATCTCTGGACCTGTGCATTGTACCTCTCCAACTTCTGCCCAACAAAATGGGGAACGACACTTACGACCATAAAGTGCCTCAAATGGTGCTGCTTTAATACTTGAATGGTAACTGTTGTTATAAGAAAACTCGATTAATGGCAAATGGTTAGCCCAACCATTCCCAAAGTCAATCACACATGCTCACAGCATGTCCTCCAGTGTCTGAATAGTTCTCTCACTCTGACCATCGGTCTGAGGATGGTAAGCAGTGCTCATGTCTAACTTGGATCCAAAAGAATCTTGTAATGACTTCCAAAAGTTTGAAGTAAAGCGGCTATCTCTGTCAGAAATAATGGAGATTGGTGCTCCATGTCTCGAGACTATTTCCTTGACATAAAGTCTGGCAAGCTGTTCCATGGAATAAGTCTCTCTAATGGGTATGAAATGGGCTGATTTAGTAAGACGATCGACAATTACCCAAATAGCATCGTAACCTCCTGACGACTTGGGAAGTTTAGTGACAAAGTCCATTGTAATACGCTCCCACTTCCATTGTGGAATTTCTGGTTGTTGAAGTAGTCCTGACGGTTTCTGGTACTCGGCTTTCACTTTAGCACAAGTAAGGCATTTGCTGACGTACGTAGCTATTTCTGCTTTCATGTTCGGCCACCAATACAGCTTTTTGAGATCCTGATACATCTTGTCAGAACCTGGGTGAATAGAGTACTTCGACTTGTGTGATTCATGCATAATCAATTCTCGTACTCCACCATAGAGTGGTATCCAACTTCGGTCCTTGAAGCATAACACTCCATCTGCTCTCTTCACAAAGCCATTTTTGTTCTCGGGCATACCATAAAGTTTCTCCTGTGGTCGATTTTCCTCCTTGAGAGCCTCAATCTGAGCTTCTAGAATTTTTGATGGTAATGGTGAAATAATAGTCATTACCAACGACCTAACCCTCAAAGGTTTGAGTCGTTCTTTTTGGCTAAGTGCATCTGCTACGACATTTGCTTTTCCTGGGTGATATCGGATTTCACAATCGTAATCACTCAACAATTCTAGCCAACGACGTTGTCTCATATTAAGTTCCTTCTGATCAAGTATATGCTGTAAGCTCTTGTGGTCGGTAAAAACTACACATTTAGTACCATAAAGGTAGTGTCTCCAAATCTTTAGTGCAAAAACCACAGCACCCAACTCCAAGTCGTGTGTAGTATAATTTTTCTCGTGTGTCTTAAGCTGTCTAGATGCATAAGCTATCACCTTCTCGTTTTGCATTAGCACAGCTCCAAGTCCTTTATGCGAAGCATCGCAATATACCACAAACTTCTCAATACCTTCTGGTAGTGACAAAATTGGTGCACTACAAAGCTTCTGCTTCAATAACTAAAATGCAGATTCTTGTTTCTCTCCCCACTCGTACTTTTGATTCTTTTGTGTCAGCTTAGTCAGCGACTTCGCTATCTTGGAAAACCCTTCAATAAACCTTCTGTAATATCCTGCAAGTCCTAAGAATTGACGAATTTTTGTAGGAGACTTGGGCGTAGCCCAATCCTTTACTGCCTCAATCTTTGCTGGGTCGACTTGTAATCCTTGACAATCAATGACATGGCCAAGAAATTGAACTTTTTGTATCCAAAAGTCACACTTTGAAAATTTGGCATACAATTGCTCCTTCTTGAGTAGTTCCAATGTTGTTCTGAGGTGTGCTTCATGCTCTTTCTTACTCTTGGAATAAATCAGGATATCGTCAATGAATACAATCACATACTTATCAAGATATGGTTTGCACACTCTGTTCATGAGATCCATGAATACGGCAGGTGCATTCATTAATCCAAAAGGCATCACTTGAAACTCATAATGACCATAACGTGTTCTGAATGCCGTCTTCGGGATATCTTCTTCTCGAACTCTGAGTTGATGGTAACCTGATCTTAAATCAATCTTGGAATAAAAACAGGAACCTTGCAGCTGATCGAACAAGTCATCAATCCTAGGGAGAGGATAACGATTTTTCACCGTTAACTTGTTCAGCTCACGGTAGTCTATGCACATTCTGAAAGATCCATCCTTCTTTTTCACAAACAAAACCGGTGCTCCCCAAGGCAAAGAACTCGGTCTAATGAATCCTTTGTCTAAAAGTTCTTGTAATTGGTTAGACAATTCTTGCATCTCAGAAGGTGCAAGTCTATATGGTGCTCATGCAATTGGTGCAGCTCCTAGCACCAACTCAATTTGAAACTCAACTTGGCGTGTAGGCGGAAGTCCTGGCAATTCTTCTGGAAAAACTTCTGGAAATTCCTTAACAATAGGCACATCTTCAAGTCGTTTCTCATCCGACTTCTTCTCCGTGATGTGAGCAAAGAATTCATAACAACCCTTCTTTATGTACTTCTCGGTTTTAATGCATGATATGATACTGAGCCTAGTTCCACTTCGCTCTCCGCGAACAACTAAAGTTTCACCTCCATAAGAAAGATGAACAACTTTTACATCACAAATGATTCTTGCACGATATCGAGACAACCAATCCATACCGATAACAACATCAAAACTTCCAAGTTCTACGGGCATAAGGTCTATATTGAATGGGTGATTTAGGAAATTGATGGTGCAACCACGGATAACGGTGTTGGTGTTAACTAAAGACCCATCGGCTAATTCAACAATATAGGGAATGTCTAAGGTAGTTGGTTCTATGTTAAGTAAAGGTGCAAATGCAATAGAAACAAAACTTCTATCCACTCCTGAATCAAATAAAATGGATGCATAACGATTATTAACGAGGAACGTACCCGCAACAACATTCGGGTCCTCTCGGGCATCTTCTCCTCCCATAACATAAGCCCTTCCTCGAGCTACTCCTCCCTGATTTCCAGCTCTTTGATCCTTCCTCTTTGGGCAATAGTTCTTGAAATGACCCAACTCTCCACAACCATAACATGCTCCTGGTTGGTTCTGATTAATTACCCCTCGTGGAGCTTTGCATTCCCTAGTCGAATGACCGACTTTTCCACAGTTCTCACAAGCTCTAGGACAATTTCCAGGGTTGTGATGAGTTTGAAATTTGTTACACTTGGGTAGTTTTCCAGCTTATCCTTTTCCCTCTGTTGGTCCTGCAGCATAGGCCTTTGCCACTTCCGGTCTCTTAGGTGCTGGTTGGATAGCATTTCCACCTTGGTTATTATCAAACCTCCTCTTGTTGTTATTGTTGTTATTGTTTTGGTTATTGGGGTAGTTGCGGTTTCGGTTATTGTTATAGTTGTTGTTGTTTCTAGTGTTATTGTAGTTGGTGTTGTTTGAACGGTTATTGTTGTTGTTTGCAGCAGATTTTCCTTTTAACACTTGGACCATAATTTTCTGAGTTATACGAATAGCCTCTTCCATTGATTGTGGGTCGAAAGACATCACATCCCCTCGAATGCTTTCGGGTAGTCCTCCAGTAAAATTCTCCATCTTTTTCTCATCATCCGGAACCATAGTTGGACATATTGCAGCCAACTCCTGAAACTTCCTGATATAAGTCTCGATGTCATCACCTTTTGTTACCAGCTCATAGAATTCGGTTTCCAACTTTTGCACCTCAGCACGAGGGCAAAACTTCTTAGTCATCAGCTTCTTGAATTGATCCCAAGTGAGCTTGTAGGCATTCTCCATACCAATAGGCTGAGCATAAGAATTCCACCAAGACATAGCTTCATCAAGAAGCATACCAGTAGCAGATTTTACCTTGCTAACATCCGGGCAACCGCACATAAGAAATACATTCTTAGTCTTTTCAAACCAGCGGATCAAAGCAACCGCTCCCTCAGTGCCCTTATACTTGACTGGATCACTAATCTTGAAATCCTTCCAAGTACATTCATGCCTAGTAGTGGGTTTAACCACCTCGGTATTTGGCGCAATCTCAGCAGCCCTAGCAGCAACCTCAGCTCTCTCAGTCTCCAGAGCTTCTGCTATACTATCCCTGACCAACTTGCGGATAGCAGCTTGAGTCATAGCGGGTGTTTCTGGTGTAGCCTTTGCTTTCTTTGGCGCCATACTTCTGATAAATAATAATCGACAACAACCATGAGAAAACCATAATAGAAATAGTCATCGTACAAAATGTATACACTCACAACATGTATATATACAACCACAACATGTACGAGTACGACCACAACCTGTAATAATACAACCACGACACGTATAGATACAACCACAACAAGTATAAATACGTTAACAATAAAGAGCAACCACGAAACATCATAAATATAATCACAACACATGAATATAATACATGAAAATTTCGGCCTACATGGACCGATATATATATATATATATATATATATATATATATATATATATATATATATATATATATATATATATATATATATATATATATAGCACAACATTTCCAACATAGTAGAGTTGCACTTGATATATTTGTTTGTACAACAACCAAAAGACTACAAGTTCTTGAACTAAGTCCCACACCTCGGGACTAGGAAATAGTAAAAGCTAATACAATACTAGTCTATGTCTAGGCTCCTCCAGGTGCTCTAGATGGTCCAGGAGCTCCAGATGCTCTAGGTGCACTCCTCAGACGACGAATCTCCCTGTCCATCATAACGGCAATCTCCTCTAAATGCTGAACTCGAAGCTGAAGAGCAGCATCTCTACCCTCCATCATAGCCAACCTCTCATGTGCTACTGCCAACTGGTGTGTCTGCTCTCCCTGAGCCTCCTGTGTAGTCTGAGCTCTATCCCGTATCTCTGGTAGCTCATCCCTAAGCTGGTCAATCAGCTCCCGATGTCCCTCCTGCCGTGCCTCAAGCCCATGATACGACACGTCGATGCTAACTCTGCCTAAAAGCAAACCCTCGACCTGCTCCTCAACCGCCTCAAGTCGAGTAGTGATAACCTCATCAACCCTATAAACCAAACTATCAACCTGCTCCTGCTGAGCCCCTAACTGATCCTCTAATGTAACATCTGTAGGCTCCCTAGCAGCAGCTGCTCTCGAACTCTCACCTACATTGTATACTGGTGGTGGTTCTGACTCTGTAGTAGGTGAAGCTGGTGTAGTAAACCTCGCACGCTTCCTAAGCGGCAATAGTGAAGTAGATATGGATGTAGTAGCGGGTATGGCTGGTGGTGCAGGTAATATAGGAATAGCAGGGATCCTAAAGGTAGATGTAGCAGGGCGAACTCTCTTACTAGCACCTATAGTCGTCTTCCTACGGGGAAACATAAGTCTAGGTTCTGATGGAATAGTGGTAGCAGATGATGATATGTCATTGGGTGCACGGATAACCTCAGGTGGTGCAATAGGGGAAACATGAGGAGTAGGAGCCGTCTCTTCCTCCTCAAAAGGCTCGGTTTCCTCACCTGATGCCGAGAGTGGCAACACAGGTACAAGAGGAATGGGTGGTGGTGAAAAGGCAGTGGAAGACATAGAGCCTTCAACATTGGAGTCTGTGATAGAGTAAAGTATGACAATGTTCGGGTCTGAAGACATGGTTCTGTGATAATCAAGGTGAAATAAAATAAATAACTCGTATAATGGAATCACCTAAAACAATGAACATGCTCTTATGATGAAATGATGAGATGCTATGATAATGTGGCTATAGTCTAGGGATCGTATACATCATAAACCCTATCATGATGCATCCTAGTTCGCTATAACCTTGGCTCTGGTACCAATCTGTCACACCCCCAATTTACCTGACTTGTAGTGGAATGGAATACCTGGGGGTGTAACTGTCATAGCACCATAACAAGGATATATTGAACGACCTAAAGTGTCGTTTGGAAAACACATCGTTTGATTTATTTAAAAACATCCAGTGTTACAAAACATAGGTCCCAAAGTCTGGACAAGTTTAAGGAAATAAGTCTGGTACGATCAAACGACAAAATACAAGTGCATGAAAAATCCAAAATGTAGTACGTCATCCCAGGCACACCCTAATGTGACTCCATGCATATGATATGATAATGCCTTTAGTTACCTAAAAATACATTGCGAAAGCGGTCAACATAAAGTTGGTGAATAATCATAGGTTTTTGAAATGTAATGTTGTACGACCACCACAAGTATAAGTGCATGACAAAATGTCACATAAAATAGTACAATAGACCTTAAGCTCATGACACCGAAGCTAGACTGATGAAATTTATGCCCGTCCTGAATGTTCTGCTAAAACACTCAGCTGTGACAGACAAGAAATGCATCCGCTTACTGTTGGTAAATACTACCACGGATGGAGGCGTCACCCTCAATAGATCTATCCACTCACTCTCGCTTAATCGGCAAATTAACGGTTCATGATGGTAATAGGGGACTAATCACAAGGCAGATAAGCTACTTAAGCAATGTACATAAGTTTGGATACTTGGGCTCGTACTAAAATGGTGCAATGTATTCTCCCCCGTAAGATTTGAAAACAATCATAAAATGTATACGGGGCTATGAAAACTCACCTTAACTGATGATACTGAGATGAAGTGAAATGAAAAACAATGAACGGTTAGCTGCCTCAACCTAATATGAATGATGAACGATCTAATTTAGATCACAAAATGATGTTATGAATGTCCATGCACATGTTTCCTATACCACTCTACTCTTTGGAAAAACACTTGTTGTTATAAAAAATATACATTTTCCAAGACTTAGGAAAATATGGCTACTAGAAAAATAAAACTAGTTGAAATGTATATATATATATATATATATATATATATATATATATATATATATATATATATATATATATATATATATATATATATCGTATGTATCAATGTTAGTGTTGAAATCTTCGGTTTGAAATCCTTGAAATAACGCCTTGTAGTGATAAAATATACTTGTAATCACTAATACTTCATTAGTTATGAATTTGGGTACTTGGTATTATTTCTAGAAATCTAGAGTTACTACGTAGTTTTAGTATTATTATTTTCAAAAGCTGTCAAAATAATATGGGTTTTGCCGATATTGAAACGTGAATATCTTTGTCGTTATAAGTCCGTTTTACTTGTTCTTTATATCCACGGTTACGTCTTAGTATGTAGTAATATATTTTGGAAAGCTTGGCTCCTCCGGGTTACGTCTAAAGTCTCGTTTTGTCCGACGAAAAACGTCCAACAGCATGTATTTTCAGAAAATATACTTTTTGTCAATAAACTTGCAAAATTCATAACTTTTTCGTTATAAACTCTTTTTAATCCGTTCTTTCGCCTACGGATTCGTTTTTGAAAGTATTTTCTAAAAAATTTGCCAAAGTTTCCTTTATGTTTACTGATTTTCCTGGATTTACAAAAATGGGACAGAATGTATATATACTTGTTACAAATCCATTTTTCATGTTCAAAACTAGTTTCTACTTCAACCAAATCTCTTGCAAACACCACAAAGCTATACTAATCCTACTATACACCTTCTTAGGGTGCCATGGGTTCCTAATCACTAGTAATCATGTTAATTTAACAAAGGAACACCTAAATCAAAATCTAGAGTTTGTATGTTCAAAAAGTTAACAAAAGTAATGTGGTATAGCTAACTTGTACATGAAATTAAGCATGAAAACCATAAGATACAAGTATTAATTAGATGAAATCATGAAAATAAATTTGATAACTCACTTTGAAATGTTAGATGATTAAATGAAGCAAAACCTTGTGATTCTTGAGTTTATATTTCAAAACTCTTAATAAGGAAGGTAAAATGAACAACTTTTATGCTTTGATCTTTGAAAAATCACCACTTGAGCTTGAGCCTTGTGTTCTGTCGTGAGGTAGAGAGAAAAAGAGATGAAGATGAGCAACTTTGATCTCAAATTTGATTAAGTGTTTAGTATTTCATGTTTTTAGATATTTAGGTAATTTTTATAATGTATAATAATACATATTAATGCATGAGGTTAAAAATTACTACTTGTGGTCTTGGATGGTTTAGGGGGGCCGGTCATGGGTGAATGAGGGGGGGGGGGGGGTTGGGGTAGCTTGGATTTAATTAGGAAATCTTGTGTAGTATAAGTGTACATATGTGTTATTTGTTAAAATCGGGTACCGGGTTTGATAGAAATAAATGTTAACGAAGTTATTCGGGATGAAATAAAGATGTAAAAATGTTAAAAATATGTTGGGTACAAGTACTGAGTGTTCGGGTGATTATTGTTTAGTTTTCACGAAAACCGTCGTAATATTTATAAACTCACGTTATAAATAAAATAAATTTCCAAAATACTAGGTAAATGAATATTATAACTTTATGATGATAAAATGGATATAAAAATATGTCGGGACCATTGTGGGAATATTTAGATATATTTGTCGTGTTTATTAACCGTGTGTTAACGTTTATTTATAAATAATTATACGTAAAACATTAAATATATCAAATATATAAATTTGAAAATCCTAAGAGTGGTATAACATGAAAATGCTGTTATGATGATATGCAGACTGTCTCTAGTCCGTATGCAGTGTCCTTACTGATAATGAAATGAATTCGCACCTAAACCAATACGGTTACGCGAATTTTAATACCCGTAAACTAAATTTACGATGAAATGCGTAATACAAGTGAATAGTGAAAACTTTTCCGGCAATGAATAGTGTTCAGTGAATAGTAAAATTCTCAAATGTTTCTCAGAATATCAAATTGACCTCGAAAATGATGAATAGTAAAACGATGAATAGTGTTTTGATGAATAGTGATTTATGAATAGTAAAATGTCGAAGTTTGGGAAATGACCTGAAATGGTGAGTTGTGACAGCTTACAACTTTGGGCTTTCTAAAAGAAAGGAAGTTAAGAACAAGGATTAGGACTTTGATTGACAAGTTTCTCTTCACTTTAGCAATCCATCTACACTTGTATTCTTGAAGGATTTGTGATGACGGTTTAGGTGACTTGAGTGGATCTAAACTCAAGAGAATCACCAAGAGTTTCAAAGGATTTGAAGTAGTTTGATGAATCAAAACCAAACTAGGGTTTATGTGTTGATATTGCACTTGATCTCTTGATTATAACTTGAAGTAAACTAGCTAATGAAAGAGTGTTTGTGTGTGAGATATGGGACGACAAGGAGGAGAGGAGGGGAGGGTTTTATAGTAGCTTGAGGAGGTTAGGAAGTAACTAGGAAGATGCATGAGGAGGTGCAAGAGTTTAGATATTATGGAAGCTTAGTTGATAAGTTACTTACACATGTATGCTACCTAAAGTCCTCAAGACTTATCACAAGCCAACAAGGCTTGTAATAGCCATAATACACGTTCATATGGGATAAGGGGTGACTAGATGATAAGTCTTGATGTTATCTTACTTACTTTGTGTGTTTTGGCTCCGTAAAATGCTAACCGTAAGTTATTATGCCACGAAACGTAAAACCGGGTATCGTAAAAATGTGAAACTTGAAAGAATGACTAAACTTGTCAATATACTTCATAATAAAATATAAAATGAGTGGTAGGTTCCATTGGGGTGCTAAAACTGGAAACACGGGTCTAAAACACGTAATACGTAAAACGTACGAATATTGTGTAAAATTGAGAAAAGTACAATGTTACTTTTCTAATATGATAATAATGATTTAAAATGACTTATAATGTCTAGACTGGGCTCAGTCTAGTGTCGGTTGGTATTTAATGTCTTTTAGACATAAAACCGTAAGCCTAAAAATCAAGGAATGATTTATTAAATCAAGGAGTGATTTTTGGTCAAAGGAGGAGGGAAAAATATGTTGAATTTTTCCAAAAATGTGAAAACTCAAATCATCTTAGAAACGCGGTGCATGTATAGACTAAGGTTACGGCTAAGTAAAAACGCTTAAAAACGAAAATTTCTGTTTCTCACGGCCGAGGTTTATTTGGTCACATTTTTCTCAGTCATGATTAATTCTCAAATAAATCATGAGTGTATCAAACATTTTTCTGATGCGGGGAAAATTAACGCGGTCGAGTTTCGTTGTGCGTATGATTTTTGAATGACGTTTTACCCTAAAACGTGTATTTCCTTAATAACTTTCGTGAAAATTATCTGATGAGTGTCAAACTTTTATTTTGCCATGGAAATGATTTATCATACGAGAATATGAAATAAAAATCAAATTTCGGAAAAGTGAATAGTAAAAAATGAATAGTGAAATTTTCGGAAATAGAAGTTAACCTGAAAATGTGAATTGTTACACCCTTTAGGATTGATTTGGTGTGGTGATCACCAGACTTTGTGCAAGGCAAAAACATCCCAACATACCAAAACTAGATTTTGGCTATTGATTTTAAAAACATTTAAAATTAAATCAATATATTAAACTATTTAAAATGTTATATTTTGTAGGGTATTAGTGGTTATGCGCATAACCTGTAAAACATGCATAGCAGAAAATAAACAAATAAATGTCATGCAAACCAAAACCCATAACAACATATCACTTAATCAGAGATATAACTTACTAACACATATAAATGGTGTTTACAATTACTTACTTGTGTTCCTGCTATTGCGCAAGCTTGACAACCTTCTTGATCAACATGTAATTCCCTCCTTCTTGTTCTTGATGCTACACAATCAACTTAGGGTTTCTTGGAAAAGAATAACCACTTGGATTGCACCAAGTATGCACCATTACTGCATAGGTGGAACTAGGGCTGCGAACCTATACAAGTTAGGAGAGTAAGAAAGTAGGTAACCATCGACTTAGGATCGACTAAAAGTCGATTTAAGAATCGGTCAAAAAGGGTTTCGAACCCTTTGTGGTTTTGGTCGATCAATCGACTTATGAGAAGAGAAGGGAGGGATTTTAGGGTTTAAAGGATTAAAATGATTTCTAGTTTTGAATCCCTTTGTATTTATAGGCATGCAATGTTTATCCTAATTACACAAGAAGCCTCTAATAATTATCCCATAAGTATTACAATTTTGACAATGAGTCAAACCACCCCTTATAGGGTTCGGATGAAACCCACAACCTTTTAGGGTTTGTGGTTTTGCCTTTTATAGTTAAATATATATTTATCCCTAAGTATATATACATTGGATAATTACCATTTTACCCATCAATGAGAATATTACCGTATTCTCATTTCCTCTTTGCTTCCATTTCATATTGTCACTCTTTTCTCATTTCTGCTTGTGCGCTCCTTTTTATATGCATCGGTGTGACCCTTCGGCATTTTCATGAAGGCCAGTTGTGAAAGACGTCGTTCTTTGCACATAATGACCCTTCGGCATTTTCATGAAGGCCAATTGTGAAAGATGTCGTTCTTTGCGCATAATCTTTTCATACTCCCATTGTGCAAAGCAACAACACGAGAACCTTTTTCACAGTACAAAGAAGTTACTAGCAAAACATTGAAGTACACAGTTCACAGAAACCGACTCAAAACCAAGGTGGTGATTTACAAAAACTCCAGCAACTCCTCAACTGAGTCAAGGTATATTGATAACGCTCAAAATTAACATGTTTTTAGGAGCGTTATTGTGGATTTTATGCATATATTTTGGTCACTTTTATGAACTTATGGTACTTAATGAAGTATATTCTCTATTTTAGGTTCATGGAAGGAAAATGAAGGAAAAGACGTAAAAATGATCAATAATCAAAGATTTATAAATGTACGGAGGAATTCCCGACAAATGAAAGTCTCTTGGAGTATATTCGAGAAGATAAAGTGTTGGGTCACTGAATTCCCCAATCTTCTTCTAACAAGGATTTGAACGTAAAATAACCTAAGTATATACAAGTCACTGAGTGAATAATAACTCAGTGAGTCATCTTCAAGGTGCTTAGACCGAGCCTAAGAAGAAAGGTTCTCCATTCAGTGAGGCGGAACTCAGTGAAGTGTGATCTAAGCCAAGAAGAAGGTGATGGGTTCAGTGAGGATGACAATAACTCACTGAACCCCAAGACTCCTCAACAACTTCATGGTACTGAAGACTGATGACTAGAAGACTGAAGTTTTGGCGGGACTGGGGGGGAGAGTTTGATCTGTTTCACTAAATTGCTTTATCACTTTAAGGTCAAACTTTCCTTAAATGGTTAAAACCAGACTGTCATCAGAAAGTGCCTTTTGGACTTAACCCAAAGAAGTTTCCCTTGCCAGAGAATAAAATCTATCAAGATTTTATTGAGGAACACTTAGGTCCATTGTATAATAGGGTTGTTAACATTTGTGTATAAATAGGTAGCATAAGAGAGGAGTAAAGGTGGACAAGTTTGTGCAATTAATGCAAAGCATTCACAAACCACTTTACTCCTCCAAAGAACAACATAACCCCTGAGATAGCTCAGTGGGTCCTGAAAGTTGTCACTCAACATAGATTGAGTTTAGTGAGGAGTCAATACCATACTTGTCGTTTTCAATCCCAAGTGTTATTCCGCAAACACTTGGGTATGATTCTTTTGATTAACTTCTAATAAAGAATTAAACGTTGAAAAATATTGTCTCTTATTCTTACGTTACTTTATTGTTAATCATTTTATACATCTTTGTTTTAAGTCATATAACTTGGTTACTTTAGCTTTGTAGTTATAGTTAACCAAGTAAAAGGGACCAACAAGTGGTATCAGAGCCTCTGATTTGTAAAACTTAAACCTGTTTTCAAAACTTAAGAGTGCTCAAGTTTTTAAAATCAAGATCCCACTATGACTGACATAGATGTTCCCCAACTTGTGGACAAAAAGGGTGGAAGTTATTCAGCAACTGCCCCTCGATTTGAAGTTGGCAAATTCAATAAGTGGAAAAAGCGAATGCTTTGCTACTTAACTGGGATGGAACCATATTACATTAAGTTGATTAATGATGGTCCATATGTCCCAACAACTGCCCAATGTTTAATTAAACCTGAAGCTCAGTGGACCCCAGATGAAAGGAGGGTGGTCAATCAAGACCAGCGCCTGAAAAGCATCATTATATCATGCCTTCCTGATGATATAATGGAATCAGTGATCAACTGTCCCACTGCCCAGCAGACATGGACTGACCTGGTTCATAGCTATGAAGGGCCTTCTGATACCAAAGAGAATAGAATCATGGACCTGAAGCTTGAATTCAATACCTTCAGGGCCAAGGATTCTGAAAGTCTCTCTGAGACTTATACCCGGTATAAGACCCTCCTGAATGAGCTGACCAATGATGGTGTTATACTGTCAAAACATGAGATCAATGTTGGTTTTGTCAACAGTCTCCCTGAGAAGTGGTTAAACTTCTCTCAGGGATTGAGAAATGCAAACCACATTCAGAACCTTGAGCTCCCTGCCATCTATGGGAAGTTTGTCTATGAGGACAATCTTATCACCAGGAGATACCCTGGTAAAGCTCAGGAGACCAAAAAGACCTTGACAATTTTACCCATATCAACTGCTTTTTATTCTAAAGGTGTTGTGCAGGATTTTCAGGATGGTTCTGATGATGAGGTTGACCAAAGAACCAGTGAGGAGTACCTAAATGATCTTCAAATTGAATTTCATGAAAGGGCACTCCTTGCTAATTCAAAAAGATTTTTTAAGAAAAACAAATTCCCTTCAAAAGCAAATGATAACACTGAATGTTTCAAATGTGGCAAAATGGGCCATTTTGCTAAAGATTGTTTTTCAAAAACAACCTCAGAACCATCCTTCAAATTTTCAGGAAATAACTCTTTTTCAGGCCCCAGCAAATTTCAACCAAAGATGCTTCAGTCTAGTCAGAGATTTGAAAGAGTCCCTCAAATTGACTTTGAAGCCAAGTATAGAAAGGCAAAAGCTAAATTTGCCTTTCTTGAATCATCCTCAATAGTCTCTCAGCCTCCTCAGGCTCCAAAGCCTTCTCAAGCCAAGAACAAAGGGCTTGTTGCTGAAACTTATGACTGGGATGAGGTTGATGTGTCCTATGATGATGATGAAGTTCACATCAGTGCCCTGATGGCCCTATCAGATGACAACAAGCTTGCTGTGGGAAAGAGTCATGCAAGAAATGGTGAATGGGTCAACATCACTATGAGGAAGGTAAATCTTTTACTTTCTATGGATGATGATGATGATTGGAAATCCTACTTAGATTATATTAATGTTGATCTTAAGTATGTTGAAGAGCAAAGACTGAACTTGTTTTCAAAATTTAACAAACTGAGTTTTGAATTAAATCATAGTAGAGATGAACTACTTGCTTTAAAACAAGCCAAGCTTGAAAGTGTTACACTTCAAATTCAAAACTCTGAACTAGTAAAACAAAATCAAGCTCTTCAGGAAGAACTTAAGAAAGAAAAGGAAACTATTTGGAAATGGACTCAGAAAAACCCCAAACTTTATGAAACACTGAGTCTCTCACCCAGCTCCAAAAAGACTGGTTTGGGTGATGATCAACTCACTAAAGTTTCTGGGGAAAGCAGCCATTCAACAACTTTTCTGTCAACTAACATACTCTCTAGCAAAGAACTTGCTCCTAAACCCAGTGATTGGATTGAAAGAAACAATCCTGATAGTAAAATGCCAAATTTTAATACTGGAAGAATCCTAGAGCCTGAACGTCAGGCTATCAAGGAGCTGCTAGGAGTCACTGATGAACTTAGTCCTACTGAGTCCATCACTGAGTCTAAGTCTGATTCACCACTCCCTCCACTGAAACAACTTCAGGGAGCTGAACCCAATTCTGACCTTGCTCCATTAGTCTATCAACCACATTCTCCCAAAGAGAAATCAGGGTTGGGAAAGACTATTCTGAAAAGACCTACTCTTGCACCCACTGAACACCAAAAACCTTCAGTACCCACTGAAGTGAAGCATGAAAGCACTGATTCAAAGGTTGATCAGCTTGCTGAACTTGTCAGGATGCTGAGTGAGAAAATTGAGTCTACTGAGAAAAACTCTGACTCAAAATCAACAAAGCCCTCAGTATCCTCAGGTTCTTCCAAACCAAAAACCACACCCAGACCCTCAGGGAGATGTGAACTGTGCAATTATCCAAATCACAGCACTGATAAATGCTACAGAGTCCTATTTTGTATGATATGCAAAAAAGAGGACCACAGAACTTGTGATCACATTTCCCACACTGTTTCTTTAAAAGCAAGAGGTCTATACAAAAACCAAGGCTATCAGTATGCCACACCTTCCAAACAAAGACTGAAGGCTAAGCCTTTCTCACCATGTCCTCACTGTGGTTTCAATGATCATCTTCCTGATGATTGTATGATGAAAGATTGCTGTGACATCTGTGGAGATCCCTCCCATGAAACCAGGGGACATGACAAAGTTATTCAGTTCAGAAGGAAAAACCAGACCAACACTTCTCAGTCACCTGAGGCATCAACCTCCACAAAATGTAAAACATGTGGAAGCTCAGGTCACACAACTTCAGACCATGATTCACTAACTGAGTTCAAAAAGTCCCTGAGGACTAAGCCCACTAGAAAGTGGGTCAACAAGAAAAACTAACCCAGTTTACTGTTTGTGCAGAAACACATCAAGGATCCTACTTGGCATATAGATAGTGGATGCTCCAGAAGTATGACTGGTGTGAAAAGTTTTCTGCACAAATATGCGGAACAACCAGGACCCAAAGTAGTATTTGGTGATAACTCATCAGCTCCCGCTGAAGGTTATGGTTCAGTAAACTGAAATGGTATAGTTTTTACAAGAATAGCTTATGTTAATGGTCTCAAGTACAACCTGATAAGTGTTTCCCAACTATGTGATGCCAAATACAAGTTCAGTTTGATGACAAGAGAGGGACCATCTTTAATGCCAATAAGGAAGTTGTGTTGATTGCCCCTAGAAGGGATGATGTATATGTCCTTGACATGTCATCCCTGACTCAGAATGGGACTTTTCTATTCTCAAAGGCAAGTGAGACAATCAAAAGGCTATGGCATATGAGACTCTCTCATCTCAACTTCAAGAGCATCAACAACCTGGCCAAACAGAACAAAGTTCTGGGCCTTCCATCCCTGGTGTATACCAAAGACAAGCCTTGTTCTGCTTGTGAAAAAGGAAAACACCACAGGGCATCATTCAAAACCAAACAAACCTTTTCCATCAAAAGCTGCCTACATCTTCTTCATATGGACCTTTTTGGACCTGTCAGTCCAATGTCCATCCACCATGAGAAGTATACTCTGGTCATAGTGGATGAATACTCAAGATATACTTGAGTTTACTTCCCGACCAAAAAGAGTCAGGCAGCTGAAACCATCATGTCATTTGTCAGGAACATTGAAAATCAAAATGATGTCAAAGTTAAACAGATCAGGACTGACAATGGCACTGAATTCAAAAACCAAGACCTTGAGTGTTTTTGTGATGAGAAAGGAATTTCTCAAAATTTCACTTCTCCCTATACTCCTGAACAAAATGGAGTAGCTGAAAGAAGAAATAGAACACTCATTGAGGCAGCAAGAACAATGTTAAATGGCTCAGTCCTCTCAAAACATTTTTGGACTGAGGCTGTTAAAACTGCCTGCTACAGTCAAAATAGGTCAATCATTGTGAAAAGGCATAATAAGACTCCTTATGAGATATTCAAAGGAAGGATTCCTGACATCAGCTACTTTCATGTATTTGGGTGTCCTGTGTTCATACATAATCACAAGGATCACTTGGGTAAATTTGATGCCAAAGCTGATGATGGATACTTCCTGGGATATTCCCTTGTTTCTAAAGCCTTCAGGGTGTTCAACACAAGGAGACAACAAACTAAGGAAACTTATCACATTACTGTTGATGAGAGCACTGAATCCATCAGGTTCTCAAATTCCTCAGTAGAAGATATTGGTATTGATGACTCATCAAGGTATCCTCCTGATGAATATCATCCTGAGAACAATCCCTCAACTCAATACCAAGCTGATGCTGACGTCTCCTATTACATCATCCCTCACAACCTACTCCAACCACCTATCAGTGAGTTCATTGAAACTCAGCCTGTCTCAAATGAGACTGAAACCACTGAACAAATTGTTCAGGAACCCTCAGAACAAATTGTTCCTACTGAAGTCACTGAGGCACATAATGATGAGTCACCTCATGTTCCTGAGTCTGAACCTAATCAGGCTCCTTCAAGCTCAAATTCTTATCCCAAACCTCAGGATAGCTGGACTAGATCCAAAATCATTGAGCTTATGAACATCATTGGTGAACCCATTGAAGGCATGCTCACAAGAAGCAAGGCTGCCACTGCCAATATATGTCTTTATGCTGACTATCTCTCAGAGATTGAGCCTAAAAATGTCAAAGAAGCCCTGACTTATGAAAGTTGGGTTCAGGCCATGAGAGATGAATTGGAACAATTTGACAGAAATGATGTCATGACCCTTGTTGAATGCCCCCAGGGTGTTTTAATCATTGGTATGAAATAGGTCTTTAAAAACAAGACCGATGAGAATGGCACAATCATCAAAAACAAAGCAAGACTGGTTGCCAAAGGATATAATCAACAGGAAGGTATAGACTATGAGGAAACCTTTGCACCTGTTGCTAGAATGGAAGCCATTAGGATCTTCCTTGCCTATGCAACTTACATGAACTTTAAAGTTTACCAAATGGATGTTAAAAGTGCATTCCTTAATGGTAACATCAAAGAAGATGTTTATGTGCGACAGCCTCCTGGTTTCGAAAGTAGTGAATACCCCAACCATGTCTACAAGCTTAACAAAGCCCTTTATGGACTGAAACAAGCACCCAGGGCATGGTATGAAACTCTTTCAACCTTCCTGATCCAAAACAAGTTTGTCAGAGGAAAGATTGACAACACACTGTTCATCTACAGAACAAAGGATGATGTCATTCTTGTCCAAGTATATGTTGATGACATCATCTTTGGCTCAACAAGTTACAAACTTTGCAAACAGTTTGAGAAACTGATGACCACAAAGTTTGAAATGAGCATGATGGGTGAACTCACATACTTTCTTGGACTCCAAATTAAACAAACTGAAAAAGGAATATCCATTTGCCAAGAAAAATACCTCAGGAACCTACTGAAGAAATATGAGCTCACTGACTGCTCTTCAGTAAAAACTCCTATGGTTCCTCTAAACAACCTTGGCCCTGATCTCACTGGAAAATCAGTGAATCAAACCCAATACAGAGGAATGATTGGCTCCCTGATGTACTTACTTGCCTCAAGGCCTGATATCCAATTCTCAGTCTGTCTATGTGCCAGATACCAGGCTGACCCTAAAGAATCACATCTCACTACTGTCAAGAGAATCATCAGGTACCTGAAGGGTACTCCAAACCTTGGTTTGTATTACCCAAAATGTTCAGGATTTGATCTCAAAGGGTACACTGACTCTGACTATGCAGGATGTAATATGGATAGGAAAAGTACTTCAGGATCCTGCCAATTTCTTGGTGGTAAACTTGTGTGTTGGAGTACAAAGAAACAACAGTCAGTGGCCATGTCCTCAGCTGAAGCTGAATATATGGCTGCTGCAGGATGTTGTGCAAATGTACTATGGATGAAAAGCCAACTGGGTGACTATGGCATTCAGTATAAGATGGTACCTATTTTTTGTGATAATACAAGTGCCATAGCCATCTCAAACAATCCAGTACTTCATCAAAGAACCAAACACATTGACATCAGATACCACTTCATCAGGGACCACATCTATAATGGAGAAATTGAACTACATTTCATCCCCACTGAATATCAGCTGGCTGATATATTCACAAAACCTTTGGATGAACCCACATTCATAAGATTGAAAGCTGAATTGGGCATGTTGGACATAGAATCAGGAAACTGATCAAAGGTGGTCCAACCTGATGTAAATTCTCTAGCTCCCTGATCACACCCTTCCTGAAAACATTCTTTTTCAGGGGGCTCAGGATGAAAAATGGCATTAAATACCCCAACTAAATGCTCTAAGTACTTAGTTAGTTAATGTCCCAGGTAGGTAACTGAATACTATTAAACATAGGAATATATGTCACTTACACAACTGGCATCCACTCCTTGGGCCCCCACATCTCTCTCACCAAACACCACTGAGCAATAAATGCTCCCTCACACACAAAAGTTGTGATGATTTTTTCTCTGCAAAAATGCATTATTTGCAGAGGCGCACAACTGTTCACCCACGATGTGAAAGAAAATAGGGGTAATGGGAATCATGATATTTAATGCGGATATCAAACCAAAATTATTATGCCGTTTTGGTTGAATAATTTAAACCTTTGGTATCCGCAACGTCAATACCCTAATTCCCACCCTATAAATACCCCCCACAAAGAAGAACACACACACGCTTTAAAATCTTAACAAAACCCTTGCAAAATTATTTCAAGAACTCTTTTGCTTTCAAAATCTATGTGTGCGTCTTATTTATTCAAAACCAGACCTTTTTAAAACTAAAATGGCATCTTCTAAGGTCATAAAATACGCACCCAATGTGGAATTCCAAATGGAAAGCGTAGACCTTACCAAAAACAATGTGGTGGGGAACTTTGCCTACTCTGAAGGGTTCCCTGCTTACAGGGATGTGGTGAAGTTCCTACAAAACTGTTTTCTCACCACCACATTCACAAAGACCCCCTCAGTCATCTATCATGACTACTTGAGGGAATTTTGGTGCTCAGCGGTGGTTGAAAACCCTGATGCGCCAAAGGAGGCCAAAATCAAGTTCTCAGTGAAGAATGGGACTAAGTCCCTTGTTCTTGATTACAAAACCTTTGTCAAAGCCACAGGCCTTGAATACACTGAGACTTTTGTTGCCCCACCCACTGAAGAGGAGGTTAAACAAATCCTCTTAGAACTAGGGCCCTATGATAAGAATCATCCTGATGTTGCTCCAGGGGCCCTACTGAACAAAGCCCCCATCATCAAAACATGGTTCCCTGCCCCTTGGAGGATCCTGATGACATTTGTAATTCAGGTCCTTGGGGGGAATAAGTCCTCAACTGAGCAACTAGACACTACTCAATCAATGATAGTGTATTGTCTCATTGAGGGTAAAAAGATTGACCTTGGAGAAATTATCTTCAGGGACCTCATAGGCAAATTGGGTGGGAAGTCTAGGCAAAAACACATGTCTTACCCTAGATTCATTTCCTGTGCCCTGAATAACCTACTAGGGTCTGAGTATTTCAAGCCTGACAGTGTCGGCTTTGAACCTGATGTCTTACATAAGGCAAATTACTCACGTGACCCTAATGAGGTAACACCTGTCGCCCTGACCACATACATGCTGACTGCTATCCAGGGTGACAACATAGTTTCACCAATTCCCTCTCCCACCAAAAGGGTGAAGAGGAAGAAGGGACAGGGGTCCAGGAAGGTTGCTCAACCCAAGCTACTCGCCACTGAGATCTCTGCCCCTAAGCCTGACAATAGGGGCAACAACAACAGACCCTGACTGCCGACACCATTAGGATCATTAGCCAATCTTTGGCCCCAAAACAAAGGCCAACGGAGGGCACTGAGACATCACACTCAGTGTCCTCGGGCGAACCCATTCCCAAAGGCCCTACTGGCATAAACAAGTCAGTGGGGTCGGAACCAACTAAACCTTGACATCCTGCTAAAGACTCTGGAAAATTACAACCAGAGTATTAGGGAGTAAGGGGTCCTATACCCTCGGTGGGGCAGCACTACTCCATTGAGAAGGGGACCCACAAACACTCACATCCTGCCAAAGGCTCGGGTAAATCACAACCCAAGCAACAGGGAGTTCTCGCCCCCAAATCTTCGACAGGCCAACACAAGCTTGTTGGAAAGGGGGGCATAACCACTCAGGTGCCTGATGAGGACATTCGCCAATCAAAGCTTTTGTCTGAGGGCACAAAAACTCATCCCAAAGACTCAGAGGGAAACATTCAACCCACTGATAGGGACACAACATTCACGGCTCCTAGTGATGGTACTGAGAAACACCCATCAGTGCCTGAAGGAGTCACGAGGGACAAAGATTCAGAGGGACACATACCACCCGCTGATATGGAACTTGATTGAGGAAAAAGCAGTCAACTAAAGTCAACCACGGATGTGGTCAATATAGTCAAACTCCTTAGGCTCAATTCTCCGTGGAATATAGGGTTTCCCCGGGTCGTTATGTCCCGACGAGGTGATGATTATAAAACAGGTTTGTGATCGGGTGAATCTGGACGGGAAAGCGTTTGTGATTGATTAAACTAAGGAATATACGAAGAAATAGCTTAAATAAGCTATATGAACAAGACTGGAAAGTTTGAAATACCAGAAACATTTAAAATCTAAAAACGCGTACGTTCACGTTTTAAATAACGTAAACGTACAAAATAAAATGTGAAAACTGAAATCTGAAAACCCTCAGGGGGTGAAAATGACACTTTTACAAACTTAAAATAAAAAGAAAATTTAAAATGAAAATGAAATTATTAACATGATTATTTTAATATTTAAATACTATTTAATTAATTAAAACTATTTAAAAAGTAAATTAAACCTAATTTAAATAAACTAAAAATGATAAACACTACAAATTAAACTAAAAACTTGCAAAAATAATTTCTAAAATTTAAAATGAACTTGAAGAAAGTATAAAAATTAAAAATAAATATTTTTTTCATTTTATGGATTTTCTATTAATTAAAAACTAATTAATTATTAATTACCTAATTAAACTATTTTAAATTATAAAAAATAGCAAATGAACAGTAAAAATTCTAGAAAAATTCCTAAAATTATATTATATTATATAAGAGCTAGGAAAAATATAAAAACTAGGTCTTGCTATTTAAAACTTAATTATGCTATTTAAAACTTAATTATTAATTAATTATAAATAAAACTAATATTAAATGTAATAAATACCAAATGACAAAATAAAAATTTGAGAAAATTACTAAAATTACTTTAATATAAAAGGTAATTAATAAAAATATAAACAAGCTAAGTACTTAATTAAAATCTAAAAATGAAAATTAAAATTTAAATTATATTAAATAGAAACTATCACTTAAAAATAAATTGTTTTTTCTTGATTTTTCTTTTTGAAAACTAATTTACAACTAAAAACACACAACTTTTGTGAAAACAAATTTTTTACAACTTAAAAATAAGCACTGTGGAAGCTTATTTGCTCCACAGTTGACTTTTGTTGACCAAATGGGGAAATAAGCTCAAATGTGCTTAAGTGGGACCCACTATGGTTGATTCTTGTTCAAAAGAGTTATGTGAACTAGTTTAAGCCAGAATAAGCACAAGGGAACCACAGAATAAGCGAATAAGCACTTAATAAGCAATTCCAAAAATCAATTATCACTCAGAAATGGGACAAGCAAAAGGAGCAATTCCAAGTGGGTCCCAGGGGTTCCAAGGTCAAATAAATGGTCAAAATCCTAAGCCTACCAGGAGGGGGTTGGATGGAACCAAATGGGTGGCTTGAAGTCCACTGTGGAGGTCAGAGAACCACCACCAAGTGGTGGTGTTGGACTGATGTGCCGCTGCAGCAGGGCATATGTTTGCCCTGCAAGTGAGTTTGAGACGGTGTGGGGCCCAGATGAAAAATCAAAAAAATAAGAGGATGCTAGGACCTCAAAGATGAGCTGGTAGAGTGCTAATCCTAAAAGTTACAAGGTCTAATTCACATCACAAAATTCAGAACAATTCATGCAATATTTGTGAAAACTGAGTAAAATGCAAATTTGACTTTTGATAAAAACCTGATTTTGACTTTTATGAACTTAGGACCCTAATCTAATGATTGAATAACATGTAATAAGCTGAAATAAAGTTAAACTAACCTAAAGCTATAAGTTACAAACTAATTTAGAGGTTTATGGAGCTTAATGACCACCACAGTTAACTGTGGTGGTGGGATAATTGTGATATTGACTTTTTCCAAACTACACACCCTTTTTTGTGCTTACACTATCCTAATAGAACCTAAGTGATATGTAAAAGCAAGACTTAACCATAAAATACTACAAATGCACAGGGTATTCCCCTGTGCCAAACACTCCCGTATGAAACTGAGAATAACTTTTTGTGAAGCAGTATGATATTTTAAACCATGAAATTGAATTATAGACTTATACTATCATGAAACAAGCATAAATAAGCAAGAATGAACAAAATACAGCAATGATAACTACAATTAGCAAATTATGCAAAGACAAAAAAAAGAGAAACAGTCTTACATACAACTCAGATACAAAGGTGAATCAGGAACTCAAAACACCATCCTACTACTCCCCTTGGAGTTCTAAACCAAATGCCATCATAATCCACAATCTTCCTTGGCTTACTTCCTCCTTGAAACTGATTTATGATTTTATAACTATTTATTTTGTATTTTTTTTATTTTTGATTCAGACATTATTTTGACTGATCAGGGACTTAAAGAAGTTGATAAATAAGCTTAATGAGCTGAGAAAAATAAGAAACAACAGCTTTTAACACTAAAACAAGGACTTGGAATTTTCTAGTTAAAAACGCAATTTTGAAATTGAGAGCTGTGAACTTGAAATTAATAATTCAAAGGAGTTTCTAATACATAAATGATAGTTAATATAGTGCTTGAAAGTTAAAAATTACAACAGGAATTGAAAATTAAGCTTAAGCTATAAACTAATCTATTCTAAAATTACACTACTACTATCTACTGCCTCTTCTTCTCTTTTTTCTTTTCTTTTATAAGCCCTGGAGTCTTCTCTCACTTTCCCACTATCTTTCTGACCATTGGATTGCTATCTTTTGATCTCCACCCTTTAAACTGTTTTGGCGGGAACAGGGGAAAGTAGGGTTTGGTTGGATAATAAATGAGGAGGGGGGTTGGTTTGAGTTGGTGTGAGAATTAATGATGGTTGGTGAATGATCAGGCTCCTCTCGCTGTGAAGACCTTCACCAAATTCATCAAAAAGATTACTAACATTTTGTACAGGGGGATCACATATGAGGTCTTTGACATGCACACTGAACAGGCGGTTCACTATCATAATCTCAAAGATGTTGTCGAAGACTTCGATGAAGATGTCAGGGAACAAAATTCCTCAATCAACCACTCCCTGACACAGATGATCACTCGCCTGAATCAGTTTTTGATAATCCTCAACCAGCTAAATGTAGGGGTTCAGTCGGTTCAAGAATCGGTCAAGGATAATCCTGAACTCACCAGGAAGCTACTTCAGGCATCCGAGACGTATCAGGTAAACTCAGTGGCTCTTACTGAGTTACTTGACTTGCTGAAGGGTTCTAATCTTCAGGGTCTCACCACTACGGTGGAATCTCTCAAATATTCCTTCATCAAAATGGAGGAATCAGTGACAGCTCAGTCCCAAAGGTCTACTTCTCTGGCATGGACCTTGGGTTCCAGGATGACTGCTCTTGAACTTGCACAGGCTGCACTTGATTCCAGGGTGTCCATCATTCAGCAGGATACTCAGGAGATCAAGTCTATGATGACTGAAAATTTTCAAGCCTTCAAGGGTACATCCACTTCTTCTTCAGTACAACCAACACTTGCCATCACTGACGTTCAGGCAAATGTTGAGGGGGAGAATGCTACTGAAGCCCCCAATACTATTGAACAAGAAGCTGGACAGCCCTCTCACACTGAGGGGGAGCATGTCACTGAAGCAACACTAATCACTGAAGTTCCACCACAGGAGGAACCAGTCTCCTCTTCTCTCAGACAGGACAGAGGCAAAAGTATTGCTACCACCTCTAGTCCTGAAAATGTGCTCAAGCCAGCCTCAACCATGGTCAGATTTGACCCTGATGCACCTATCAAGGTCCCGTTTGAAATCAATGGAGTAGTACATTATCTCACTCATGATGAAATTCAAGCTCACATGCAAAGGACTGAGACACTACTCAAGGTGGCTGTGGAAGAGAGAATGAGCAAGCATGTTCTCATTCTGGCTGTTCATTAGGAAGCTGAAAAGATTGGGTTGAATACTGAGGCGCTAGTAACTGAACAAGCTGGTGCAGCCTTTAAAAAGGCTCAGGAAGAAGAGCTAAACGCTCTCAAAAGGGAAAGGGAAAACAAGCTCAGGAAGGATGCTCAAATCAGAAAACACAGGATCAAAAAGTATACTTAGGCGATGAAAGAGAGATTAAGACCTGAGACGATCACTGACATTCAAATCCACAGGAACACCAATCCTGCAGTGGTCACCGTCTTCAGGGGACGTGATAAAAGAATACTTGACATCCATAAGCCTTTCAAGTTTACTGACTTTGGCATCACTGAGCTTGATGAGCTTCGTTTTATCATTGCCAAAAAGAACAATGTTGTGGTACCTAAGCTTCTCGAATCACTGATGGATAGGTATGACAGACTGAGAGCAATGCCTGAGGCTCTTAACATTCCCTCACTTTTTCCTGACTCAGCAGAAGAGACTGTTCCATCTAAGGCTTCCAAGAGGAAAAGGAAGCAAATTGAGATGGAGCCTGAGATCAAAGTACCAGGGTTAGTGTGTGACAGGTCGCTTCCTGAAGGGATCACGTTCGTGAACAATGCGGTCCTTGAAGCTCCTGAAAATGGCTTGTGCTTCACTGATGAATATGGAAGCTTTGCTTTCCAAAGGTGGTCTGATATGGATAAGGCAGGAATCAAAGCAATGCTCATGTACCTCATGTTGGCGTCCCCCAATCAGAGTGATGAGAACAAAAGATTCTGCCAGGACCTGGAAGCAATGATCAATGAACATCCTGAAAGACACCTACTCAGATCAAAGAAAGCAAAGCTTGAAAACCTTGGATACCACCTGAACATCTGATCTGCAACAACTATCTTTTTATTTTTTTGTAATTTGTAGGACTTGTAATAACTATGAATAAACTTTGATGTTTTGTTTAAAATTATGTGTCCTACTTATTATTACAACAACATTCAGTAAGAGATGAAGACCCCTGCCAACTCACACTGAATCAAGAAACACTTAGGCTATTTGCATGTTCAAATAGAGGGAGATTGTTGGGTCACTGAATTCCCCAATCTTCTTCTTACAAGGATTTGAACGTAAAATAACCTAAGTATATACAAGTCACTGAGTGAACAATAACTCAGTGAGTCATCTTCAGGATGCTTAGACCGAGCCTAAGAAGAAAGGTTCTCCATTCAGTGAGGCGGAACTCAGTGAAGTGTGATCTAAGCCAAGAAGAAGGTGATGGGTTCAATGAGGATGACAATAACTCACTGAACCCCAAGACTCCTCAACAACTTCATGGTACTGAAGACTGATGACTAGAAGACTGAAGTTTTGGCGGGACTGGGCAGGAAAGTTTGATCTGTTTCACTAAAGTGCTTTATCACTTTAAGGTCAAACTTTCCTTAAATGGTTAAAACCAGGCTTTCATCAGAAAGTGCCTTTTGGACTTAACCCAAAGAAGTTTCCCTTGCCAGAGAATAAAATCTATCAAGATTTTATTGAGGAACACTTAGGTCCATTGTATATTAGGGTTGTTCACATTTGTGTATAAATAGGTAGCATAAGAGAGGAGTAAAGGTGGACAAGTTTGTGCAATTAATGCAAAGCATTCACAAACCACTTTACTCCTCCAAAGAACAACATAACCCCTGAGATAGCTCAGTGGGTCCTGAAAGTTGTCACTCAACATAGATTGAGTTTAGTGAGGAGTCAATACCATACTTGTCGTTTTTAATCCCAAGTGTTATTCCGCAAACACTTGGGTACGATTCTTTTGATTAACTTCTAATAAAGAATTAAACGTTGAAAAATATTGTCTCTTATTCTTACGTTACTTTATTGTTAATCATTTTATACATCTTTGTTTTAAGTCATATAACTTGGTTACTTTAGCTTTGTAGTTATAGTTAACCAAGTAAAAGGGACCAACATAAAGTCATGAAGATTGTCACTCCAAGGACTCACGAATAAAGTACAAGAAGGAAAACGATAAGTGAAATGAAGGAAAAAAGCTAAAACGAAGAAATAATGGAAGACTCGTTGTTCCCGACACACCTTCACCATTTTGGCCATATCTTGAGCATACGGACTCCGATTTAGATGATTCAAGCGGCCACGGAAAGCTAAGAGAAAGATCTACAACTTTGGTCATTTCTGTCTAGGAGGATCCATCCAATCGGATGGAGCCCAACCGATTCGGTTGGAGCTAAATGTCTCATCCATCCGATTGGGAAGGCCCCGTATCCGATCGGATGGATCAATCTGACCTCCCCAAGTTATTTTTAATGCTCAATTAAGGTGCCATTATGCCCCAAGTCCGATCATATGTCCGTAATAACTCCATTTACTGCCATTTTATGACACTTAGTGCCCAAGAAAGTTACTTGTTGGCTAAGGGTGGCTTCTACCTATAAATATGACCACTTTGGCTTGGTTCTAGGTGTGCACTCCTAGCTTACATCCTATAGGAAGGATTGTCACCAAAACAAGTGTGCACTCCTAGCCTACACCCTATAGGAAGGATTGTCACCAAAACAAGTGTGCATTTCTATCCTCTACTCTAAAGGAAGATTTGTCACCACTTGTATCTCACCTCTGCCGTTCATGGAGGACGTATCACCAAATATTGGAGCGATTCTCTAGTTTCGTTAGAAGTTGTAGTTGATTGGGCTTGAAGGTTGCTATAATCTTTCACCTTTACCTATTTGTAATTCATACTTTGGGTAAACCTTGTTACTTTTATATTTCATGATGCTTATGATTACTATGTTGGTTGAAGACTTATGTTTGGTTGAATACGATTTGGTTTTGTTTTGAATACTTGTTTGAATATTATGATGACTTGTGATAAACAGATGTTTGTTATTGATGTGATTCTTGTGATTAATGTTCTTTGTGTGCTTGTTCTCTTATTATTTTTCTTGTGGTTTGATCCGTGACAATCATAACCACCAATTTGTTACTTGCTTAAACAAACAAACAACACTTGAGTGCAACCAAGTCTCTTGGGACGACCTTGACTTACCACTACTATACTACAATTGACTAGGGTATACTTGCCCGAATGTGTTCCTAGTTAACCGGTAATTCTTGTTTCTATAAATTTAAAACATGGTTGCTAATTAGCACATCAAGTTTTTGGCGCCGTTGCCGGGGACTTGTTTTGCACTTGTTTGTTCGTTTTATTGCCATCTTATTTGATAGATTGCTTTTTTGCTTGTTATATTGATTCCTTGCTTAATCATTATTCCGGCATCGCCGTAACAAATTATTGGCGCCGTTGCCGGGGTTTTGATTTTTGTTCTTAGATGTTTGCTTGAATGCTTGTGTTCAGTTTCTTAAAATTTACTCATTTCAATGTTTGCTACCTAAATATGCTCAAAATTGTTTGCGAAAAAAAAAATAAATAAAAATAAACCACCAAAACCACCCAAATCATTTCAATCGATAGGTCACAACCTGTAACCGATTCGGTTGGAGGCTTCGGACCTAAAATTTTCTAGTTTGCATTTTTCTTGTTTTGTGAGTTTTGAGTTTTATAAGTTATGTGAACTCTTGCATGTTTTTGTGTTTCTTTTTGTTTGTGTTATTTGTTAGTGTTATTCTTGTTCGGATTAGTTTCGTATAAATTTTGAATAAGACTATCTTGTTTTAATTTTTGTTACGTGACTAATTGTGTTTACTTGTGTCTATGTGATTTTCATTTTATGTGATCGTGCTCTTATTTGTTTGTGCCTTTATTTTTGTTTTATGTTCTTGATGTTCTACTTGTACATATGTGTTTATGTGTTTTGCTTGTGTTTATTTTCGTGTTCGTTACTTTTTGCGTTCTTGTTTTATTTTATCAATAAAAAGTTTTTAGTAAAAATTGTTTTAAAAAAAATGGTTATTGATCCAACCGAACGGATGGATGACCATCCGAACGGTTGGAGCTCTCGGAAAAATATTTTTCATTCCAACCGGATCGGATGGATTTGCATCCGATCGGTTGGTGCTCTCGTTAAAGTTTTTAAATTTTGTTAATTTTCAACCGATCGGATGGATTGGCATCCGATCGGATGGACCAATCGTAAAAAAAAATTAATTTTTTGTATTGTGTGTTTGTGTTTTTAATGTCTTTTTGTTTTAGCAAGAGTCTCATTTCTATAATTCTACTTAAACTCGTGTTTTGCTATTTTATATTTTAGTACATTGTAAATAAATAAGTACGTGTTTTGTTTTAAAAAAATGTTTTGAACTTTGTGGGTATGTTCACTGGAAACCCTCACGAGACTTCACTCGTCCACTCGGGCCACCGAGGGGTTTAAAAGGCTTGTTGCATATGCTAAATGCAACCGTGATGCCTACGAAAGTGAGTTTTAGGATTTTACGCATTTTTGTAGTTTAGTTTGTTTTTGCAGATTTAATAAGCTCTTGGAGATTGGATTATTGGTGACATTGTACTTGGTGTGTTGATGTTTTGTTGGAAGCGAAATCGATTGATCTCACATGTTTAGCATAACATTTGGAGTTCGATCGCGATTTCTACGGCCCGGGAAGTTTCGTTTCTCTTGGACTATTTATTTACTTATTTATTTTCCCATTTTACATGCTTTGAAGTTTATTTTTCATAAGTACAATGCTTAACTTAAGTGTGGGGGAAAAGAAATAATAGCAAGACGAAACTAGTTTTTAATTTTCTGATTTTTGGGTCAATTTAAAATTATGTATACTTGTTTGCCCTTATGATCTAGTTGTTTTCACGCTTATAGGATATATATTAGAATAACTGGATCATTCCACTGGTGAAATCAGTAATTTTGAAAAATTTGAGATGTGTCCCGATTAATATTGCAATCCATTCTAGGATCGATAATATTTGCTAGCGCATATTATAACCCTTTCCACTAAATTGTGAGAATTTGAGCCTATTTCATATATAGCATACATCTTTTATGCTTGAATCTTTTGTTATGAGTGTGCCGGTGATTTTTTTTTTTTTTTTTTTTTTTTTTTTTTTTTTTTTAAACTTAAAGAAAAAAAATATACAACAAAATACCATACCAAGACCAGCTTATTGCAGATATGAATCCATTTGAATGCCATGCTTGGTTGCCAGTTCCTGCTTAGTCAAGATACTTATTCTGATGAACCTTATCAATTGTTCAGCAAGATGAAGATCATTCTCAGTCATATCCAAAGGAACAGAAAGTTTTGCCTCTAGCATGAGATTCATTACTTCCTTTGTGATTGGGTAAAAAACATCAGCCCAGCAGTATAAGGTCTTACCAGTGGTTGTAACAATCATATGAACATTGGGAAGTGGAAAGAACTTCCAATAGTCAACCACCCATGTCTTTTGACCCTTCCAGACTTGAAACTTCACACCAGACTCACCCTTATAAGAATCACACAGAATCTGCAAATCACCCATCAAATACATTCCAATTTCATCAGGGGAATGAGTTTGATAATACTTGGTAACCCAGTCATAAAGTGAAAGAAGGTCTTGCTTGTCCACCATATGTAAAATTTGGCTCAGAAACAAGAATGTCTTGGTAGTGCCATCTTGTCTAGTTATGACATTCACTTGTCCTTGACCAAGCTCAGTATCAACAAGTTCCCACTTCACAATTTTCTCCCAAATAACAGGGTCTTGACCATCATCAGAATCATAATCAAGGAAAGTAGTACTGTCCTCTAAAGGAATATCTTTTGGAGCCTTCCTCTTGATAGCTTTAGTCTTTCTCCTAGTGCCAGTAGTAACAGGAATAGAAGGACCATCAGCAGGTTCTTCTTTAGGCACTTGTTTGGAAGCATCAGCAGGAACATCTGCAGAATCATCATCATCAGGTACTTCTATTGGAGTATCTGCTGAAACATCATTGGTAACATCATGTGGAGCTTCAGTAGTATCAGGATGAGATTCAGCAATATCATGATGAAAAGCAGCAGGAATATCATCCATCTGAGCATCAGGAGTATCATCCATCTGAGGCAAGACAGAGGAAGATGGTACTTTCTCCTGACCACCATGAAAGGACCCAATGGACTCAGCAGGTTGAACAGCAGTATCATGAAGCTTAGCTTTCTTAGCTTCAGGCCCATCCATAAGTCTTCCTCTAAACTCCAGAACATCTTAGACATGTATACCAGAAGAATGAAGATTGGAAATGATCTTGTCATAGTAGAAGGTGAGCTGCTTATCCGAAAATCCCCAAACCTTCTTTTGATTCCAACCGGACCCAAACATAGAGCATCCCTGATTCTTTACAAAATTCCTCATGTATTTCTTTATTTCTGCCTTTGTCCAAGGTCTTTCCCTTAGATGCTTAGCTTTTATCTCTTCCTCCTGTTGTTTTTGTAACTTTCCTCTTTCAACCATCATCTGAACAAAAGCAGGATTATCCACTCCAAGCACAGATTCACCCAAATTGGGCTTGGAAGCAGCCTGTTCAGCCAAATTCTCCCATTGTTCAGCAGTAAGATTCTTAGCTATTTCATCAAGTTCCTTTTGTCTTTCAGCAGGTAAGGTGCTAGTAAATTGAGGTCCCATCTTATCCAAATCATCTTGAATTTTCCTAGCAAGTGCTACTGAGGCTTTCAAATCCAATTGAACTTTAGTAGTTGCAGCCTCCTCTTCAGCTTGCAAACGTGCAGCAGCAATCTCACTAAGTTTTTCATTAGCAAGCTCCACCTTTGATTTCACTCTGGAAGGAATGTTTTGATCAACCAATATGGACTTGCCTTTGTCTTTCTTCTCAGGAGGAACAAAAGTCTTAGTAGGAGAATTATGAGAGAGATTAGCTTTGATATCTGCTGATTGAGCATGAGTGCCCACTTCTGGCATAGTAGTAGGAAAAGTTTCCTTTCTATGAGCATCAGTAGAAGTCTTCTTTCTACGGGCATCAGCAGACTTCTTATCAGCAGAATGCTTTCTCCTAACATAAATGACTTTGGAATCCTTTGGAACACTTGCATCATCAGTATGAGCAACATCAGCAGTTGGAGCAACATCAACAGTTGGAGCAACATCATCAGTAGAATGAATAGATGGTGCAGGCCTAGCATCAGCATTCTTCTGAACACTCTCCAAAGTGGTAGCAGCAAGAAGTTCAAGGCCTTCCAAGTCAATGTTATCAGATGCTTTAGTAGAGTCCTCATCTGATTCATATACCACACCTTGTTTCTTCCTTTGTTTAAGCTTACCCTCCAACTTCTTAACTCTTCCAATTAGAGTCAGAACAGCATTACTGAGATTCTTTTTGTTGAAGTTTAGATCATTCTCCAATTTGTCCACCTTAGATACATACCTGTTCAACAAAGCAGATACAAAAGTGAGAGTAACAGGACCTTCAGCTCCACCAACAGGGATATCTGTGGTATTGGAAGCATCATTGGTCCTGTGAGTAGAATAATCTAAATTTACATCTACATCTACATTTACATGATTCTCAAAATGAGGTCTCAAAGGACTAGGTGTGGGAAGTCTGGTAAATTGTGGTAAGTGTACAGGTTGGTCAAAGCCTAAATTCTCATTGAGCTCATGCTCAGGAGAATTGATATCCATAGGTGAAGTTATAGGTGTGGGTGACCTAGGAGGAGGTGGTGGTGGCTGAACATCAGAAGCAACTGATGCACTTGCATCAGGAACAACTTCAGTTCTGTCAGGGGAATCCTCTAATACTTGAGCATCAGGAGGATCCTGACCACCAGCAGCTGCATCAGCAGCCACTCCATCAGGGGGATTGCTCACTGGGGCATCAGCAGCTGCATCAGCAGCTACTCCATCAGGAGCATTGCCAGCAGGCAACATAGCTGGAAGTAAGGGTCTGTGTTCACCAGTAAATTTAATTTTCATTTGGGTAAACAACTTTTTAGATAAACCCTTAATAGGCAAATGAGTAGGGTCATTGGTCTCAATGTCTAAAATGATTTGAAGAAACCTAGGATACAGTAAATATTTAAGTTTGGTTTCATTAACATTTTCAAGCATAGCATTAAAGATATACCTAGAAAAGTTAAATGTTCTTCCCTGAGAGAGACACATAATGGCAAGAGAAATGTCTGTAGAGAATTGGTCCCATCCACCAGACTTAGAACCCATGCATTGAAGCAAGGTGTGTGTCAAAAACCTCCATTTTGGACAAAACAGATTCTTGTACCACACTTTCCCATCACCACTATAACCAGCAGCCTGAAGACCTCTAAGTATCTCTTCCTTAGGCAAATCAGTCACCCCTCCTTCATCGTCCAACTGTAGTTTAGTCCTGACCAATGACTCAGTAACCACATATTCTTCCCCATCTATGACAACAACAATCTCTGTTGGTCCATCTTCAACAGTCCTTATTTGTGTTGTTTCCCAAAATTGTACAACAAGTGACTCATGAATAACACTTGGATATTGGAGCAGAGCATAACGAATCTTGGACCTTTGAAGAAATTCGATCATGCCCACATAATCTTCATCATTTTTACCACGACCAAGAAGGCATGTTTGTTATGATCACCTTTGAAAAGTAGGTCAACCATTGATTGAGAATAAGAAATTAGGGTTGGGAGTTCTGAAGAATGTTGAAATGGTTTTTGAAATTTTATAGCGAAAGGGAATCAGTTAATTTGGGAGTGGGATATGCACGTCTTGGTTAATTATGGAAGTTACCAAACGTGGAATGAAACTGCTATGAATTATTGGAAAGAAATCTTTGACCAATAATCAACTAAAGAAATCCCAATTAAACTGACTTGTCCGTAGAAACCAAGTCAAACGGCTGAAATCAAATGGTCAATCCGCAGAAAATAGTCAAACGTTGACTACGGTCAACCATTCATTCAACAGAACCTTCCGCAGAAACAATCAGCAGAATCTTCCCTTCAGTGGAAACCAAATATCTTTGAAAAAGATCTCTTAATTCAAATTTCAAAGAACCCTTAAGTATCTCAAAACTACCTCGCATTAATGGTAATAAAGACACGCGGTTGGGATGATCTTATAAATAAAGGATAATTATCCCCAAATCTCTCCACACAAATCAAATCCCTAATTACAATTCCTCAAATCAACAATACAACCATGGCTTCCAATCAACGTATCATCAACCTTTCTTCTAACTCCTCGGATACTTCTGATTCACTAACATCTCCACCTCCACTCAGAATGCCAACACTTCCAAGTGGTCTCACAAAGGAACAAGCCAAGAAGAAGAAACATGATGTACCTGCACCAAGTTCATCATCATCTGAAGATTTTCCACCATATCCCTCTAAAATTGATGATCCTGAGTACTAGAGAGAGATGGAGAGAAGGTGGAATGCATTGGAGAGGGCAAACAGAGTTCCCAATCCCGATGAGTCTCTCATCATCTTCACTTCTTCTGATGAGGAGGATGATGAGAATGATGCACTTTACAATCCCACAACCCCTGAGAAACCTCAGTCCTCTCGTCCAAGAGGAAGAAAAGTAAATCCCTCATTGCCAAAGGCAAGAAAGATTGTGATGGGGTTGCCCTGTCCTCAGTGGCAAGGAATCTTCAACATCAACAACAAAGGCAAGGAGAAGACTGTGGAGGGCAAGGGCAAGGGCAAAGTAGAATAGGAACTTTGTTGTTAATCTTTCAATTTCATTGTCTTGTATTGTACTTCTGAAGAATCAATAAAAATTTGCCTTGTTAATTTTTACTTGTTTTAATTCTTCTGATAGATTAGCATTCCCCTAAATAAATTGATCTTGAATAAGCCATCAGCAGGAACACACTTAACAACAAAATAGATAGTATCAGCAGCATGTTGGTCAAACCATTGACTTTCATCCGAAGAATCCACTTAAGTGGACAACTTGCACAATTAGTAATTGCTACTGACTCAACTACCTCCCATTTACTTACATTAACTCACATTAAACCCAAATCAAGTCTTTATAAAGAAGTCTTCAAGTCAGAATCAACTCACCATCCCACAAATAACATATCCCAAAGTCTTTCTCACATTCAAATCATGAAGCCATCCCCCAAAGTCATTGAAATCTCTTCTGATTCATCAGACTCTACCTTTGACATACCTCAAATCCAAAGATCCTATTACTACCTAGGTGAGGGTCCTTCAGAGTTTTGTCCATCTCCAACCTCATCAGAAGAAACCACTGAAGTTGAGGAAACTCCAACTCCTCTAGCTATGGTTGTTCCTGATTTTACTCCAGTTACTACATTCTTGACCAGTGAAATGGAAAGGGTGTGTGCAGATATGAGAAGGATCTCTGTCCCTGAAGAGCCACAGTCCTCAAGAAGGAAGAAGGGTCCATTGAAGGTGGTCCTTGGTCTTGCTGCTCCCAAGCTCTGGAACAAGGACATGCAATCCAGAGGGGTCCACAAGAAAATGCCAGACCCAAAGGACTTGGGCAAAGGAAAGAGGAAGATGGAGTACGGGGTTGTTGCTTAGGGATGTGGTGGTTTGATGGTGGTTGGTTGTTTTTTATTGAAGCCTTTTATGTTTCTCCTGATGTCTGATCTTTGTTGTTGATGTACCATGTTATCTTCTGATGAATAAAATATCTTACTTTATGTCTTTACATCTGATTCCACTGATGGAAGTAATGTTGATTAATGTACATCAGCAGGAACATGACCTGAGACCAAACATTCACACAAAACACAAAAGAACAACCAAAATAATATATAAAATTAGAAAGAAACCTGCAAAACAAAGTTAGTAAACTTAATTCTAGAAAACATAATAATCTACATAATATACAACAATAACAATCCTCCCCTGAGGCATATGCCTCCCCTGAGGCTTTTGCCTCCCCTCAAAGATAGCATTCAAGGGTTAACCATCCTAATGTTGACAACTAGGTGATTAAACCTAGGTCCATCAAAAGCTTTTGTTAACAAATCAGCCACATTATCATCAATATTAATTTTAAGCACTTGAATTAGATGCTTCTCATTAGCATCTCTTATAAAATGGTGCCTAATTTCTATATGTTTAGTTCTCTGATGAAAAACAGGATTTTTAACAATAGAAATAGTACTTTGATTATCAATGTAGATTTTGGTGTTCATAAAGTTAAACCCCATAATCCAACATCTGATTTTGAATCCAAAGTACCTGACCATAGCAATTGGCAGCAGCAACATATTCTGCTTTAGTAGTAGAAGTAGCCACTATGGTTTGTTTCTTGCACTGCCAAGAGATGAGTCTTCTTCCAAGAAATTTACAACCTCCTGTTGTGGATTTCCTATCCAAATTAGCTCCAGCATAGTCACTATCACTGTAAGCCTCCAACACAAATGGTGAATCCCTTGGGTACCAAAGGCCTAGTTTGGGTTGGCCCTTGATGTACTTGAAAATTTTCTTCACAGCATTTAGGTGGGAAGTCAGTGGAGTGACTTGATGTCTTGAGCATGCACTGACTGCAAAGGTAATATCAGGCCTAGAAGCTGTGAGATACATGAGTGATCCAATCATGGACCTATAAAGATGAACATTGACAGCCTCATCTTGCTCATTTGGATTCTTAAGCTTGGGTGGTTCATATGGAGTGGTTGCAGTCCTCAACAGTTCAAAGTCAAAATTTTTCAAAATGTCTTTAACATACTTCTCCTGATGGATAAAAATTCCTTCAGGTTGTTGTTTGACTTGCAGCCCTAAGAAAAAGGTTAACTCCCCCATTGCACTCATCTGAAATTCACCTTTCATCAAGTCTTCAAATTCCCTGCACCATGCTTCCTTTGTAGATCCAAAGATAATGTCATCCACATATACCTGTACTAGAATGATGTCCCTAGAGTTTTTCTTAATAAAGAGGGTCTTGTCAATAGCTCCTCTTCTGTATCCATGCTCCAATAGAAATGTAGACAATCTATCATACCATGCTCTTGGTGCTTGGTGAAGTCCATAAAGTGCCTTGACAACTTTGTAAACCTTCTTAGGATGATGGGGGTCTTCAAAGCCCTGTGGTTGAGTAACATATACCTCCTCTTCAATTTTGCCATAGAGAAAGGCACTCTTGACATCCATCTGATAGACCTTAAATCCCATATATGAGGCAAAGGCTAAAAACAGTCTAATTGCCTCAACCCTAGCAACTGGTGCAAAGACCTCAGTGTAGTCAATCCCTTCTTCTTGTCTGAAACCTTGAGCCACCAATCTTGCTTTATTTCTGACCACAATACCTCTGGCATCCCTCTTGCATTTTAATATCCACTTGGTCCCAATTGCAATTTTCCCTGCAGGCAGATCAACAAGTACTCAAACGTCTTGATTCTTGAATTGTTGCATCTCTTCCTGCATAGCTTCAACCCAGCTAGGCTCACTCAAAGCCTGTTTAATGCTTGTGGGTTCAACTTGAGACAAGAAACAAGCAAACAAACAATGCTTCTGATCTGTGTGGTTGTCTCTCTTCTGAGTGGATACATAAGTCAAAAATGCACATTGCCCAAACTTGGTATTCTTAATGGCACTCCTGGTGAGTACCATAGCATTAGGATTACCAAGTATATTATCTTGTGGATGAATGGTGTTGATCCTTTTAATTGCAACAGGATTAACATCAATTGAGGTATCAAGATTGGTTAAAGTATGAGCAAAGTCTTCATCATAAGAGGCTGATTGAAAAATGCCATCACTTTGCTCAATATTAGCAAGATCTGAGGGAATTGGAAACCTGCCAAAAGGTTCATCCAAGTTTGTGGAAGTGTCAGTGGAAACAGGAACCACATCTGAAATTCCTTCAGCAGAATCTCCATCAGCAGAATCAGCAGATGTATCAGCAGAACTAGTTTTTCTGCTTTCTTCAACAACAGCTTATTTTAAGAGTGCTTCAGTGTCTTGAGCAAATTCAAGACCAAGTCTTTTAGCTTCCTCAGCAGCTGCATGTTCTTGCTTTTTGAGTCTAGCAAGATCTTCTGCATAGGTTGAATTTTCCACATCATTAGCAGATTTGGCATCAGAGGCTTCTTTGTTAGGAGGATCTGGTATCTGGATTGGTAGAGTAGTTACAACAATAGTGGGTTCATCACATTCTAAATCACTGTCTGAATCATCCTGTAGGGTACCTGCATTGTTAGAAGATGACACTTGTATACCTGCAGATGGGTTAGTTGTGTGTCTAGCATACCCCAAATAATCAGTAAGATAATCAAGGTCAAAATACCATTCATGACCCTTGCCCTGAACATTTACATTATCCTCCAGAAATTTCAAGTTAAGAGTCTCTTCTATCTTCTTTGCAGCCAAATTATAGACCCTATAAGCCTTGCTATGAGCTGAGTAACCAACAATATATCCTTCAGCAGCTTTTGCTTCAAATTTGCCTAAGTGATCACTTGTATTAAGAATGATCACCTGACAACCAAAAGGTTTCAAGTGTTCAATGGTAGGTTTCTTCCCTGTCAATAGCTCATAGGGTGTCTTATTGTGAGGTCTAGTAATCAACACCCTATTCAATACATAACAGGCAGTGCCAACTGCCTCAGTACAAAACATAGTGGGAAGTTTAGAGTCAGCAAGCATAGATCTTGCAGCCTCTATAAGGGTTCTATTCTTCCTTTTAGCAACTCCATTCTGTTGTGGAGTCCTAGGAGTCCTATAGTCTCTTTTAATACCCTTTAAACCACAAAGTTCAATGAGATTAGCATTTTTGAACTCTGTCCCATTGTCACACCTTATACCTTTAATCTTCTTGTTAAGTTGATTTTCAGCTAGAGCCATAAATTCTTTGAGTGCCTGAAAAGTTTGATCTTTAGTCACTAAGAAAAATGTCCAATTGAATCTGCTGAAAGCATCAGTGATCACCAAACAGAAGTACTTATGATTAATCCTCCTGATGGATGTTGGACCAAAAAGATCCATGTGAAGTAGCTGCAATGGTTCTGAGATTGTGCTCACAGTAGTAATGGCCTTATAAGAAGCTTTGTGTTGCTTTCCCTTGTTACAAGCCACACAATTATGCTCATTGGTGAAGATCATGGAAGGAAGTCCATGAACCAGTCCATCTTTAGCAAGTTTGTTGATGACTTTGAAATTAACATGTGCCATCTTTCTATGCCATTTTGTAGATTCATCTAAGGATGCTTTAGCCACCAAGCATGTGAGATCACCTTCTGGCTTGACATCATTCAAAACAAATGTATAAATATTATGGTTTCTTGGAGCCTTTAGTAATACATGATGGTCATCAGGTATTTTGAACTCAGGTGAAAGAATGAGACAACCCTCTTCAGTGAAAAGTACAGGAAGCTTCTTGTCACATATTTGTGAAACTGAGAACAGATTGAATCCTTGAAGCTCCTTCACATAATAGACATTCTCAAAATCCACCTTTGGAGTTCTAATGGTGCCTTTGCCAGTGATCCTTCCTACTCCACTTCCAAACCTCACTATGCCTCCATTAATAGGCACAAAGTCATGCAGCTTCTCTTGTTACCAGACATGTTTCTTGAACAGCCACTATCAACAATACCTAAGTCTTTATTAAGAAGAGGATGTTCCTACAACAAAGAAAGTTAATATACAACAACATACATATGTTAAGAGACTTAAGTCATGAAAGACTTGAGCCTGCCCTGTGGATCATTATGATGAACCCAAGAAGATGAGTTAGATCCACAATTGTTCCTGGATTCCCTGTAGTTAAATGGTCTTTTGTATGTCCAAGAACAATCTGCTGAGGACTTTTTAGCAGAATCCCAATTACCCCTTCCCATAAACATTTGGTCAGTATAGTCATACCAATGATTAATACCATAAAATGGTTGTGATCCATATCTATTTCTATTGGTATTTATATATCTATTATGAAAAACAGACCTATCAGAAGGAACAGACCAATCAGCAGGAGTGGAATACATTCTGCTGACATTATACTTTGCATGTGGAACTACTGAGGGTTTGGTACAGGTATTAGTCCACTTTTGTCTAGGTCTATTATTAACAACAGAAACACCCATCCTCTTCTCATGGAAATCACAATCCTTAATTAAATGCAATTTGTTACCACAAATAAAACACTTCTTCTTCTTAGAAGATTTATTAAATCCAAAAGATATCTTATTAAACATAGAATTATTCAAATAAACACCAGAAATAGAATTGTTTTGTAAACACTGAAAGGAATTGTTTTCAAAAGAAGTAAATAACAAGTCTTCAGAAGAGGCTGTCTTAGAAAGAACTTCATCAGCAGCAACTTTAGAGACCACAGACTTGTAAGATGACTTGTCAGAAATCTTTATTGAGGACTTGGGTGAGTCTGACTTGGTCTTGGAATTACAGCTGGCATAACTAGAGGTCTCTGAGGTCTTGTCCCTGGAAGAACAAGAGACATAATTGTTAGAATCATTACTAGATATACTTCTAGTGTCAGGGGAGTCATTGATCCTAATGCCAGTGGTTTTCTTTGATTTGGGTGAGTCAAACTTATGGGATGTGGGCTTAGGGGTTCCTATGGTTGGAGAGTCTTCAGACTTATTTGGCAAGTCTTTAGACTTTTTACCAAAAAGATGGTGTGAACCATCAAAGTCAGAATTTTTGGTAGTAGGCATAAATACACCTATGATAGGTCCTGGTACAGCATGCATCTCACCTTCTTTTAGATAATTTATAGGGACAGAATAATTATGATTCTTCTTATCTAAATAGTGATTAGCTTCTGGACCTACATACTTCATAAACCCTAGACCTATCTCAGAAGTAACAGACTTACTACAGTAGAGTAACCTAGATAATTTATCACCTGAAACTAGCCATTCTTTATGCCTAGCTACTTCTTTATCCAGTTTCTCTTGCAAAACATTTTTCTCAGACTCAATTCTAGCTTTTTCTTTTTCAGAAAACTTTAATTCATTGCTAGCACATTCTAAATCTCAACTTAAAACTCTAATCTATTCTTCATAGGCCAATTGATTCTGTTGAAACCACACCTTTTGTTGTTCTAAAGTTTTAAAAGCTTCTTTATAAGTTGCAGCTTCAATAAAACAAGCATTATATTTTGGTTTCATATCATCATAAGCTTCTTTTAGAGTTGTATATTTAGAATCACAATTACAAACACAAGTAGATACCTGAGGAGAGATTCCCATGAGACCAAAGCTATCATCACAACTAGCCATGCAAGAGATTTGAGGAGTGCTACTTGTAGCATCTTCATGCTCATTCCAGTCAACACTAGTATCTATAGCAGTGATCAAGGCCTTTGATTCTCCAGCCTCCACTTCTTTCTTCTTGTATGTTGAGTATCTGGTACTGGATTCACCCTTCTTGGCTGTGCATTCTCTTGCAAAATGGCCAATTTCTCCACAAGCATAGCACTTTACTTTCCTTTTGTCAAACCTGGCTGCATCTCTACCTTCAACATTGAGCTTTTTAGCAACCTTTTGCTCAAATCTTCTAACCTTGAGGGATAGCATGGCCATTTGCTACTTTAAGTCCAACTCTTCTAAAGCAAGTTCATCAATCTGCTCAAAATCTTCATAAGCTATTTGTTGCTGTTTATCAACTTTAGCAACAAATGAATGAAGTACATCTTCCATCACATTACTAATCTTTGGATGAGTTATTGGATTAGCATTTAAAAAAGACAATGTGGTCATTGGAAGATTTTGGCTTGGAGTGGATGGACTTGAGTAAACATGTGGTACTGGGGATGGACTTGTATAGGTATGTGGCATGTAGTTTGAGTTAGAGCTGACAAATGCAGATTGTGAAGGAGTTGCTGCATATGGAGAGAATCCCTTTATATCACCTTCCAAAGCTCCGAGTTTGTTGTACAAGTCATCAAAACTGAGGTAGTCCAAGCCACCTTTGATTTTCAATGATATACTCACCTGAGACCATGAGGGAGGTAAGGCTCTTAAAAACCTGGAATTCACCTCTTCATTGTCAGGTCTGGCTAGAAGCTGATTCAAGTGACTCAGAATCTTCTAAAACCTGTCATAACCTTTGTGGAGACCTTCCTCTTCAGTAATCTTGAATTCTTGGAATTCTTGCTTCAACATACTCTTTCTCATCCTCTTTGATTCTTCATTCCCACCAAATCTAGCTTTTATGGCCCACCAGATTTCTCTGGGATCAGTCATGGAATGAAAATCTCCCATGTGGTCATCAGGGATTGCCTGCAGCAATATGGTTCTTGCTTTGTTCTCCATTTGTATAGCAAGAATTTCTTCAGCAGAAACAGGTTCCAAAATCGTAACTTTACCATCAGCATCTACACTTTGCTTTTTAGGTTGACAGCCATTGAGTATAACATTCCAGAGGTTATAGTCAACACTTGCAATCTAGTTCTGCATCTTCATGGCCCAAATCTCATACTCATCCTTCCTAAGAAAAGGAAGTTTGGCATTGCTGTTGGAGAAGGCCACCTGTTGTAGTTGTTGAGTAAGAGAGCCTGCTTCTGAGAGAGCAACATCACTGCCTGGTTTGTCTCCCATTGGTTCAGATTGAGAAGTTTTGTGATTGTGTTGAGGTTACAGAGAGTATCTAGTGGCTCTGATACCAATTGTAAAGATCGTTTAAGCTCTTCTAGGATTAGTAATGTTAATAAGCACAACGGAATAAAAACAAGAACATTACTAATAAGGTTTTCTTTATTGAAATAAAAATAAACTAAACTACTACTACTAACTACTACACGCTCTATGCGTTTGCTAGACTCTCATTGAAGAGACTATGAACGAAAAGGATGATAATAACCAACGCCCTACCTCCCTTTATATAATAGAGAGGCCAGGGTTTACATAAAAACCTAGCTTCCTATGAAAGCTATCTAAATATATCATCTTAGTCCCTCATTGTTTCTTCTTTCTTCATTCTTGCTCGTGGGTTTTGTAATCTTCAAATCTTGTAATTCCCAACAGCAACCTTAGGATTTTAACCAAATAGCCTTCCTTATTGATTTTTAGCTAGTCACATTGATTAGTTAATTTCCAATTTTTAACCCTTTTGTTAGCATTCATCTTTAACGCTAGATACCCCTAGTTAAACCCTCTGAGCCATCCTTTTCATTTTGTTACATCCAGAAAAATTAAAAAAAATATATATTTTACACTTTAAACCTTAGCCTAACCCCTTGTCAAAGTCTAAACGGTGGGTTGCTAGTTGCTTAGTATGTTGGATTGTTTTTTATGATTATTAGTTAGCCACACTTCACCAATCATGTGTGTGCCATTCTGACAAAGACGGAGACTGCAGCTTCTTATTTGTATTTTTTGTGGTGTATGCTTATGCGAAGTGTGGGGGAGATGTTATGTAAAAAAATAAATAAATAAAAATGAAAATAAGTCATCGCAACTATAAGGTGACAATTATAGCACATGTGCTATACGTATGAAAATGAAGGAAGAGAAAGTATGTTTGAGATATCGAGTAGTCAATGTGCTAAGATGTGATATATATATGGTGATCGATATGTGAAAGTTTGAAGAGGAGGAAGATAACTATAATCATTTTCGGGTTTGCGGTTTGTTTGGTGAATAGCAACAATGGATATTAGACTTGACTTTATTTTTCTTTTAAAACCAATTTCATAAATATTCCCATGCCTTATCCCTACCCTTACCAAATTACTTTATCTATCTGGATATAGTAATTGCTTTGTGAGAATATCAAGTGCATGAATATTGTAGTGACCATCCGGTTTTTGAGTAATCAAGAATTCGCGCCAGCGATCTATTATGTTTTTGTATGAGATGTTTGAACATAAGCCTGGTACAACCCGAAGCCTAAACATTACAACCCGAATAAAAGACCTCTTTAGATGTTTACACTTGGTGCTTACACCTTGTCAGTGGAGTTTTGTTTCTTGTACAAGCCTATGGTAATAAACGGATCATGACTGAGCAATGAGTGTGATTTCTCTTATATATACTCCACCACCACAAATAAAATGAGTGTTGAGTGAATTATACTTGATTCCATTTTCATGAGGTGTTTAGAAATGTTAATCAAGCAAGAAAATCATTGGGTATTGTCAAACATCTCGATTTTCACCTTAAAGCTTAAAACGATGAGTCTTATCTTGTACTTGTACTAGATAGATTTGCATCACATTTTTCTAATCATTCTTGTACACCATGTGGATTTATTTTCTTAATTCTAGATTTGCTTGAGGGCAAGCAAAGTTTAAGTGTGGGGGATTTGATAACGCTCAAAATTAACATGTTTTTAGGAGCGTTATTGTGGATTTTATGCATATATTTTGGTCACTTTTATGAACTTATAGTACTTAATGAAGTATATTCTCTATTTTAGGTTTATGGAAGGAAAATGAAGGAAAAGACGTAAAAATGATCAATAATCAAAGATTTATGAATGTACGGAGGAATTCCCGACAAATGAAAATCTCTTGGAGTATATTTGAGAAGATAAAGTCATGAAGATTGTCACTCCAAGGACTCACGAATAAAGCACAAGAAGGAAAACGAGAAGTGAAATGAAGGAAAGAAGCTAAAACGAAGAAATAATGGAAGACTCGTTGTTCCCAACACACCTTCACCATTTTGGCCATATCTTGAGCATATGGACTCCGATTTAGGTGATTCAAGCGGCCACGGAAAGCTAAGAGAAAGATCTACAACTTTGGTCTTTATCATTTCTGTCCAGGAGGATCCATCCGATCGGATGGAGCCCAACCAATTCTGTTGGAGCTAAATGTCTCATCCATCTGATCGGGATGGCCCTGTATCCGATCGGATGGACCAATCTGACCTCCCCAAGTTATTTTTAATGCTCAATTAAGGTGCCATTATGCCCCAAGTCCGATCATATGTCTGTAATAACTCCATTTACTGCCATTTTATGACACTTAGTGCCCAAGAAAGTTACTTGTTGGCTAAGGGTGGCTTCTACCTATAAATAGGACTACTTTGGCTTGGTTCTAGGTGTGCACTCCTAGCCTACATCCTATAGGAAGGATTGCCACCAAAACAAGTGTGCACTCCTAGCCTAAACCCTATAGGAAGGATTGTCACCAAAACAAGTGTGCACTCCTTGCCTACACCCTATAGGAAGGATTGTCACCAAAACAAGTTTGCATTTCTATCCTCTACTCTAAAGGAAGATTTGTCACCACTTTTATCTCACCTCTACCGTTCATGGAGGACGTATCACCAAATATTGGAGCAATTCTCTAGTTTGGTTAGAAGTTGTAGTTGATTGGGCTTGAAGGTTGCTATAATCTTTCACCTTTACCTATTTGTAATTCATACTTTGGGTAAACCTTGTTACTTTTATATTTCATGATGCTTATGATTACTATGTTGGTTGACGACTTATGTTTGGTTGAATACGATTTGGTTTTGTTTTGAATATTATGATGACTTGTGATAAACAGATGTTTGTTATTGATGTGATTCTTGTGATTAATGTTCTTTGTGTGCTTGTTCTCTTATTATTTTTCTTGTGGTTTGATCCGTGACAATCATAACCACCAATTTGTTACTTGCTTAAACAAAAAAATGACACTTGAGTGCAACCAAGTCTCTTGGGACGACCTTGACTTACCACTACTATACTACAATTGACTAGGGTATACTTGCCCGAATGTGTTCCTAGTTAACCGGTAATTCTTGTTTCTATAAATTTAAAACATGGTTGCTAATTAGCACATCATATATGACTACGTCCCTTGGCACTTTTGCAATATTTTAAAAAGTACCAGACATTGACATGTTAATCTCGCAATAATTTCGCCATTTCTTGTTACTGTGAATGATTTGCCTCCTATAGTAGTCTCTGACACTTGTCGCATAGCCATGCTCTTACAAATCATCTCACCACAAGGGGTCCAAAAAAATATCCTCTCTAGTCAATTTCAGCTTGGGGTTGCAAATTGCCATCTCGATCATTAAATTAGTTTTTCTTACCTCCCACTGAATCCAACATTAACACACAATGTTACTCTTTGCAGTAACTGAAAACTAAGCCAAAACCTAATGAAAGACAAAGATAAATAACCTAATACCTCAGGTCATTGGGATAGCATGCCACAATCCGAGAGTGCTATTAACTGATTAATCCATGTGGTCTCTTCCAATCTTGCTCATGTCCAACATTTTCCTCCGCACAATGCATGTGAAACTTGATACGCTCCCCGCAGTATCATAGCTTCATAATAGTTGTTATTTCGGTATCCCTCCATGATAAGCAACTGTGAACCTTTTTAGAATAAACTGCCTTTTGATTCACGGATTCAAAACATGCTAAATGAAATCTCATAGTAACGTCTCGTGCGATTTGCATGAGTCAACAACATTACTTTCGATTTTTAGTGATTGATTAAACTTGTATCAAAAAGTTTTGGGAGAAATCACTACTTCAACATTTATGACAAATCCTACCTTAGGACCCTTGAGCCTCACTTTCTAATTTATTTATTATTGTCTTCTTTTTAATGAATCTAAGTAAGTCCATTACCAATGTTTTAGTCACACTGAATTATTTATAGACTTAGCTAAATCAGTACACACTCTAACTTAGTATTCAATGATGCACTTCATTTTAAACTTAAGTAAAATGGAATTATCTAACTAATAAGAAATGTGTCTCCTTGTTACTAATTCTCCTAAGTCCATGAGAACTTCGGTACAATCCCATTAAAACCGTGATGTAGTAGCACGTTTGTTGGTTTGAAATCGCAGACTTCAAATCTTTTAAGTCGCATGGCTTCTTTATTTTTTCCTAACAACTCAAGATCTACATGTTCCATGTGCCAAACTATATTGCCTCTAAGGCAATGTGCGTTTGTCCAAAATCTTGATATCTCCCACTAGATCTTGCAATATTAGGAATTCTCTTTTCCATAGATCACTCCAGATAGGAGAGTACGAAAGTGGGAAACCAAGTGGAGGCATCTTTATATATCAGGTGATTTACTGTTTTTGGATTATGGTTGTTTGTTTTGTTTTGTGGGTTGATATTTTGCAACATTGAATCAGTTTATGATGATTGCTTATTGAGCGAAGATTGAGATAGAAGTTTGATTACCATCTGATTAGTTAATGGACCGTATTTTGTTTCCATGTTACTTTGTATGCTGTCGATGAAATGGCGGGTCTGAGTTTGTAATGAGTCTTATGTGTGTGAAATGGTGGGTTCGGGTTTGTGTTCGATTAATCTTTGTGATGATTCTTATATGTGTTCATAAGTGCTGCTTATTTGTGATGTGCTACAAGCTGTGTTTTAGTTGCGGATGACTATTTTCCAAAACATTTTTCTTATTTAGATGGTATTAGTGGATTCCTACATGTGTATAGTATTTCTTTTTCTTTAGTCTTTGTGATGTCTTTTAGGCTGTCGTTTGTGGTTATCAATACTTTTAAAATCGTAGAGGGGCAATGAATACGTGCTTTTTGACTAACTTGAGGTTTACAAACTTCTAGTCTCAAAGATCACCAAGTGGTTATACAACAATAAACACAATTAGCCACAATCATAACCACAATACAAACTGAGTAAATAACACCATGATTTATACTGGTTCAGGATGGGGGGTCTAGACAATCTGTACATCCAGTTGCAAATCCACGACTCCGATACTATTACTAAGTATAATCTTTTCGGTCGATTACAAACCATTCCAACTTCACTCCACCAATATGTACAAAGATCGGCGCTCACTAAGAAGAGCTACTCCAAGGGTAATCCGCCTTCGAAAACCACCCAAAAGAACCTCGTGATTTGACTTACCACTAAGACCACAAAGACTTCCCCACCGAAAGAATCAAACCCTAACTAGTTCTTCCAAACTAGGCTTAACCACCAAGGTACAAGACTTCACTTACAACCAAATTGAATGATAGATAGTTGTTTACAAAAATCAAGCCCTAACCCAACCTAGAGACTCGATTCTAATAGAAACGGTATAAGGAAGAAGATCGTTGACACAATTCATAAGAGTAGATTAGGTTCTTGTGAATATTCTCTTGCGGATGATAAGTGTTCTTTTAATTGATCATAAATTAAGAAGCTTAGAATACAATAAGATAATAGACTTAGAGGGTTGAGAGAAAAGAAAATATTGGCAAGAGGTAAGATGTAAAAGACAAGAGTGAGGTATTTATAGCCAAAACCCCAAAAGTGCCAGACAAGACTGGCGCGCTGGGGAGGTGCTGGCGCGTCACCCAGCGCATTGGATCTCATCCCCAGATTTTTCGGGTTTTGGTTATTTAATTCCCGACTCTTGTTAAACCCCCAATTGCACTTCATCTTTGACCTTTCCAATAACAATCCAACCCTCAAAGTATACCGCTCCATGTTTTCTTTGATTTTTGAAGCCTCGTGAAGACTAATCAGGGGGACTTCTATGTGACTGACCTTTGTCTTGGATTTGACTACTATGTCATCCACATTGTCTATATATCATCTCATGGAAGATGGCCGTCATAGCCCTCTATTAGGTTGCTCCGACATTCTTTTGGTTGAGCCATAGCCAAGGTTTTGTATTTAAAACATTTGGTGAAGTGAAAACTAGATATCTAGGGGATATAGTCCAATTCCAACTAGAGAAGAGACATTGGACATTACACATTGGATAAAACTTTGCCTCTTATAATTTGAATTTCAAAATTCAAATTCAAAAACTAGTTGTTTTAAGGATGAGCTGTAAAGATGTGATTGATGTAAATGTGTAAGAGATTGTGTAACAAAGTCTGTGAAGGAATCTAGTTGTGAGAGAAGTAAGTATGTATAGGTATGTATGTGTTGGGTCTGAAAAACCGACCCAATTATCTCTAACAAGTATTTAAACATAAAATAGCCTAATACACCTTCTGAAGGTCGGTGAGCATCAAGTCTCTGATCACGATCAAAGAGATTGTTACTTCATAACTATCAATGTGAACCTGATAATTATCAGAAGTGAGATACTCCCTGATATGTTATCAGAGAACATGTCTATTATTCAGAAAGTGATACTCACTGATAAAGAAATTAGTGAGTGTTGTATAAAGCTCAAACATATGTATGGCTTCAGGGACGTCAAAGACCAACTGAAAAAAATATCTCACAAACTGATGCGGTGTTAGGGAGTGATTTACAAGGAGCTAAAAGCAATACTGGGGTCACTAAGATCTAACAAATGTCTATATGGCTCTGAGGACTTGATCCTGGATTACAACTACAAGCTCTGAATGCATGGGCGGAAAACTTCTTAGGAAGATAAGTTCAAGTACTTATTGATCTACGAGAAACAGGCATTGGAACTATAAGTTGTCAAATCGGGAAAGCCAAAAGTACGCTTCAGACTAGCCTACTAGGCATGTGCCTATCTATAGCAAGTGGACAACTTACTATGCAACCCACATGCAACCAATGTTTCCCCTCCTATATAAACTCTCAGTTGTAAACAAGTTAAGTAGAGATTCATATAAAGAAAATAATACAAAGTATTATGGTTAGAATCCTCTTCTCCTAGGAACAACAATGCAGAGCTAGTTGCCACTTGTTGTTTGAGTTAGGAGAGAATCTGTCATCAACCCAGGGTAGTTTTTCGTAGGCTATCCCTTGTAAATCTTTGATTCATTTCTAATACGATTTATAAAGTTGAAAAGTACAAATGGTGTTATTAGCATGTCTGCATCATTTTCAAGCAAACCCAACCTCATCAATGTTGATGTTCATCAGTTTTCCTCACATGCTAAAATTGTTGTTCATATCCTTCATGGTTTGCATGTACGCGTGTGCGTAATCGGACCAACAGTATGTGTGTCATAGATGTGTCATAGAATGGGTTGGCAACGCAAATATTGGAGAGGAATGATTAGAGAATGTGTGTGTTGCAATTTGAAAATCAAATCCAAGCTAGTTATTGATTGTGAGAGGGAAATGTATTACAGAAGCTATCCTTATGACACATTGTAAGAATGTGTAATAGAATAAGTTGGTAATGGAGATGTAGTAGCTTTTTTGGAGAAGGTAGAAATGGAGAAGGCTTTATCCAAATTCAAATTTGAACTTCGAGAGTATAACTGTGTGTAAGTTTTCCGAATATGAGTGTGTGTGTGTGGTGTTTTTCAAATTTGAATGATAAGCTTATGTGAGGAAGATGAAGAGTGTGGGTTGGCAAAAGGAATATTTAGGAGATTTTGTTTGGAATGAATGGGACACAAGTACAAAAGAGTGTAAAGGAATGTTTGTATGGGTGATTAAAATTATTTCAAAAGAGGATTAAAAACATTCAAAAGATGTTTATATAGCTAGCACTTGAAAGTAAATATTTAAGCTCAATAATCCTTGATTAACCTACAATTAAATTATCCAATAATCATCTTGATGCAAGTAAGAAGAGTGCTTTACATCAAGGTAAATAAACATATCATAAATGAGAGAATTGTATTTACGCAAAGTGATCTCGACTCAAATGATCAATAAGGGAGTAAACCCATTACGCGATTAGAAGGAATGGACGTAAGGATTATGGGCACATTTAATACTTTCCTTTGAAGTTTTAGAGGAAATATAAACATTCTAGGTTTTTAGGAAAAACAATTTACCTTGGCTAGAGGTTTCGTTAAAAGCGTTTATGAGTTAGCGTTTTGTAAAATCGAGAGGACTTTGTTTTTGGGCATCTCTCTAAGTCTAAATCTTAAAAGAAACTTCTTAAATATCATGTATGAACCTGAATTGAAAGATTCACCTTAGTCGAGTAAGAGGAAAGCCAACTTAAGGGGGTTGGCAATGCACCCCTCACCCCATCACCCTTCACTCACAAACAACTAATCCCCTTATGCCACATCACCCTCCCACTTTTCCCTTCACTCACTCATTTTTTGTTGGCATCACACCACTCACCCTTCACTCACATTAATACTCAATTAATACCCTCCAACGTTCCTTTTTTTATTTTGCAACGGCCAAAAAAGCTCGGTAAGCTTCACCGCAAAATGGTGATCCCGTGCGGTAGGAAGGGGAGGCGGCGGTGTTCCCGTGCGGTGGGGATGCCGCACCGTGCCTCCCCGTACCCATTGCCAACCCCCTAAATAATCGAAATTACCGAAATTTACGAAACTAGTGCGCTGACCAGGTGTGGCTCACGTCAGGCAGCGCGCCAAACCCAGTTTGGGTGGATTTTGTTTTTTTGGCTATTGTTTGTGATTTTAAGTGTCCTAAATATACATTTTTCATCATTAAAACATTATAAGGTCCCAGGTCATTATTGTACCAACAATACTGATTTTACACATATTGTATAATCTTTGGTCCAAGGTACTTCGTGATGTCATTTAAAGTTTGTGTTTGGTTACGGGTGTCAATTTTATACGGCCGATTTCATACGTGAAACAAGCTACCTATTTGGTGAATAAGATGGTAGGGTAGCTGAGTGTGAAACTGGATTGTCTTATATTTGTGGTCACAAGCATTTTTTTTCTCTAATGTTGTTTAGAGTCGGTTGTTCGATTCTAAGTTATAGCTTTTTACATTGTGTATAGGTTGTGGCCATGAATATGGTTTAATGCGTGCTATAGATTGTTTAATTTGAATGCAATGATATTTGAGGTTTTGCTTTTTTGGGGCTGTGTAAAGTGGTATGATAATTGGATGCGATGTTGGCTTAACTCAATACCCAGTGTTACCGCAATGAGAATGATAAAGGATGTGTGAATTTTTGTTTGTATGTTTTCTATGCGGCTGTCATTTGTATGTCGTTGTGTTGGGCAATATCAGTTGTTCCTTGGTGTTATGAGGTCTGCATAATAGTGGGTTATGTACAATGTGTTTTATTTGACTGTGGCCAGATGTATGTGTGTTCTTATATTTATTCTTATAGGTTTAGAGTTTCAGAGGTTTTCGATTCTCTTTGGAGTTCCATGTTTTATTAAGGATCAGTTCTTACGTCTGAATTTATGTTTTCAGTTTACTGTTGATTTTGTTGTCGTGAAATTTCGACGGATGTTGCAGCCACAGGTGTTCGCAATATAGTGCAGTTGCAGCACCAGTGCGGTTTCTTTTTCTTAAAATGGGAAAATTGTATCGGAAAAATAAGTTCACGGAGTTTGTGATTAATACAGTATCTAGAGTGGGCATGAATATTTGTCGCCTGATTATTGATAGGTTGGTTTCTTTTGTTCTTAGGGTATCAAAGAATGGCAACTTTTCACGCTAACGTTGAGGTAGGGAGAGTGGAAGAAATCGATGTAAAGGTTTTTGTATGATACATGCAGGAGGTTTTCTGTTATGTTATTGGTGCGCATTGATCGACCATCTCTAGAAGCCAAGGGAACAAGTTGGTTGTTTGATGATCCGTTTAGCAACCAAATGTGGAGTGGGGAATGGAAAGCCATATATGAATACCAACATTCTGCATCAACAATGTGGAGAGATTCCAGCCCATTGGTTGCTGTTGTAAGTTGTTATGGCTGTTGTTATTACTCTATTATGTTATGTAAAAGATGTCATTTTTTTAACCATTTGTTATTACTCTTTGGCATTGTTGATAAGTTACAAGGTTTGACGCTAACTTATTGTTAGTTTCATATTTATGTTATCGCTAATACTTTTGACCGCATATACTTCATGCTATCACCAATACTTTACTTGGTTTTGACTACGATATTGTGTGTTTTGAAGTGACGATGGATAGTTGGAGAATAAAGGGTGATAAATGCAATCAAGAATTTGAAAGATCAGAGTCTAATCATCATAATAGAAAATTACCTGCTGGTATGATTTTTAACCTTTGTTAATATTTTGATAATTACTTTATGTCCGTTATATAATATATTAATAAATTTTAAACAGTTAAAAAGACTATTAAGCAGCTTGAAGAGATTCTTGGTAAGTATGAATAGTAGAAAGCATAAATGCAATATCGTAAGAAAGAAAGTAAGAGCATACGTTGCTGTGAATGATACTAAGAAAATGAAGCTTGGTAGTGTGAAAAAAATAAAGGATATTTGAATGGAAATATCATACGTAGCTGTAAATGATAATGAAAAAATGAAGCTTGATGGTGTGAAGAAAATAAGCGATACTTGAATGGAAAGATTGTAACTGCCGATGAACTGCAGATGTTCCTTCTTTGCGGTTATTGAGAAGATAATGTTGTGTTGGACTCGTCGAGCTAGAAAGGTATGATACGTTGGTGGGACCATTTAATATGTCAGTTGTGCTTGCTATTAGTGCAGATAGCGGGTATGAGTGACATGTTGAGTGGTTTGACTAACGTGTCATACTTCTCTAGCTCGACTATCTTTTTGATGTTACCATTGAAAAAAAAAGTTCTCATGTTGTATTTATATGTAATGGAGGTCTACTTTTATTTGTTATCGTGTGAAATCAAATTTTAGAAATTTGTATTGTGTTTTTATGTAATGAATGTCTACTTATATTTGTAATTAAGTGAAATCGAACTGTAAATGTGTTGTTTTATAGTATTTGGTTGATCACATCTTAATTTGAAGAAAAAATGTTACAAATATCTCGCAGCAATCCACGAGTTAAAATCCTATAGACGTTAACCATGCAACAAATGACAGGAAGAACGGCCAAAAGAAGTAAGTCACTTGCAAGTCCATGAAGAATGAAAATGAGTATGAGTTAACCGAGGGAATGTCATATAAAATGACAAGTTACTTTTGTCAATGAACCATTTAAGTATTTCAAATTTTTAACTATTAAATATTTAGAGTTACATTATATGGGTCGGATAATTTTACTTTTCACAGTTATTACGTGAAACATTTTAAGCGTATTGCGGTGAAAATGAGCTAAATAGACAACATGCAAGAGTTGAAGCGCGACTCGTTTATATTTACATAGTTTGACCAATAGCTCAGGCTCATTTCAAGCCTTATATTATGCTTTTAGCTCTAGCACGACTCGTCACATATTTTTTAGGATCGAGCTTGGCTCGGACTCAGCTCGTGTTTATTACGTCAAGCTCGAGCTTGTTTATTTAAGTCTATGATCGGTATATATAATTACATAAAACAATACATAAGTATACTGTATACGTGAACGAAGTGTATACATATATAAAGCATACATTTGTAATGTTTGTTTAGGCTCGCAAACCTAGTCGGGCTTTGAGTATATATGAGGCTCGGGCTCGAGCTCGAGGTCGTTTATTATATGAGCCCCAGAAAAGGTTCGACCTCGACTCATTTAAAGCTTCTACTGAGCCGATCCCGAGCAACTTTTGACATAGACCAATCATGGACCTTGTATAAACTACTATAAATTACATCAAAAGTTCCTTGTTGCAACCCTTGAAGAAGTCGATAAAACCAAACATGTCCACATAGCTAAGCCACCGACATGCACCAGGATGCCATTGTTGATTCCCACTAAGAATGTGTATTTCATGGACTTCAACAAACCCTTGAAAAAGAATCCATCATGGCGTAATTTGAATGATGGGCACCCATGAACCACATAATGAAAAGCCGTATTTTTCGTTACCTGGCCCTTGAGCACTGTTGATGCATAATCTGGCGCGGACTGATTCAACGACTCTCCTTGGGCCGTTAGTCGTCTTCTCAAGCCCTAAATAGACCTGTCAACAAAGAGAACCCGTTAGGAGTGGACCCGAGGCCGTAGCCCCGGGATCCACCTCCGACGGTCAAGTTAGTATTGATGCGCGGAGCATATGAGAATTAGGTTTAGGGTAACCTGTTATATTGTGCCCCTAAGAAGGGAGTTCCAGCCATGTATTTATAGGGCATGGATTAGGGTTTAGGCGTAGAGTGGGCCGCTGTCTGCCGGGCTTGGCCCATGTAGGATCCAGTCCGGACCATACGTCCACAAGCCCCCCAAGTTTAGTATGACATAGCGCGTGGCTACGTTATGCTAAACTTAAGTTCTGTTCATGGCCGCGTAGGCCCAATCAACCATGACGGCATGGCCCATGCGTGCGCATGGGACTGACCATACTGCGCAGCCCACATGCGACAGTGCGCACTGGGATTGCGATTGTGATTGTCTCACAATGGTGAAGGTGGATTCCGCATGCTGTATCCTGGGTAAGGGCGTACCTTTTGTACCAGTAGCGATGCAACATGGCGCAACAGAAGACGTGCTTCTGTGGCAGAAGTGCGCGCTGTGCGCAACAAATGTGCGCGCTGTGTGCGAACATTACATTCGTCTTTACAACCGACAAAGGACGTCTCCCCTGTGGCAAGATGGTGCGAATATTTAAATCCGTCTTTGTACCGGGCTTGCAATACCTCTTACGTACGATCTGCTTCCAAATATACCTGAGTGACGCGTACGGAAACAGTGGTAGGATATACCCTCTGCTTCCAAATATACCTGAGTGACGCGTACGGAAACAGTGATAGGATATACCCTGGTAGCCCCCCCCCCCCCCTCCCCCCCCCCAAGTTTGATGGTGCTACTCTTGTAGGAGCATTAAACTTAGTTATTCAAATCCTGAAAAACACTTAATGCAAATATTAAAAGTATATGCCGCGAATCGCAACATATAAAATCTAATGAAGTAAAAGATTAGCGTGAAGCAATATATAGCACATAGCATATATAATCAATATATAAGAGAAGTAATAGTGCGAATTACACCTATCGTGAGATTTTACAAACTATATAAGAGAAAAGTAGCACGTAGCTAATCTGTGAAGATGTCCAAACGCAGTGCGCTCATGGCAAGTGATTGATTTTTTTTTCTTTTATTATAATAAAAACAATGGCGCGGATGGACACACCATGACCGCGACTAATAGTTTCGCACGCACAGACGCAGATAGATTTATCGTGACCGCATAGACTCTAACATTTTGTGGATGATCGCAGAGGACCACGGCTTTTTGTCTCGTGCGCTCATGGCGATTGACTAGCATCGTGGTGCTTGTACGTGACAGTGCGCTCATGGCGCCAATCTGCGAAGATGTCCGAACGCATGGCCTAACGCGGGTAGATTTATCGTGACTGCGTTGTTCGCGGCTAAAAGATAAAGTAGGTCCGATCGTGCGGACTTAGTGCGGCTATAGGTAAAATCGTGTTTACCAAGTTTAAAAGATTTACATAAAATCTTATGAATATTTAAAAGATAAACCGCCTTATTAATAAAAATCAGTACGGGCTGAATTAATTGCTCATTCAATATTAAAAATATAAAGACCACCATACTGCTAATTGAATTTAGTCAAAAGACCTTCAGTATGAGGTTAAGATGAATACCTCATCTTAATTGCACCATACGCACTAAACAACAATTCCTTTATTCTTATAATCATGCGCACCGACCCACGAATTATAAATAAAGAATTAGTAAAGATTTAAATCAAATATACCATGGGCAAAACGATAATCGGATTTGATAATATGCAATCCACTCCATCCGAAGAGAATATTATACTAAACCTTTTTTCTTTTGCCGAATCTTTTTTTGTGCCAATAAGTTTTCGGTGATGTGAGAGCACGAAACTTGTCGTAGTGGTCCCACGGATCGACACTAACTTGACCGTCGGAGGTGGATCCCGGGGCTACGGCCTCGGGTCCACTCCTAACGAGTTCTCTTTGTTGACAGGTCTACTCAGGGCGTGAGAAGACGACTAACGGCCCAAGGAGAGTCGTTGAATCAGTCCGCGCCAGATTATGCATCAACAAGCACTTATGGCACATTTTAGAAAAACCAAAACTTTAAACAAGAGACCAACTAAATTATTGTTTTGATTATACGTCTATATAAGTATGTATACTTTGCCTAGTAATATAATAGAATTATGGAGAATTCTATAATCCAACATGATATCACCCATAGGGTTTTCAATGCATAACATGATATTATGAGCGGGTCTAATCTCGAGACCTAATCGGTCACTATAAGTTATGACACCTAGTCAAATCCTAACCGCCACAAATTATCTCTTCTATAATAAAAAATGCAATTTTCGGTTAAAACCCTTACCCCCATACTGTTTTGGCTGCACTTTTTAACCGTTTGGTATTAACTGACTCGGCCAACGCCATTTTATTCGTTTTTCAATTCTGCACAAAACCACCTTGAATCACCTCCGCCGGCCGTCAGATGCGCCGCCACGCTGCCCTAAAAAATTGTCTAAGGTTTACTTATATTTTTGTTTCTTTGCTTTTGCTTTTGTTGATGTTGCGTGGTGAAAATTAATCTCCGATTGTTGTCGGATCTATTTATCAACATATATGTTATTTGCTTTGCTTGAAGAATTGCTTCCGCTCCCTGCTGGATTTTTTTATCAAAATTTATGCTTTTATTGCGATAATTTTTGTTAGTTCACTACTTCAGCCCGAGCTTTCACGATTTCGCTGCTTGGGCTACAGAAAAATATTAGAGTATAGGAAGAAAATTCAATTGCATACCCTTATTTTGGTGCATACCAAAGGACAAATCCTCACTATCCATCTAGTTTGATCTAATGGTGGGGGATTAACGTAAGATTTAATATGGAAACCTAAGTCAATATTTTTTTCTCCCATTTTTCTTTGTCATTTTTTTTTTATTTTTTTCTAAGTAACGTTTTTTTTCTTTTCTTTTTTGTTTTTTTGTTTTTTTTTTGTAATTCTATTTTTTTTACATTTTTTTTGTTTTTTTTGTCTTTCTTAAAAATTCACGTTTTTTTTTTCTAATTCATTTTTTTTAACAATTAACGTATTTGTCCTTCCAATTTCATACGTTTCCGTCTGTTTTCAAATGTTTTCGTCCGTTTTTTACGCTTTTATCTACTTTCAAACGTTTTTACACGTTTTCAAACATTTTTTTTCGTTATTATACGTTTCGTCCGTTTTCATACGTTTTGTCCGTTTATACACGTTTTCGTCTGTTTTAAGATGTTTTTGTCCGTTTTCATACGTTTTCGTCTGTTTTCAAACATTTTCGTCCATTTTTTTACGTTTCGTCTCTTTTCAAACATTTTCGTCTGTTTCCATCCGTTTTTATACGTTTTCATCCGTTTTCATTCGTTTATATGCGTTTTCGTTCATTTTCATACGTTTTCGTCTTTCTTCAGACGTTTTTGTCCGCTTACATACGTTTTCGTCCACTTTTGACGTTTTTGTCTGCTTTTATACATTTTCGTCCGTTTTTATACGTTTTCGTCTGTTTTCATACGTTTTCGTCCGTTTTTGCCCGTCTACGTCCGTTTTAATACGTTTTCGCCTGTTTTCATATGTTTTCGTTCGTTTTCATACGTTTTCACTCGTTTTAATACGTTTTCGTCCATTTTCATCCGTTTTAATATATTTTTCATGCGTTTTCGTCCATTTTTGGACGTGTTTTTACGTTTTCATACATTTTCGTTCGTTTTCGTACGTTTTAGCCAATTTTCGCCCATTTTCATATGTTTTCGTCCGATTTCGTTCGTTTTCTTTCTTTTTCATACGTTTTTGTCCGTTTTCATCTGTTTCCTTTATTTTTATATGTTTTTATCCGTTTTCATACATGCTTTTACGCTTTCATACGTTTTTGTCCGTTTTCATATATATTCGTCCATTTTCTTACGTTTTCGTCTGTTTTCTTACGTTTCTGAATATTACAAGTGATATTCAGAGTATCACTTGTGATTTTTTTAATATCACTTGTAATATTCTGAATATCGCTTGTGATTTTCTGAATATTTATCACTTGTGGTTTTCTGAATATCACTTGTGATTTTCACGTTACAAAACATTAGTTGAACTTGCGATATTCAGAAAATCACTTTTGATTGATATTCTGAATATCACATAATATCACTTATGATATTCAGAATATCATTTGTGGTACTCAGAATATCACTTGTGATATTCAAAAAATCAAAGAATATCACATGTGATATTCAAAAAATCACTTTTGATATTTAAAATATCACGAAATATCGTTTGTGATATTATGAATATCACAGAATATCTCTTATGATATTCAAAAACGTATGACAATGTCTGAAAACGGCCAAAAGCATTTAAAAACGGACGAAAATGAATGAAAATGGATGAAAACGTATGAAAGCTTAAAAACACATATGAAAAAGGACAAAAATGTATGAAAAATGGATGAAAATGAAAGAAATCGAATGAAAACAGTTGAAAATATATGAAAACGAACGAAAACATAAGAAAACGAACGAAAACGTAAGAAAACGGACGAAACGTATGAAAACGGACGAAAGCATAAGAAAACGAATGAAAACGCAAGAAAATGGACGAATATGTATGAAAGCGAACAAAAACGTATGAAAGCGTAAAACCACGTCTGAAAACGGACGAAAACGTATGAAAAAAGGACGAAAACGAAAGAGAATGGATGAAAACGTATTAAAACGAACGAAAACGGACGAAAACGTAAGAAAACGGACGAATATCACTTGTGATTTTCTTATATTTTCATCCATTTTTTTACGTTTTCCATACGGTTTTTAATATCACAATTATTCAGAGTATCACTTGTGATTTTCTGAATATCACTTGTGATATTCTGAATATTACTTGTGATTTCTTGAATATCTATCACTTGTGGTTTTCTGAATATCACTTGTGATTTTCATGTTACAAAACATTAGTTGAAAATCACTTATGATATTCAGAAAATCACTTGTGATATTCGTGGTACTCAAAATATCACTTGTGATATTCAGATAATCAAAGAATATCACATGTGATATTCAAAAAATCACTTTTGATATTCACAATATCACGGAATATCACTTGTGATATTATGAATATCACATAATATCTCTTATGATATTCAGAAACGTATGAAAAATGTCTGAAAACGGCCAAAAGCATTTAAAAATGGACAAAAATGAATGAAAACGGATGAAAACATATGAAAGAGTAAAAACACATATGAAAAGGGATGAAAATGTATGAAAAATGGACGAGAATGAAAGAAAACGGATGAAAACGAACGAAAATGCTAAAAACGGACGAAAACGTATGAAACGGACGAAAGTGTAAGAAAACGGATGAAAACGAAAGAAAACGGACGAATATGTATGAAAACGGACAAAAACGTATGAAAGCGTAAAAGCACGTCTGAAAACGTATGAAAAGTGAACGAAAACAAAAGAAAATAGATGAACACATTAAAACGAACGAAAACGGACGAAAACGTATAAAAACGGACGAAAACGTAAGAAAACAAATGAGAACGGGCGAAAACTTAATAAAACGGACAAAAACGTATGAAAACAGACAAAAACGTATGAAAACGGGAAAAAACATAAGAAAACGGAAGAAAACAGACAAAAACGTATGAAAACGGGCGAATACGTAAAAAAACAGGCGAAAACGTATGAAAGCAGATAAAAAAGGGAAAAAAAAGTGAATTAAAAAAAAAAAAAAAAAAAAAAAAGGAAAAAACGTGAAAATAAAGTGATTAAAAAAAGAAAAAAAAGTTAAATAGAAAAAAATAGAAAATAAAAGAAAAAAGAGAATAATGAGAAAAAAAAAAAAAAGACTTTTGTTTACATATGAAATCTTAAGTTAATCCACAACTATTAGATCAAACTAGATGAATGATGAGAATTTGTTCCTTGGTATGCACTAAAAGAAGGATATGCAAAATAAAGTGACTCCTCTAGAGTATAGATATGATCAAATATTGATTATGGGTTTAGTTCATTAAGGTTTACTTATGCGTATGTAATTTATATATATTTTACCTTGTAATACAATAGAATCAGAGAGAATTCTATAATACAACATGGTATCCTACGGGGCTATTCGACAATTTCCGGAATGAATTTGACAACCATATCCAGACAAGAGCAATCAGTGACAAATACGTCTTTGGGCCATGTTTGAGTCTAATGAATTTGATAACCATATCCAAACAAGAGCAATCAGTGACAAATATGTCTTTGGGCCATGTTTGAGTCTGCTTTGCTGTGGTGACTTTGGCCTTTTTTAGTACTACAAAAATTATTTCTACTTCCATATACCTAATATTCATGATACTTTAAGGGTTCGTTTGGTTTGTAGATAAGTTTAGGATTAGAATTTGGATTTAGATTTGATGTAAAAAAGAAAAAATCTTTTATATAATAAATGAATTACATCATTTCGGAGTGTTTTTTCAAAACCCTTCTCATTGGAAAAAAATTAAACCAATAGAAGAGCTTGATTTTGACACGTAGGCGAAATCAAGCAATATAATTGGCCAATAAAAAGTCAAAATTGAATTGATTTTGGTCAAACTTTAAAAAATTTGATGGAGAATTTGATTGAGGAAAAAAACACATAAAAATATTAGTGTCAAATTTATGAAAATAAAAAACTTAACAAAAAATGAGGTAATTAATAAAACATTAGTGGTTGAATTTTAAATAAATTACATAGAGCTAAGTGTAAAATTACAAGTTTTCAAATTTTTTAATAATTTTAGAAAAAAAAAACAAATAACTCCTTACAATTTATACCTCATATACTTTATAATATGAACTTTGTTTAAAATTACATGAGTATTAGTATTATTTTCAGTCTTTTATCTATTAAAATTACAAAGTAAATATATGACTTAGTTTTAATATACGTTAAATATTTTTTTAAAACTAATATTAATTTTAGACTTTCATCTATTAAAATATTCTTTTTACTATATACATTACATAAGGACTCATGTTAATTTTTTTTTTAGAGTTTAATTTATCGGTACACGGGCTTGAATATTGAATACGGCTAAACTGTTGTTAACGGGAATATAAATATCAAATGTAAGCACGGATTACTGTGATATGAAAATAAATAGACGCTATTGTACTTATAACAATGACTCATAAAATTCTTATTTAAAGTTTATATATGAATATCAAAAAAAAACATTTTTAAAAAACTTTACGGGGCATATTTTAACTTTATCAACGCTGATTATGTGCTACTAAACTCGCACAACGCTGATTACGGGGCATATTTTGTACATGATATGAATTGTTAAAATTAAACAACAATATCAACCTCAACCTCAACCTCAACATCTATGTCAGTTAAACAAGTTACATCTTTCAACCAATAAATTTATTTACAAAATATCACAGAGTATTTTAATAGATATTAATACATAATAAAAAATCTTGAACATGTATTAGTTGTACATATATCATAATTTTTATGGGTAAATTCTTATATGTCCATATACTAAACTAAAATTTTAAAATAAATTTGATTCATGTGTAAACACCGTGCGTGCACGGGACTTATTGCTAGTATAATAATATATTATTAGAGCATCTATTATGGTGCTTTGTGAAAAGGTTTATAAAAGTTTGAAGAGGTCTAAAAATATATAAACCATTGTGGATCTATATTTCAATCATATGTGACATAAATAGGTCTAGGATTTTGAAGAGGTCTAAAATTTAAGTCTCTTGAAGTGTTGAGTGTGTTTTGTGATATAAGAAAGGTTCATGAATAAGTTTATCCATAGTGCAAATAGGTTTATGATATATATATTTGATCATGTAAAAAAGAAATAAATTTGATTATGTAAAAAGAAAAAAATGTTAGTTAATGGTAAAGATGAGACTCATTATATTGAAAAAAAATAATAATAAAAAATAAAAATAAAAAAAATTATACAAGCCTAATTGCCTTGGTTTGAGATCTATCACTTTTTGATTCCTCATTCCTAAGGGTGGTGGCAATCATGCCTCCCAAAAAATCTCATACCTCCCAACCCACCAATAATATTATTCCACCTCATTCATACTTTTTTCATACCTCTCAACCCCTTTTTAGTGGCAACCATACTTTTTTCATACATCCCAACCTACCAACTTATTTTATTTTTTATTTTCATAAATTATATTAAACAATTTAATAAAAACATAAATATTTCATTAATAAATTAAAAGAACTTACATAATACTTGAAAAAAAATCGATAGGTCATCCATATTTCTCCGCGTATTGACGTTTCTTGGCAAGAGTGATTTGTCGCCTAGTCGGATTGGTTATGTGATCGTGAGGTTCGTTATAGAACCTCATTGCCCGAATCATAGCCTTTTCTTCAGCATTAGCGAGTTGTGTAGCCATCAACTTTGAGGTCAATTCATCCTTTGCATGTTTTCTTTCCAACGCCTCCTCCATCATTTGTGTTTTCTTTGTCGTGTAGCTCTCGAAGTTCTCAACAACACTATTCTTTGTCGACGCCTCACTAATGGTCTTTTTCCCTTTTCTTTTACGAGTAGGAGTTGTGTCGTCATTTAGATCGGGAATAATAATTTCGACATTGTCATTCACTACAAAACAATGGTCATATAGTGACACACAAAAAGTGCCACTAAATACAAAATAAGTGCCACTAAAGACTGGTATGGGAATTGGTGGCAGAAAAAATAAGTGTCACTAAGCGCGTTGCCACTAAAGGGTTTTTGTGGCACTTTTTTGTTGTGTTGTTGCAGCCATTCCGAGCTTTAGTGGCATTTTTTTGTATGTTGCTAATGTCTTTCAGAGATATGGTGGCACTTACTTTGTGTCATTAGTCAATACCATGGCATTCCTATTGTTGCTGGTTTTAATGGCATATATTTTGTACCATGGAAAGTATGCAAAGTTATCAACAACATTTCTAATATAAACTATGCAAAGTTTTGATTCAAATAAGATATTAGGTGTTCAAGAGCAAGCATACCTTTAAAATATGAGTTCAAGCATGGCTAATTTGTTTGCGATACCCATGTATACATAAAAAGTGCATAAGAGCAAACTTAGGAGACTTGTTTCAATTGGTAGATTGGTTATCATGTGTCTGTAATTAGAAAAGGGAAAATAAAATGATCACCACAAGTTAAGGTATCTCAGACCGATAAGTATGTAAAATACCTAAAGGAATCAACATATGTAATTAAGCGCTCATCAATTAAATTGAAAAACATATTACCATAATTTGAGCAAATTTATCGTAAACAAACCTCCATCGTTACAGGTGTGGCTATTTGGTATCTCGGTATAATTCTCTCCTACACTAGCGCAAATATTGTTGCACTGCTTACTGATAACATAATTGTACAACTTAAAGATGTTTAAGAATATAAATACTTAATGCTTATGAATGTTTAAAATCCAAACAGTAGAAGCAATTTCAAAGAAGCTTTCTCATTAATAGAATTATAGTTTACCTCTTTATGAGCAAGCCTTGTGAACAACTTTTCCAATACTATAAATCTGATCATAGAAAGGCATATGGGCTAAACTATAATAAGATAGTGAGTAAGCGGCTAAGTACTAACAAGAAACTTAATGTAAAAACGTTTGGTACTTGATGTGCAATTAAAAAAACCAACAGTACCAAAATAATACTCAAATTGATTATATTTAAACAACTCTGTGAGAAGCAAAGTGTGTTAATTCATATTGATCCATGTGTTTTATCATGAATTAAATAGTCTAAGGGAACACAAAAAGGAGAAATTCATTTAACAGTCCCACAACTAACTGTTATAAAAACTTCAATGTAAATCTTAACCATTAACCTTTCATTCATCAAAAGAGATACATACAAATAAGGACAATAACTTTAGGTTTAAAAAATTCAATATAACCTACGCTTGATTACCAAATCACACATAACATAATGCCATGATAAATATTCTATTATATGAAAATTAAGCTAGAAAAAAATTGTAGATCTCAGAAAGTAGTTCCTAATACATAAGTTTAGGTTAACTTACAATTATAAATGATTGTGTAATCAAGATAGGAACGACAATTGTTTACCTACAAAAAAAATGGATCACAAAATGATTAATGAATAGAAGATGTTGCATATTGGGAAATTTAATCGAGAATTTGAGTGGATGTTTTACCGTGATTAGAGACATATATTAGGGTTAATCAAATGAACTTGAAAAGTTATGAGAACGAGAAATAAAAGGATTTTTTTTTTTTTTTTTTTTTTTTTTTTTTTTTAGTGATAGAATTGGTGAATAATAAATATCGTTATGATCTTTTGGTGTTACAATAAATATAAGCGCCACAAATTCTTACCAACTTTACTAACATATTATTTGTTTTGCCACTAAAACGTGTGTACATGAGCGGCACATACCGTAAAGTGCCACTAAAACTGTAAATTCTATTGTGTCACATATCATTTGTCACTAATTCACAATCTTTGGTGACATATGCACTTGTGTCATTAAAAATGTGTGCCACTAAAAGGCATATTTTTTGTAGTGTTGCTTCTCGACTCATAGTAGGTAGATTCCGAAGATTTTCTTCGTTTGTCGGAATGAGATGCCGAAGATGCTTGAACAAAACATGGTTGTTTCAACCATTTGTCTTCTCCCTTAACAACCTTCCACGCTTCAACATGAGTAAACGAGTTGCCCTTATTTTTCTTATCATAATCGGACATGGCATTAGTCATGACGTTAACATCGTCACACCCACTCTCACGAATACGAGTCTACAATTATAAAAGTAAGAATATAAAATTAACACAAGTATATAAAATTAAGACAAGTATACAAAATTAACACAAGTATATAGTTAAAAAAAATTACTTGTTGGATGTATAGCCCGTTAAAGACACCCATTACGGCATTCATATTTTGCCACTTTGTGTTCAATCCATGACGAGTTCGCGGAGTATCTCCCACGGCATTCTTGAAATGTTCCAAAATTCTCTCCCAAAACTTCTCTCGACCTTGTTCAATCCTGACTTTTTTACATGTCGAGATATGAATCCACGCTTTAGCCAAAGCAACCTCTTCGGCCGATGTCCAAGGTTTTTATCCGCTTTAGTCTTTGTTTTCCCTTTAACGACTTGAACATCTTCATCTATTATAAAATTATAACGTTTAAAATTAGAACGTATAAAATTATATCATATAAAGTAATAACGTATAAAATTATAACGTTTAAAATTAGAACGTATAAAATTATAACAAATAAAATAATAACGTAACAAATTAAAAATTAATACCCAATTGAGTTTCGCGTTGAGTTTCGGGAACAAACTCAACATCATCATCATCATCATCATCGTCACTATATAGAGGTAGTTCGCGTTCAACGCTTGGTTCACGACGCGAAGTACCTTGTTCAAGGTAGTGAAGAAACGGATTGAACTCACTTGTCATTACTACATTATATTGGCTTGGATTCATCGGTGGTGGAGGTTGGGTATAATATTGTTGATGCGGGTATTGTGGATTCATCGGTGGTGGAGGTTGGGGATAGTAGGCCGATTGAGAATATTGTTGATTCATCGGTGGTGGTGGTGGAACTTGCGGACGAAAGCCCCGACCCCGACCACGACCTCTTGTTGAAGCACCTTTTGATTTTCTTGGATCCATGGCTATACTTTTTGTAAGTTAAATTGAATTAGAAGTATATTTGAATTGGTAGTATATAAAAATTGTAATGCTAAAGTAGTATATATAGGATTTTTTTTCCTAGTGCCCAACGGTCCAAAAATTGCTCCCAACGGTCACAAATTGCAACGGTCTTCTCTATACCTCTAAGGCATGAATTGCCGCTGAAGCATGCCGTTAGTCCATACCTTCGAGGTGACGGCGGTGTACCCCGACGGTATGCCTATGCCGTTGCCCCATAAAATCACCATTGCCACCACCCTAATTTATGCCCACAATGACAACCAATCTCATCAACAGCACCTAATAAGTGTTTTAAAAACTCTTGTTTAATAAACTTGCTAAATATCTTACCATAACACAACTATTAAAAACAAGCACCGCCGTTCAAAATATTTAGGGGCCGTTTGGTTGGGGGTGTCGGATTTAGATTCGGGTATGACACATAATAAATGATGTTTGGTTAATCAAGTAATCCTTTCAAACCCGTGGGACCCACCACTTTTTCATTCCACACTAATAAGGTTGGTTTTATACAAAACCCGTGGGACCTACTATAAATCTCTCACAACATTTTCTTTTTTTTATTAAAATATTATATTTAAATGTCATTTAATTATTATATCAAACCTTTCCCAAATCCAAATCCTTTCCCAAATCTTTCAAACCTTTCCCAAATCCAAATCCAATTCCAATCCCACTTGCGAACCAAACGCACCCTTAAAAACAAGGACCATAACTGTTATTTACCAGAAAAATATAGCACAAAACAAGATGAACCATAGTCATTACATGTTGCGATTATTTTAGCAAAATCGACATCGGAAAAATTTCTCGGCATGAACATATGTTAACATGCCAAAAAGGCAAAAACTGTATCCATGTTACTCTTTACAGATAACCCAAAAAAATAACTTTACTGAGCATTCCGTTCAATCTTTCAAATCTGCGATCATGTAAACAATACAAACTATCATCAATAATTCACTAAAAAAAGAGGGTTTTTATCTGTTACATTTGAAAATGAGCATAAACTAACCTTGTATTTTGAAATCTGTTGGCGATTTTCTTTCGTGATTTGACTGGTATGACAAAAATATTAAAAACCTCATGTTCTTTTGCTTCTTGCTTCTGCTTTCCAGTTCCTGCCACCTGGGGTACTCGAGTGTTCTCCAGTCTCCTCCGGGACCTTCGATTGATTTTCAGAAGCAATTTGTTGTTTTAATAAATGTGCTCTTCTGGCGTCCCTTTTCCAGTTTCTTTGACTATAGACACGGCTTACAAAGTCCACAGGAGTATTATTCACTTGGGTTTCATTAATTTGGATTTCACTGACTTGTAGTTGAACCGGTTGAGTGATCATGTACCCTCTATCCATATCAGCTTGTTGACGCTTTCTAGCTCTATATCTACGTTGTCTTTCTCGGTTTTTTATACGGCGAGCAATTACTTCTGGGTCATTTTCGTCAAAAGGGATCATTTGTAAATTATTCATGTTTGACATATCAATAACATTATGACCATTTGCCATTTCAAGTGGAGGTTGGAACATCTACAAAAAAAAGTTAACTTGATAAGAATATACTGTCTTCAGATTCTATAGCTTTAATCTCGAACGTCATATTGCAGAAAAAGGTAATAATTGGTAAGGAAATGTTGTCTTCAGATTCTTTAACTTTAATCTCGAACGTAGTATTAATATGTTATGAGGAACAACAGACTTCTCCATCTTAGAGTACAATAAAACATGGTTCTAACTTTTCGTGTAAAAATATACTACATTTTAGAAGTAACCTAATTACTGATTATGAAAAATACAGATTTGACTTAAACAGTCAATGGATTGAACCTATAAAGATTAGAACGCTGTGCCTCTAATTAACGCTGTGTCATCAAATGGGCTTTAAATTATCTAAATCTAATCATCAGATCAAGTAATCAGATAGAAAAATTGAGTCACTTTTGCTGGAAATGGGGTTTCTTCAGACCTTTTAAAGTCAAACATACTACATTTGACCCTAAAACTCGATTAGTTTCTAATGGTTTGTAGATAAACGATGACCGAATTAAACCTCGATCAAAGTGAATAACATGGGATGATTGAGTTTCTGAATCCAAAATTAGTATTTCTGTAATTAGGCATTCTTAATTCTTTTCTCAAACGTGCTTTGGTCAACAGAAAGAAATATCTTCGATTATATCACTAACTAGCTTCGAATATCAAAACACTCAAGCAGACTACTTTTAACATCAAAACCAAAATAGAAAATATATACCTTTTGAACATAATTTGACAAATACAAAGAAAAGTGGAGGTAAAACTAATAGAAAGAACGAGGAGCTAATTATTTAAAAAGTATTTTTATAATCAGATTATACCGTATGATTTTCTAAAAGGTTATTCCATATATATATCTTGTCTATATGTTATTTACCCATACGTGTGAAGAGGTTATTCATTATTGATTGAAAAGTTATTTACAGCTGCATGGAGAAAGTTTATTGTTGTTTGTTATTAGTCAAGTCAAATAACCAAGTCCTGCTTCTTGTGATTAGTATAAGTTTATGTATGCTTAACATCCGTATTATGAGATAAATGTTAGATTTTTACGCGTCACATAGGTTGTTCCAGAAAAAAGTTTTACCAAATCTGAGATTTGGTTCCAGGATTTACTATTCTTAGATATCAATACTATATTTCGAAATTTAACTAGTATGCATGCTAGTAATCGGTGTATCTTCAACTAAATATCCAGATTATACCACCTTAGTTGGTGGCTAAGCTATATCCGTATGCACTGGCGCTTAGTAGCTACATTTAAGTGCATTGAACTTTTTATGCCACATGGCTATGTTAGATGATATCGATACTACATCATATAAAGGTAAGTAAACTAGTGGATAGGAAGCGTTGGGCAACAATACACATCGGGTTCAAGTCAACACTTTTGTGATTTTGTTTGCATGTCCAAACCAGATGGGTCAGGTTGGGACGACCCAACAGTCTGTTGCTCTTTGTATTTTCAAAATCATTTGAATACACATTAGTCAACTTTTGACAAGTTTTACCCACTTGACCCATTTGACTGTTTCATTCACAACTAATTCCTACATTTGACCCATTTACCTGTTACCAATTTAACATAACAAGAGCTGACCCGTTTCCATATAAACAGTCACCACTCTACACCTGTGAGTTATCAAACCCCAATAAGTTACCTAGTAGCAAAGTCATAATTAACTGATCACAAATTATGGATATGGTTAGATCCAAAATCAATATCTTCTGAAACTTTGATTCTTTTTTACAGATTTACATAATGTGACACAATTTCTTAGAAATATAGCTCGTCAGGCAAAATTAGCCATCCGCTATTGATTTTTTGTTACTGTGGACATCCCTCAACATATGCAACTCCTAACCATGGGAGGAAATTATCTTATGCTTCAAAATGCATTGAAGGAATCTATAGTAAAGTAAAGGGCAACCACCACCAAAGTGGATCTAGTAGTAAGGCACCTGATATCCTCACAAGAGGTCTAGGGTTCAAACCTCACTACGTACCAATTTGGGGGTAGCCAGCGAAAGGGTCAAAAAAAGGTCACCAAAATACCTCGGTTAGGCCGCGTACATCTGAGTTAAAAACTCGCCCTCCCCGGGTAACCTCAACCGGGAGAACCTCATATGTTTACCCGTTTATAGTAAAGGTAAAGGGCATGAATGTAAAACAAGTCTTGTGAGCTACACCAGAGTGGAAATCAACATATAAACTGAAAAGGGAGCACATATAGACATACAGTCCCCCATTGCACTTTCATGTCGTCAAATTACACTTTTCAGCTTCATTTACTCCTGCCCTCGCCCACATTTAAGGTCTAAACAAGTTCTACCCTCGAAAAAAAACAATTAAAATAAATAAACTTCAGTCCCAAGTTGGCAAACTTTTTTTTTTTTTTTTTTTTTTTTTTTTTTTTTTTTTTTTTTTGGTAATCATGATTTCCGACCTTTTGGCCGACTGATCCATGAGGTTTGAACCCACCACCATACAGACTCAAACCAGGTAAAGCTCTCCCTTTTCAGGAGGTTGGCATGTCCACTTAAGGTTGTTTGCACCTAGCAAGAATTGAACTTGAGACCTCACACATTTTAGAGTGATAGTCACAAGCCCTTTTGCCACTAGGCCACCCTTAAGTGGTTAAGTTTGCAAATATTTCTTAAACCATTTGATAAATTTCCTGTTTGATTAAAAGGTTCTGTTTCTAAATGTCATAGAGACTGAATGGAACAGCTATACGGGAAATTTGACCAACAAAAGAGGGCAACACCAACACTATCCATTTCTAATCATTCATACAAGGCATCCTTAGGAAGTGTTTGAATGTGTGTTTCCAAACTGATTATTGTAACTTGAACCATATGATGTCACTTAGATTAGTACCTAAGTTTATACATTATATCTCAGCAAACCAGATAAGCATTAACTTCATACTTCCTTCGCAAATGCTCAAAAACTCAACTGATTGTTACAACTTCTCTTTACAACACAACCAAACACCCTTTTATTTTCAAGCACTAATAATTCAAATACACAGTTAAACTCCTTACATAATAAGGGAAGTACAATGCGGATCACAATAAATTCAAAATAGAGTTTGGCCACAGATCAAAATATGGATTCTAGTTATAGGAGGTATGGATAACTAACTATGATAAATATAGAACATCCTAAGAATCCAATCATTTCAACACATAAAATGAAAAATCTTAAATAACCAACATAACTAGAAGGAATCATTAACTAAAAATACTTCAAAAATATACTACCATATATGTGACACCAGTGGCAAAGCCTTGATATAAAGGGGACAGGGTGCAGAAAATTTTACAAACTATAGCAAAAGAAAGTACGATTTCATTAATGAACTAACTTGGCAAGCACTAGAAACACAATTGCTTTTGTACCGGGTGAATGAAAGAAAATTTGGGACATTTTACAAAAATGGGTGCGTTTAGTTGATGGAAAGTTTTCTTAATTTTCTTTCTCTAGTTTCTTGAGAACGGAGTAACTCTTATTTCTCCAGGGAACCTTTTAAAAACCGAGAACTCCAAATTCAAGTTCTCTAAATCATAGTTATAATAGCAGAAAAACTGTGTTTCTTAGAAAACATTGCTTGGAAACATCTCATTTTCCAACAACTAAACACACAATAACACTCCCAAGCAAAACTTCATCGATCCCATGACACAGTTAACCCCCTAGTTCCGCCCCCGTTTGACAAGAGACATACATCTTTCCCATTTGCACATGTATTATTTTTAGATACTCAAATTATTCACGCACATAAACCATCTACTATCTCACGTAATACCTAAGACACATCTCAATCCAAACTTAAGGCTTGGCGGAATAAAGCACCCAACCGATTGGGTTGTGAGAGTTGCATTGGGTTGTCCTTGTTGTGGGGTTGTGGATTGCAGTGGGTCGAGGAGCATGTGGGTTGAGGAGGCAACCGATTGGGACAATCGGTCACAAGCACTTTCTAGTGTATTTTAATTTAATTAAAATGTATTCTTGTGGGGTATGTTTTTTTTTTAGTGTAGGCCTGTAGGTCGCCTTACTGTGCCTAAAAGATCGTCTGTAGGTCGCAGAAGATAAAAGCTGATGTAGCAGTAAAAATGTGGGATGATGAGGGTTGTTATTGGGGGTAGCCTAAACCATTAACTCTCGGTTGATGGCATTACATAGATACCCTTTAATCCCATAACATAACATAGATGACAAAAATGCAAGCAATCTAAATTTGGTTAAACATATATGATCTAACCAATAATGACAAAATCCGAAAACAGATAAATGGAATCATACCCAGAATTCTAAACAGCAAAATGAAATAAGATATGGAAATATGAATGGGAAAAAAAAATTACCAAAAGTTAATGATGGAACAAGATCCAGGAGATCCTTAACATGATATGATATGATGATTAATGGGTGGCATGCAAAGGTGGAATATTTGTTTTTGGGATCGGATGATTTACAAATGTTGTTTGCCAAGTCTTTCGCTAAAATTTCCTCGGAACGAAATTTTGGTTAAGTGCCAATTATTATTTTCTTTATGGAAAATTAGAAACTTTTAGATATACCAATGGGCTTGTGGTCCACTGGGCATGTCTTATTCAGTTAAGCGTGCCTAGTGGAGAGTAGTACCGGTTTGAGTGACCAAACTGGGAAGTCCTCCCTTGTGGACCACTGCCCTGTCGGTACGATTTCAAAGTCCTTCAATGAAGGTTTCAACCCACAAGGGTTCGAATCTGGAAAAGGCAGGGTTTACTTCAATTTAAGTGTCGTGCCTTCGGGCGGCTTAAGTTGAAGGTTTTCCCCCCATCGGGTTTCAAATTGGACTTGGATTTCCCCGATGAAAGTCAATTTTCAAAAAAAAACTGTTACACAGTTTATGCCTATTTGTTAAAAGTAGCAGTGAGGACTAGCAGTAAGCTATGGGTTATAACCAGAAGTCACAGCTAATCACTCAGCGATCATCGTTTCTTAAATAAACATTGAAAAAATAACATTCCTAAAAACTAAGCAAAGCTCATTGCTTCTTTGCCGAACGACTACTAAAACCAAAATACTCGTTGCTCACCGCCCCACAAAGCTCACACCACTCAGTGCCACGAATGGTAATGCAATTTCATTAGTGTTTTTAAGTAGTAGCTCATTTTTTTTAATGTTTAATTCAAATTGCGTTCCATTAGCGTGTAATTTTTTAAATTTTGTAACCATTTTAAGATCACACGTCCATTTTTTATGACATGCATACTTTATGTTGTTGAGATGGACGCAAGATTTGACAAATATAAGTTTTTAGGGGGAAAAAAAAGAGTTTTGCAAGCACTGCAAACACGATATATTTATTTTCTTGTTAATTCGTCTATTATAACTCAATAACTAACCCTTTTGATAGATCAAAAATATTAAAGAAAATATGAGATTATGAATGCGAAAAAGAATAAGTTAATTCAAGGGCAAATGTGATTCTACTCTAATATCTAACATCTCAAGTAAGTTGTTAAATTTTTTGATTGTGTATTTCATTATAAATATTATAAATGGGTATTATTACTTTGATTTTTCACATAATGTCGTCTTCAAGTCTAATTTATACAAAACATACATTAGCCAAAAATAGATGTGTGAAAAACTAGACAGGGGGTTTGAATAGTTTTACGTCTTTTTAATTTGTTATAAAAAATTGTTTGAGTGTTTTCTTTACTTTCAAAAATTTAGATTCGATATTATGTGATCTCAAGTCTTGCACAATATATACAACAATAAATATGTATGATATAGCAATAATAATGTAAGTAAAGAAATAAATGAAAAATGGAAAGATCGAACCGCGAGACAAGAGATTTATAGTGGTTCGGCTACAAGGACACCTTCCTTGCCCTACTCCACTCCCCGAGCACCTAACTCGAGAGTTTTCTTCACTATGTCAACAAGCTCCCTTATGGCGGAGAAAACCTTACACACCAATGTACACACCACAACTTCGTCACAACTTGATCACACCTTATACACAACTACTTCACACCTATCTATCTTCACACTTATCTACTTCACAACTATCTTCTTCACAACTATCTTCTTCACAACTATATTCTTCACAACTATCTACTTCCCAACAATCTTCTTCACAACTATCTACTTCCCAACAATCTTCTTCACAACTATCTACTTTCCAACTATCTACTTCACAACAATCTTCTAAACAATCACTCTATCTACACACTAAGCTAATCTATCTTCTACCAAATATTCACAACAAATAACACAAAGAAATATATGTAATGAAGGATGCTCAAACAACTTGGATGTGGAGGTCACAACAAGTTGTAATACTTCTTGTCTTGAAGATTAGAAGTATTCTTCTCTTGCACTTGAGAGGTTGATGTTTGGATCACTTTGAAACAAAGATTTATGTATGTATGATCAAAGGATTTAAAGAATAGAAATGGAGATCTAGAACAGAAAGTTTAGGAGTGCAAAAGGTAAGAAAAATATGTGAGATGAACCAGCATTTATAGGGGAACAATTTACTGTTCTGGAGCGTGGCCGGTCCCCTTAATCATTAAGGGGGCCGCCTATGAATTAAGGGGGTCGCCCCCTCCAGAACGTTGGAATTGTTTGTCCTTTTGTGGGGATGGTTTTTCTGGATGATATTTGCCATTTTTGGTTGGAAATTTGAAATCATATATTTATAATAAATTAAACATATTCTTTTAATACCAAAAATGATTTTGTAAAAGATATAAAATGTTTATGACATTTTATAAAAGTTCTAGTGATTAGAAAAACTTCATTTGATCATAGAATACAATAAACACTTTGTTTATTCATACCTTAAGTGATTTGGATTCTAAATGAAATATTTATCTCTAAATACTTGTTTACGACATAAGTTTTAGTTTAATGAATTTACGTTTTGTGATTATTAAAACATAGAGATGTCGATAGATGTTAACCATGTTTTTAGGCATTATTTATGTCAACAATGTCCCCCTTTTTGATGATTACAAAACCTAAACTCATTAAATTCAAAAATTAATTTTTAGACAAGTATTTAGTGAGTTTTATATTCACTTCTCCCCCTTTTTGTAAAATCAAAAAGGTTATGCGATTAAGCTTCATTAAAGAAGTTAAACGGGTAGACAGCTCCCCCTTGATGTATGCTCCCCCTCATTTGAGGGCACCAAGGAAACGAGCTATGGAATGATTGGCTACAAAAATATGTGAGGGGAACAAGACATATATATATATATATATATATATATATATATATATATATATATATATATATATATATATATATATATATATATATATATGCAAAGCAACAATAATGCAAATAAAAATAGATTCATTCAAGCATATATGAGATGATCATAGAAATGAACATCATTACAATATTCAATATGCTTGAAGCATATTGATTACAATAAAACAAAAGGAACAACATAATCCTAAATTGCCAAAGAGAGCACTTGGACTTGCTTGCAACCCATGGTTGAGTGTTTTATTTGGTTGAAGGGTGCATAATCATAGAGCTTAGTTGTTTGATGGAGAATGATATGGAGTGGAGTATGGAGCGGAAGAGGTGGATCTCACGATGTTGTATCGTGTCAAGGGTGGTATTGGATGAGGACGAGTGAGAAGATATTCGATCCAAGAAATATCTTCACTCAAGTAGAGAATTTGTTTTTGAAGAAAGATGCAACAAGGGCAAAAGTGAGTGTGGTTTGTAAATTGATCCAAGTTGAGAGAGTGAGGTAGGCAATTTGCATAGGGTGATGATGGAGGTTACCCTTTGTTGCGTTGTGCAAGATGCATAGCAAGGAGATCATTAAGATCGTGGATTTGGTTTATTTCATCACGAAACTTTTGCCTTTCCGTGGCAATGTGGAGAGAATCATTGTGTTGATATGGATGAATTGGGGTGGTGTAGTTGGAATTGAAATTGTTGAAAGTGTAGATTGATGATTGATCAAAGTTGTATGGATCATTATAAGTGGTTGGAGGTTGAGATGTGTAGTTTGGCATGAAAGTGGATGTTTGGCCAATGTTGTATGGTTTGTAAAGAGGATCAAATGAATGTCCTTGTGGGTTTGGTGTAATGTTTGGGAAGTAAGTAGTTGGAGGTGTTGAGTGATTTCCAACTTCATTGGTTATGATGGATTTGCTTCGAGGGCTTTTTCTTCTCCAAACGGGTTTCTACGTCATCCTTGCTAGCCTTGAGGCTTTTGGTTTTGGTTTATTTGGAGAGGTCATGATGGGATGAATGGAGAGTTTTGAAGATTGGGATACTTATAGTGTAAGTTTTGTGTGTTTATGGATGGATAAGGTTTGTTTGGGAGATTAGGACAAAATATGTTGGTGAAAATTGGGAAATGTAGGTTGAAATGGGCTAAAAAGCAGAAAAAATTCTGTTATCCCGACCATCAGATGGCCGGTCCCCTTAATTAGGGGGCGGTCCCCTTAATGATTAAGGGGGGCACCTTACATAATTAAGGGGGCTGCCCATCTGGTGTTTTCCAGATTGCCAGAATTGGGTTTTTGGCAGAAAATTTATAGAAAGGTTGTGTTTTTGGATTTTGGATTCAAGCAAATTCAACTCTTCGAGGCAATATAGCATCTAATCTAATCATAATATAGCATATATGCAAAAACATTAAATTAATAGAGCAAACAAGCAATAAATAATAATCCAGAAGTGACAAGTAAAGGCAAGGGCACTTAATCCTAGAGTAACTATCTTAGTTCAAAGGCAAAGGCAACTAGTGAGTGAAAAATTAGTGATGGAATAAGATGACAACATTGTGAGTGATTTTGTCCTAGTGTGTGCCTATATGCAACAAATGTGGAATTGTGATTGTTTCGACTCCTAAATGCAAATAAGCAAACTTCCTAAGAAACAATCCAACATCTCCTTGATTCGATTTTTGCTCGATTCATGAATGTCAATGTTATATATTTGATTATTTATTTTGACGATTCATGTGAGATTTTATGCATGATTTAAGAAAAAGTTTTTATCATTTGTCAACAATGCAAGGAAAGTGGTTTTCATGTATTTCCTAGATGTGAGAATATTTTTAAAGAAAATTTGATTGAGTTTTACAATAATGTATATGCAATAAAAATGAGGTTTCCTAATCTTTAAGTTTGTTCGAAATAGATTCCTAGACTCAAATATGAATAGGTAGATGAAAAATAAGTTTTATGCAAGTAATAAGTAGTGTAAATGCAATAAAATTTAGTCAACTTGTTCCATCATTCCTAATCCTAAACGCAAGTGGTTGAATAATTCATGCTTAAGGGGTTTAGTGAATATATCGCAATGTTATCTTCCGATGCAACCTTTTCTATATATATATATATATATATATATATATATATATATATATATATATATATATATATATATATATATATATCCTTTTTGTACATTATCCCTAAGGAAGTGGTGGCGTATTTCTATATGTTTAGTCCTAGAGTGTTGAACCGGATTTTTACTTAAATCTATCGCACCTTTGTTATCGCACATAATAGGAACATTTTCTAACCTAATGTCATAGTCTATGAGAGCTTGTTTCATCCATAGTGCTTGTTGACATGCCTTTCCAGCGCTTGCATATTCGGCTTCGGTGGTAGAAATAGCAAGAGCGGTTTGCTTATTCGAGAACCAAGATGTTAGACAACATCCCATGAAAGTGCAAATACTGCTAGTTGATGAGTGCTCAAACACTCATCGTTTTTGATATATTTAAACTGCCAAAACGCACAAAAACAATCAAAAAGATATCAAAATACTTAAATTATTCCAGGGATTGTGTTTTATGTGTTTTAGAAGCAAAATGTGCAAAAACAAAGAAAAAACGTACAAAGTTTGCAGTATTGGCAGTTTCAGTCCCCCAAGTTTCAAAACTTGTCAACTTTAGTCCCTATGCATTTATTTTTAAGGAAAAGTCAACCCAAGGTCTTAAAAGTCAAATAAAGTCAAAATATTATAATTGGGTTGCAAGTTTTCATAAATTACATGATTAGTCCCTAAAAATCCAAATATGGCAAAAGTAGTCCCTGGGATTTTTGAAATTTTGAAAAATGTGGAAAAGTGCAAAATTGGTCCTTGAATTATTGGCATTTGGAAACATTGATCCTTTGAAGAAGTTTTGGAAAGTTACACTTCACACCCCTCAACTTTGAAGGAATTGCAAATATGGTCCTTGTGTTAACTATTAACCATCCGGACCCTAAATTACTTAATCCAAAAAAAAACACCCCAAGCCCACCAGGCCCAGTCCCTTATTTTGTTAACCCTCGGTCAACCCAGGTCAACAAGGGTCAAACCAGACCCTTGACCGCCTTCTTCTTCCCAACCAAATCCCAGAAAACCAGGGTATTCATCCCCCCCCCCTCCTCGCCTTTTCAACCACTTCACCCCCCACAATTAATATCCCTACCCACCAACTCCACCACCATTAATGCTCCCCCAATCCCCTCACCAACACCACTAATCCTTACCCGTATAAAAATTGGCGCCAAAATACAAATCAGAGGCTAGGATCAATCAAAGCTCAATTGAACGATGGGGATTTGGTCAGAAGGTCAAAGCAAAGTCTATGGGGCCCTCAGTTTTCAAATTGAAGCCTTGTGGAAGACTTAGGACACTAATTTTAGCTCGATATATATAGTAAAGCTCATAGAAGCTCTTAGTGTGTAATTTTCTTAGCTTATTTGTAGTTTCAGTTTATTTTTAATGTAATGTAACTCTTTTTATTAATGCAAATTCAGTTTGAAGTTTAATTTTCATTTTTCACTTTTCAAAGTCTCATCTCAAATTTCCAAGTTCTAATTAAGGGAAGTAATGTGTGTTTAAGGTACTCAGAAGCTCTTACAAGCTCAGAAACAAGATATTACAAGTATCATAAGCTTGTGTAAACACTTTCAACTCAGTTTTCAATAAAAACTAAAAAAAATAAGAAAAAATAAAAATAAATAAAAAATGGTGATCACTTGGTGTATGAGCATGGAGCACAGTGAATCAAGGAAGGCTGTGGGTTAGGAACATCAGGGGAGGGCATAGGATTGATTGGTTTGGTTCTTTGGTACCTACTCAGTGCTTGGAAGGCTTTGTAAGCTAAAAACTCTTTCATTTTTACTCTTAAGTAGCTTAGGTTGTTTATTTAAGTTCATTGCATTTAAATATTAGCTTATAGATTAGTGGTGACCATCTGTTTGTGTTTATTATTTGTTTAAGTGGACATCTCTTCATTAACTGTTTTAAAAAGGGTGTTTGGTTGTGACTTGTTTGGTGTATTCTAGCTGTGTTACTGAGCATCTATTAGTTTCTATAAGTTGTTTGGGTGTAATAAAGCTTAGGAGAACAAGAGTTTTGGTACAAAAGACTTCCAAAGTCAAAATTACAAAGTTTACACCACCACAGTTAACTGTGGTGGATTTTGAGTTCCAAATCTTGTCATTTCATCAGATAAGCTTGTTATTTAACATAATTCAACTCTAATTTAACTTACAAACATGTTTTCAGTAGGTTAGATTAAGCCAAAAGTTCATTAAAGTCAAACCTTGCAAGTTCTTGAGAAGTCAAATTGTGTAATCTAGAATTTTGAGCAAACTTTGGAGCTTTGTAATTTGTGTAATACAAGGATCTAAGGTCTGAATTTTTACCAACTTGAACTTTACCACTTTGTAGATTTTTGTGAATTTTTCCAGATTTTTAAGAATTTGTTTGCTGGGTCCCACAAGGGCACAAAGTGGCCTGCAGGGCAACCTATCTGCCCTGCTCTCAGATACCTCAGCCATCCACCCAACTTTGGTGGTCTTTTGTGACTGACTCAGGGGGTCCCACACCTCCACTCTTGCACCTTTCAACCCCCTCCTACCCAGGAACAAGGGTTGACCTTTTATTTGACCATTAGACCAGTGGGCCCTACCTTATTTGGACCCTTAACCTTGTCCCATAATCTGCTCAGTCACCAATAAGCTTGTGCTTATTTCTGTGCTTTTTGGCTTATTAAGGCCATCCACTTGATTGAAAGCTGCTTATTATTGTTTGTTAAACTCAGAGAAACCAATCTCAACCATTGTGGACCCCACATTCCTCATTTGAGCTTAAAAACACTCCACAGTCAACAAAAGTCAACTGTGGGTGTAATAAGCATTTGAATTGCTTATTCATTGGGTTAAAACAAAAGTGTTTTTATTAAAGTTAGTTGTTTTTAGCTTATTATCAGTTTAGAAAAAGAAAAAATCCAAAAAATCAATTTTAAAAATAGTGATAGCTTCTATTTAATAGGATTTATCAATTTAATTTTCTTTTTAATTAATTTCTAAGTAATATATCACTTTTATATTTTTAGAAATTATATTTTAGGTTAAAATAATTTTACAAATTTTTCCCGATTTTTATTTTGTCATTTAGTGGTATTTCTAATTAATTTTAGTTTAATTTAGTTTTAATTAATATTAATCAATTAAATAGCATAATTAGTTTTTAAATAGTATAACCTAGTTTTTATAATTTTTATAGCTTTTATTTTAGTTAAAACATTTTTATAAATTTTTCTAGAATTTTTACTGTTCATTTTCTATTTTTTATAATATAATTAGTTTAATTAGTAATTAATAAGTAATTAGAATAATAATTAATTAATTAGCTTAAAAATACTTAGAATTAACTTTTTATAATTTTTTAGGATTCCTGTAATGGTTAATTAGATTTATAAAATTTTTCTTAATTTTCTAAGTCTTTTTAGTATTTTTAATAATTCTAATCAATTTAATTAGTATTAAATAGATAATTAGTAATTAATTAATATTAAATAATTAAATAGTGTAAAAATAATTTTTATTTTTCTTAAAATTTTCTTTAATTAATAGGATTGTAAAAATACCAATTTTACACTTTTAACCCTCCCAGTCCTCCAGTTGTACTTTTTGTTTTATTCGTCTGAATACGTTTTTTAATTAAAACGTACGTTTTCAGGTTTAGCTCAAATCTTCGTACTCCAAATTCCCGTAACCATTCACGTAGCTTTCCTAAGCTATATTTGTTAATAATTTCCACATAATTTTCACAACAAACCTTTTTCTGTGAATAACACCCGATCACGATTACGCTATAGTTACATTTCACACCTCAACGGGATTTAACGACCCGGTGATACATTATATTACCCGGAGCATTGACCTAGACTATTTGACTTTGTTGACCATTATTTGGTCAATATAAGTTAGGTGGTTCGGGCTCAATCAACTTTTGGCGCCGCTGCCGGGGAGGTGTGCGCGTTTCTGTAGCGTTTTTCGAGATTAGTGTTATCTCACCTCACTCATTGTACAAATACCATCACTTGTGAATATTTTCAAAATCAAAACACATAAAAAATGTCATTGACACTTTTCCTAAAGTGTTGAAACACCGAAAAAAAAAAAGTAAAAAACCAACAAAACATATCGTAACGTTTTCTGATTCGGTTTTCTTTTAAGGTGATTCTTGAAGAGAAACGAATCTGGATTACGGGACGATAACAAAAATATTGTCCAAAAAGTTTTTATCCCTAGTGCATGCGCACTCGTTCTTCAAGGTCTACTAGCCCATTACGTGAGCTGGTTCAGAGACCTCGAAGACCTCGTAGACGTTCTGCACCATCAGTCGGGTCTGAAATCCGTACTGTTCCACCTCCAGCTGTCATCATGGCAGCTGAACCCACTATGAACGAGCTTCTCCAAGCACCCGTCGAGGGTTACAGAGATGCTATCGTTGTTCCAACAATCATGGCCGATAATTTTGAGCTTAAAACAGGATTAATAAATCTGGCCACATCACGTCAATTCTACGGTTATGAGAGGGACGATCCTCAAGATCACATTCGATGGTTCAATAAAATCACTTACACCATCAAATGCAAAGATGTCCCCTCTGATGCAATCAAACTTCTTCTCTTCCCATTCTCCCTGGAGGGACAAGCCCGGATTTGGCTTGAAAAACAACCCCCACGATCTATTGAGACTTGGGAAGATCTTGTGAAAAAGTTCGTGAATGAATTCTTTCCTCCTTCCAAAACCACGAGTCTCAAGAATGAGATCATGAAATTCACTCAGAAATTTGATGAATCCTTTAGTGAGGCATGGGATCGATACAAGGAATTGCTCCGAAAATGTCCTCACCACGGTTTCTCTGATCTCATGACACTTGATACTTTCTACAATGGTGTAAGCCAATCTGATCAAGACTCTCTAAATGCCTCCGCTGGAGGTAACTTCTTGAATCGCACCAGAAAGGAAGCTTTAGAAATCATTGAGAATAAATCTAAGGTCCGCATTCCCCGAAGCAGATCTATTGTTTCCCAAAGGGATGTTGTTCCTTCTTCCTCATCGCCCGTGGCTCAGTCTAGCACCGATGCTAGACTTGACAAACTCACGGAAGCTGTCCATGCATTTGTTCTCGCCCAAAGCAAGAAAGATTCTTCTCCTTCTCCACAAGCTGAAATAAAAAAGATAGAAGTTTGTGTCACTTGTGGTGGTCCACATTCATATTATAATTGCCCTGCCACCGAAGGCAATCCATTCGAAGTAAATGCAATAGCCGGCAATTCCAACCAAGGAGGTAACCAATACCGTCCTCAAGTGGAACCAAATTACCGGGCTAGCAATCAGGGTGGACCACCCGGTTTTCCTCAAAATCCAAATAGGTTTAATCCTAATCCACCAAGGGGGCCTAATTTGCAAAATCAAAATTCTGCCCCCGTCAATCAGTACCCACCCCAAAGGGGTAATCAAGGGTATTCAGCTCCAAATTATCAAGATCCCCTCTCAAACGAGCTCAATAACTACATCAAAGTTAATGAGACCAAAATGAGGGCAATGCAAAATCAAATCTCAAATTTGAAGAATGATTTCCAATCATCAATAGCCAAACAGGGTCAAGAGCTGAAGAGTGAGTTGATGCAAACAAACAACAAAATTGATCAAAACCAAGGCAAGATTGAAAATATGCTTGCCAGTCTTATGAATCATCTCACTCCACCCTCTACATCAGGAGGTCTCCCGGCTAATACAATTGTTAACCCCAAGGGTGAACTCAAAGCTATTACTACACGAAGTGGTAAAGCTTATGAAGAGCCGCCAGTTCCTCCTGTTTCTCCTCTTCCTCCTATGCCTCCTCCTCTTTATTCCGAGGAAGTTGAAATTGAGCCTGAGGCAACCACGGACAAGGTGCAATTTACTAGCCCACGAAGTACCGCACACGTCCACCCTCAGGTTGTTCCAGAAATTGTACCAAAATCTGGACTTGTACCAAAACCGGGAGTTGTATTTGAACCATCAACAACTCCTGGAGAGAACCCTAAATCCAAACCTTCACTACCATACCCGTCAAGACTTAATGAGCAAAAGCTCCGCGAAAAGGCGAGTCACCAAATGGATAAGTTTTATCAAATCTTTCAAGATTTGCACTTTGACGTTAGCCTTGCGGATGCTATCATCCTGATGCCCAAATTCGCATCGATGATCAAGAACTTGTTAAGCAACAAGGAAAAATTGTACGAAATGGCAAAGACTCCTCTGAACGAAAACTGCTCAGCAGTTATCTTAAAGAAGCTTCCGAAGAAGCTTGGAGACCCTGGGAGATTTCTCATTCCATGTGTTTTCCCTGGGATGGTTGAGTGCTTCGCCTTAGCTGATCTTGGCGCTAGCATCAACCTGATGCCTTACTCAGTGTGGGAGAAACTGTCTCTTCCTCAACTCACTCCTACGTGCATGACTCTCGAGCTTGCCGACCGTTCAATCTCTCATCCTCTCGGCATTGCCGAAGATGTATTCGTGAAAGTAGGAAAGTTCCATTTCCCCGCTGACTTCGTTGTTGTTAAGTTCGATGCTGACCCACGTGTTCCTCTCATTCTTGGGAGAGGATTCTTAAGGACGGGTCGTGCGTTAATTGATGTGCACGAAGAGGAAATAACTCTTCGTGTTGGTAATGAAGCTGTAACCTTTGACCTCGATCAAACTTCGAGGTACTCCTCTAACTATGACGCCGAAACGGTTAACCGAATTGATGTCATTGATGTCGCGTCTGAGGAGTACGCTCAAGAGGTTTTAGGTTTTGTCGATGATTCTTCGAGTGAAAACTTCACTCCATCTTCTCACCCCATTATTGCCAATTCTTCTCCTTCCCTCACTCCGTTTGAGGGAAGTGACTTCATCTTCTCAGAAGAAATTGAGACCTTTCTCAAAAGTGATTCGATTCCCGATGGAATTGATAACCAAGAGATCGACCTCGAGAGGGATATTCACCTGCTGGAAAAATTGTTAAACGAAGATCCCTCACATCTTCCTGTTCTACCACAAATACTTCATAAGGAGGAAGTCAAAAATGTTGAGAAAACTGATGACTTTCCCGCGGTTGAACTTAAGGACTTGCCACCTCATCTTGAGTACGCATTTCTGGAGGGTGATGATAAATTACCCGTCATAATTGCTAAAGACTTAGGTGTTGAGGAAAAGGCTGCTCTTATACAGGTTTTGAAGTCTCATAAACGAGCAATTGCTTGGCGTCTCTCCGATATCAAAGGCATCGACCTTGAGTTCTGTACTCACAAAATATTAATGGAGGATGACTTCAAACCTGCGGTCCAACATCAAAGAAGGGTGAATCCAAAAATTCACGAGGTTATCAAACAAGAGGTTTTAAAACTTCTTGATGCTGGATTGATTTACCCTATCTCGGACAGTCCTTGGGTCAGCCCAGTTCATTGCGTTCCAAAAAAGGGTGGCATTACTGTTGTCACAAACGAGGAAAATGAGTTAATTCCAACTCGTTTGGTTATGGGTTGGCGCGTCTGCATTGATTATCGTAAATTGAATGACGCCACCCGTAAGGATCATTTTCCTCTGCCCTTTATGGATCAGATGCTCGAGAGATTAGCGGGGAATGAGTACTATTGCTTCCTCGATGGTTTCTTGGGTTACTTTCAGATCCCCATTGACCCGCAAGACCAAGAAAAGACCACTTTTACGTGCCCCTATGGAACCTTCGCATATAAACGTATGCCATTTGGTCTATGTAATGCTCCGGGCACGTTTCAAAGATGTATGATGGCCATTTTCTCCGACATGATCGGGAAAAGTATGGAGGTCTTTATGGACGATTTCTCGGTCATTGGGGATTCGTTTAAATCATGTCTCTCCCATTTAGACAGTATGCTAAAACGTTGTGAAGACACAAAGTTATGTCTAAATTGGGAGAAAAGTCACTTTATGGTCAAAGAGGGCATTGTCCTCGGCCATAAAATTTCAAAAAATGGGATGGAGGTTGACCGTGCCAAAGTGGACGTCATTGCTAAATTGCCTCATCCCACGACTGTGAAAGGTGTTAGGAGCTTTTTGGGTCACGCCGGTTTTTACCGTAGGTTTATTCAAGATTTTTCTAAAATCGCCCGGCCTATGACCCATCTCCTCGAGAAGGATGCTCCTTTTATCTTCTCCCCTGAGTGCATCGAAGCCTTTGAAACATTAAAGAAAAGGCTTACCGAGGCACCGATTCTTGTTGCCCCCGATTGGGACTTGCCCTTCGAGCTCATGTGTGATGCTAGTGATTATGCTATAGGGGCAGTCTTGGGGCAACGCAAAACAAAACATTTTCAGCCTATACACTATGCCAGCAAGACTATGACCGAGGCACAAAGTCATTACACTACCACTGAAAAAGAATTATTAGCTGTGGTGTATGCTTTTGAAAAATTCCGGCCATACTTGATTCTGACTAAAAGCATAGTGTATACGGATCATTCGGCTTTGAAGTATCTATTTGCAAAACAAGATGCAAAGCCGAGACTCCTCCGATGGGTTCTCCTCCTTTAGGAATTTGATATCATTATTCGTGATAAAAAAGGAGCTGAGAACCTGGCTGCTGATCATCTCTCCCGTCTTGAAAACCCTCACCAAAATGCTTTCGAGAAAAAGGAAATAAATGAAACATTTCCTCTCGAGACCCTCAATGTGGTTTCATTTCGTGGAGACTCGATTACCCCATGGTTTGCCGACTTTGCAAACTATCTTGCGGGTAACTTCATTGTGAAAGGGATGTCGTCCCAACAAAAAAATAAATTTTTCAAAGATGTCAAACATTACTTTTGGGACGACCCCTACTTGTTCAAGATATGCGCGGATCAAGTCATCCGGCGGTGTGTGTATGGTCAGGAAGCCAATGAAATTTTAAAGGCTTGCCATGCTGGTCCCACGGGGGGCCACCACAATCCCAACTACACCGCCAAAAAGGTGTTTGATTCCGGCTTTTATTGGCCCTCAATCTACAAGGATGCCCAGGAATTAGTCAAGTCCTGTGACGCTTGTCAGCGCCACGGGAATATTTCACAAAGAAATGAAATGCCTCAGAATGCAATTCAAGTTTGTGAAATCTTTGATATCTGGGGCATCGACTTTATGGGGCCATTTCCATCCTCTCACGGCAATAAATACATACTCGTGGCAGTTGACTACTTGTCAAAATGGGTTGAAGCGAAAGCTTTACCCACAAATGATGCCCGAGTAGTTGTGAAATTTTTTAAAACTCTTTTTGCCCGATTCGGAACTCCACGTGCTATTATTAGTGATCGTGGTACGCACTTCTGTAATGACAAATTTGACAAAGTCATGCAAAAATACGGTGTAACTCACCGTCTTTTTACCGCGTACCACCCTCAAACAAGTGGACAAGTCGAAGTGTCCAATCGGGGCATTAAAAGAATATTGGAGAGAACTGTAGGTGAGAATCGTGTATCATGGTCGGACAAATTAGATGATGCACTTTGGGCTTTCCGTACGGCTTACAAAACACCCATTGGGTGTACGCCTTATAAACTTGTGTACGGGAAAGCGTGCCATCTTCCGATCGAGCTTGAGCATAAAGCCTATTGGGCCCTCAAGCATGCCAATTTCGACCTCAGAACGGCGGGTGATCACAGAAAAGTTCAACTAAATGAATTAAACGAACTTCGTGATCAAGCTTACGAGAACTCTTTGATCTATAAACAAAAGATAAAGAAGATTCATGACTCAAAAATCAAAAACCGCGTTTTTAACGTTGGTGATCGAGTCCTTCTTTTCAACTCTAGACTCAAGATCTTCTCGGGAAAGCTCAAAACCCGATGGACTGGTCCATTCACTATCACAAAAGTTTATCCTTATGGTACCGTCGAATTATCTCAAAATGACGGTCCAAATTTCAAAGTGAATGGACATCGGTTGAAACACTACTTTGGAGAGGACGTACCATCCATGGTCGTCCCGGATCTCCAAACTTTCCCAAGGACAATTGAATTCGGGGATAGAGTCAAGCTAGCGACTCGATGATCAAAAACTAGCAGCAATACGGGTTTTCACCCGTATCTCTGATTCTTTCTATTTTCTACCACCAAGTGTGGGGGAATGGCCAACCCCCCGCTGTTTGAGAAAAAAATGTATATATGTATAGAAGCTTAAAAAAAAAAAAAAAAAAAAAAAATTGTTGTATATATATAGAAATAAAGTGAAAATGGTATGTCCACAGTTAGATTCGAATCTTGGCTTTTTACGTTCATAGCTTCGGCATAATAGCCGGGACTTTGAATATTGAGGGCAATATTCATTTCTAAGCGTGGGGGGGGAAATTCTAACGAATTTTATCAAAATATCTTTCAAGTACCCCCGTTTTTGGCCAAAATTTTCAAAATTTTTCACTTTATTTCAAAATTTTTGTGGTAATCAGTCCGCCTTGTCTAAGCGACAAAAGGGATTGGCTAGTCCAGGAGCAAACGGCTCTTGGTAAAGACAACTCAAATCCGTTGACGGCTGGCAATTTGCCCAAAATTGTATGGTTTATCAACTCCCCGAAAACAAATGAGTTGGCTAGCCCGCAAGATTATGGCTTGTGGTAAAGGCCGTGGAAAAATCCATAATTGGTAATCAGCTCACCAAGATGTTGACTAGGTCCATCAAGAGTTGGCTAGTCCAGGAGCAAACGGCTCTTGGTAAAGACTTAACAAATCCGTTGGAAGCTGGTGGTTTGCTCAAAATCACACGGTTATCAGGTGTGCCACAGTTCTTACACCTGGCTACTCCAGAAGTGATGGATTTTGGTAAAGAGTTTAAAATCCATCAAGTTTTCTAAAAAGATTGCTAGGGACTAGCAATAGTTCAGTGTGGGGGATTGATGAGTGCTCAAACACTCATCGTTTTTGATATATTTAAACTGCCAAAACGCACAAAAACAATCAAAAAGATATCAAAATACTTAAATTATTCCAGGGATTGTGTTTTATGTGTTTTAGAAGCAAAATGTGCAAAAACAAAGAAAAAACGTACAAAGTTTGCAGTATTGGCAGTTTCAGTCCCCCAAGTTTCAAAACTTGTCAACTTTAGTCCCTATGCATTTATTTTTAAGGAAAAGTCAACCCAAGGTCTTAAAAGTCAAATAAAGTCAAAATATTATAATTTGGTTGCAAGTTTTCATAAATTACATGATTAGTCCCTAAAAATCCAAATATGGCAAAAGTAGTCCCTGGGATTTTTGAAATTTTGAAAAATGTGGAAAAGTGCAAAATTGGTCCTTGAATTATTGGCATTTGGAAACATTGATCCTTTGAAGAAGTTTTGGAAAGTTACACTTCACACCCCTCAACTTTGAAGGAATTGCAAATATGGTCCTTGTGTTAACTATTAACCATCCGGACCCTAAATTACTTAATCCAAAAAAAAAACACCCCAAGCCCACCAGGCCTAGTCCCTTATTTTGTTAACCCTCGGTCAACCCAGGTCAACAAGGGTCAAACCAGACCCTTGACCGCCTTCTTCTTCCCAACCAAATCCCAGAAAACCAGGGTATTCATCCCCCCCTCCTCGCCTTTTCAACCACTTCACCCCCCACAATTAATATCCCTACCCACCAACTCCACCACCATTAATGCTCCCCCAATCCCCTCACCAACACCACTAATCCTTACCCGTATAAAAATTGGCGCCAAAATACAAATCAGAGGCTAGGATCAATCAAAGCTCAATTGAACGATGGGGATTTGGTCAGAAGGTCAAAGCAAAGTCTATGGGGCCCTCAGTTTTCAAATTGAAGCCTTGTGGAAGACTTAGGACACTAATTTTAGCTCGATATATATAGTAAAGCTCATAGAAGCTCTTAGTGTGTAATTTTCTTAGCTTATTTGTAGTTTCAGTTTATTTTTAATGTAATGTAACTCTTTTTATTAATGCAAATTCAGTTTGAAGTTTAATTTTCATTTTTCACTTTTCAAAGTCTCATCTCAAATTTCCAAGTTCTAATTAAGGGAAGTAATGTGTGTTTAAGGTACTCAGAAGCTCTTACAAGCTCAGAAACAAGATATTACAAGTATCATAAGCTTGTGTAAACACTTTCAACTCAGTTTTCAATAAAAACTAAAAAAAATAAGAAAAAATAAAAATAAATAAAAAATGGTGATCACTTGGTGTATGAGCATGGAGCACAGTGAATCAAGGAAGGCTGTGGGTTAGGAACATCAGGGGAGGGCATAGGATTGATTGGTTTGGTTCTTTGGTACCTACTCAGTGCTTGGAAGGCTTTGTAAGCTAAAAACTCTTTCATTTTTACTCTTAAGTAGCTTAGGTTGTTTATTTAAGTTCATTGCATTTAAATATTAGCTTATAGATTAGTGGTGACCATCTGTTTGTGTTTATTATTTGTTTAAGTGGACATCTCTTCATTAACTGTTTTAAAAAGGGTGTTTGGTTGTGACTTGTTTGGTGTATTCTAGCTGTGTTACTGAGCATCTATTAGTTTCTATAAGTTGTTTGGGTGTAATAAAGCTTAGGAGAACAAGAGTTTTGGTACAAAAGACTTCCAAAGTCAAAATTACAAAGTTTACACCACCACAGTTAACTGTGGTGGATTTTGAGTTCCAAATCTTGTCATTTCATCAGATAAGCTTGTTATTTAACATAATTCAACTCTAATTTAACTTACAAACATGTTTTCAGTAGGTTAGATTAAGCCAAAAGTTCATTAAAGTCAAACCTTGCAAGTTCTTGAGAAGTCAAATTGTGTAATCTAGAATTTTGAGCAAACTTTGGAGCTTTGTAATTTGTGTAATACAAGGATCTAAGGTCTGAATTTTTACCAACTTGAACTTTACCACTTTGTAGATTTTTGTGAATTTTTCCAGATTTTTAAGAATTTGTTTGCTGGGTCCCACAAGGGCACAAAGTGGCCTGCAGGGCAACCTATCTGCCCTGCTCTCAGATACCTCAGCCATCCACCCAACTTTGGTGGTCTTTTGTGACTGACTCAGGGGGTCCCACACCTCCACTCTTGCACCTTTCAACCCCCTCCTACCCAGGAACAAGGGTTGACCTTTTATTTGACCATTAGACCAGTGGGCCCTACCTTATTTGGACCCTTAACCTTGTCCCATAATCTGCTCAGTCACCAATAAGATTGTGCTTATTTCTGTGCTTTTTGGCTTATTAAGGCCATCCACTTGATTGAAAGCTGCTTATTATTGTTTGTTAAACTCAGAGAAACCAATCTCAACCATTGTGGACCCCACATTCCTCATTTGAGCTTAAAAACACTCCACAGTCAACAAAAGTCAACTTTGGGTGTAATAAGCATTTGAATTGCTTATTCATTGGGTTAAAACAAAAGTGTTTTTATTAAAGTTAGTTGTTTTTAGCTTATTATCAGTTTAGAAAAAGAAAAAAATCCAAAAAATCAATTTTAAAAATAGTGATAGCTTCTATTTAATAGGATTTATCAATTTAATTTTCTTTTTAATTAATTTCTAAGTAATATATCACTTTTATATTTTTAGAAATTATATTTTAGGTTAAAATAATTTTACAAATTTTTCCCGATTTTTATTTTGTCATTTAATGGTATTTCTAATTAATTTAGTTTTAATTAATATTAATCAATTAAATAGCATAATTAGTTTTTAAATAGTATAACCTAGTTTTTATAATTTTTATAGCTTTTATTTTAGTTAAAACATTTTTATAAATTTTTCTAGAATTTTTACTGTTCATTTTCTATTTTTTATAATATAATTAGTTTAATTAGTAATTAATAAGTAATTAGAATAATAATTAATTAATTAGCTTAAAAATACTTAGAATTAACTTTTTATAATTTTTTAGGATTCCTGTAATGGTTAATTAGATTTATAAAATTTTTCTTAATTTTCTAAGTCTTTTTAGTATTTTTAATAATTCTAATCAATTTAATTAGTATTAAATAGATAATTAGTAATTAATTAATATTAAATAATTAAATAGTGTAAAAATAATTTTTATTTTTCTTAAAATTTTCTTTAATTAATAGGATTGTAAAAATACCAATTTTACACTTTTAACCCTCCCAGTCCTCCAGTTGTACTTTTTGTTTTATTCGTCTGAATACGTTTTTTAATTAAAACGTACGTTTTCAGGTTTAGCTCAAATCTTCGTACTCCAAATTCCCGTAACCATTCACGTAGCTTTCCTAAGCTATATTTGTTAATAATTTCCACATAATTTTCACAACAAACCTTTTTCTGTGAATAACACCCGATCACGATTACGCTATAGTTACATTTCACACCTCAACGGGATTTAACGACCCGGTGATACATTATATTACCCGGAGCATTGACCTAGACTATTTGACTTTGTTGACCATTATTTGGTCAATATAAGTTAGGTGGTTCGGGCTCAATCACTAGTGCTCTTTCTATCTACGTAGTCTCCCGCATGATCCGAATCCTCATAGACGATGGTTTCTATGCTGGATCCCTTAGGATACCATAATCCTAAGTGTATAGTGCCTTTAATGTATCGGAAGATACGCTTAACCGCTTCTAGGTGAGAGGTTTTGGGATCCTCTTGAAAACGGGCACAAAGGCAGACACTAAACATGATATCGGGTCTACTTGCCGTTAAGTATAGTAAACTACCTATCATTCCTCTATACTTAGTATTATCTACGGACTCACCTTCATCATCCTTTGTGAGTTTTACTTCCGTAGACATGGGAGTTTTCATGGGTTTTGAGTCTTTTAGGCCAAATTTCTTAAGCATTTTCTTAATGTACTTAGATTGGTTAAAGAATATTCAATCTTCTAATTGTTTTATTTGTAATCCTAGGAAGAAGTTTAGTTCACCCATCATACTCATCTCGAACTCATCATGCATGATTTTGGCAAATTCATCACACATTTCTTGACAAGTCGATCCAAATATAATGTCGTCAACATATATTTGAACAATGATGAGATTTGGGTCTTTCTGTTTAGTGAAAAGAGTGTTATCTACCATTCCTATGGAATAATTATGTTTAATAAGAAAAGCTTTTAATCGATCATACCAAGCCTTAGGAGCTTGTTTGAGTCCATATAAAGCTTTCTTTAACTTATAAACACAATCAGGTTTTGCGAAGTCAATGAATCCTGGAGGTTGTGCCACATAAACCTCCTCATTGATAAAACCGTTGAGGAATGCACTTTTCACATCCATTTGGAATAACTTAAAGTTTAGGGCGCATGCATAGGCAAGTAATATCCTAATAGATTCTAGTCTAGCTACGGGGGCATAAGTTTCGTCATAATCAATTCCTTCTTGTTGATTATAACCTTGGGCAACTAACCTAGCTTTGTTCCTAGTTACTATTCCATTTTCATCTAACTTATTCCTATATACCCATTTAGTTCCTATGGTGGTCATGTTCATTGGATTTAGGACTAATTCCCAAGCATCATTTGCCTTAAATATGTTTAATTCTTCTTGCATAGTTATAACCCAACTTTCATCTTTTAATGCTTCATTAATATTCTTAGGTTCTATTGGTGAGAGGAAACAAAAGAAGTTATTTTTATCTTGGGCTTGTGACCTAAGGGTTCTTTGATTAAGATGACCTATTATATTATCTAATGGATATGATTTAGATTCTTTAATATTCACAATTTCGTTATTTCCTAAGTCAATGTCTTCATTATCATTTCCTATGGGTTTTGTTATACTAACCTCAATAGCTTCATCTTCAACTAAATCATCATCTTCTAAAGGTAATGTTTTAGGAGGTGGTGGTGTTACATAAAATGTTACATTTAATGATTCTTCTACTTTCATAGAGTGTTTGTTAAGTATTATATATGCTTTACTATTTTGTGAGTACCCTAAAAATATTCCTTCATATGATTTTGGGTCAAACTTAGTAAGGTAATCTTTAGTGTTTAAAATGTAACATTTACTTCCAAATACCCTAAAGTAGCTTAAGTTAGGTTTTCTACCTCTTAGTAACTCATAAGGAGTTTTTCCTAAAATTCTCCTAATTGATACCCTATTAATAATATATGTTGATGTATCTACAGCGTGACACCAAAATTTTTGTGGGATGGATTGTTCATTTAACATTGTTCTACTTATTTCTTGTAGTGACCTATTTTTTCTTTCTACTACGCCATTTGATTGAGGAGTACGAGGAGCAGAGAAATTGTGAGATATTCCATTTAAATCACAATATTTTCCGAATTGTACTTCATTGTCAAATTCCCTACCATGGTCCTTCCTAATGGCTACTATTGTGCATCCTAATTTATTTTGAATCATTTTACTAAATATTTCGAATTTTTCAAAGGCTTGGGTTTTGTCACTTAAGAACCTAGTCCACTTGTATCGTGAATAGTCATCTACTATTACTAAGGTATATTTGTTTCCTCCATAGCTCCGCACAGCGGATGGACCAAATAGATCCATATGTAACAATTCTAGGCACCTAGTAGTGGATACTATATTCTTAGCTTTGTGACTAGCATGAACTTGCTTTCCAATTTTACATGCATCACAAAAATGCTTGTCATATCTTAGGTTAGGCAAGTTTCTTATAACTAGTTCTTTAGAGGCCAAAGATTGTATTTGTTGCATGTTTGCATGTCCTAATCTCCTATGCCACAGTGTGGAGTTTTCGTCTAGGGTTGTTAGGCGTATCCTATCTTCCGGTTTGTTTCCTAGTTTCATAACATATATGCCTCCTTTTCTAATTCCTCTACCTATGATTTTTCCATTCTTAACTATTTCGATATCCTCTTCGGTAAAGGTAGTCCTACATTTATTATCGCATATTTGGCCTATACTAAGCAAGTTATATGTTAAATTATCTACATGCTCAACATTTTCAATAGTAAGTGAGTCTTGAGAAATCGTACCTTTGCCAATGATTTTTCTACGCAAGTCACTACCGAAAATAACGTTACCTCCATTGTATGCCTTATACGTAGAAAATAGCTTGCGGTTCCCCGTCATGTGCCTCGAACATCCGCTATCCTTGATCCATTCGTCAGGCTCTAAGTCAATTCCTAAACATATTTCATCGGTTGCTTTGGCCACAAAACATTTTTGGTCTCTTGGTTTTTCCACTTCTTCTTTGTCATTATCACTACATGTTCCACTAATAAAGGCGCCTTGATTTTCATAACCCGGCGGATTTAGACATTCACCAATGAGATGATTTGGACTTCCACATCTAAAGCACTTTCTTTTCCCGTAGTTATTGCTTCTATTTCTTTGGAACGACTTTCTTTCGTCTCTTGGTAATCTAGTGAATCTTCCTCGTCTTTTGAAGAATTTCTTGAATTCTCTTACGGCCATTGCATATTCTTCGTCTTCACTCTCGTCACTTGAGTCATCATCGTCACTAGGTTCTTTTTTGGCTTTTAGAGCAATGGATTTGGTTTGTTCTTTCTTGACTTTGACCATTTCTGAATCTCTTCTTATAATTTCTTCATGGACCTTCAAGTTGCCAATAAGTTCATCAAGTGATAACGTCATCAAATTCTTTGATTCTTCAATTGTTGTGACCTTAGCTCGCCATTTTAGATGCAATGCCCTAAGAAATTTTCTAACACAATTTTAACTAGAAAATGTCTCATCAAGTGCTTTTAAACTTGTGATAATAGTGTCAAATTTAGCAAAAGCATTATCAATTGATTCCTCTTCCGGAATTGTAAATTGTTCATACTGTTGTACAAGGAGATCTATTTTATTATCTTTGACTTAACTATTACCTTGGTGAGTAATAAGTAGTGATTCCCAAATTTCTTTGGCGGTTTTACACATAAAAATTCTTTCATATTCTTTGCGCGGTAACGCATTATAAATTACCATTTTAGCTTCATTGTTTTTGACTAGTTTCTTTTTCAAATCATCATTTTGTTTTTCAAAAGGTACAATTTCATCCTTTTTAGTTTCCGGATTTTGTTGAGTGGGAAGAAAATCACCAAAGGTAATAACATGCCAAAGATCAAGATCTTTAGATTTCACATAAGTTTCGAATATATTTTTCCAATATAAAAATCCATCACTTTCAAATAGTGGTGGTCGTTTCATAGATTGCCCTTCTAAATATTTTTCAGATTCCATAGATCGTTGCAAGTTTTAAAATACAATATATTTTAAAAATCTTGCTAGACGTGGCTCCTGATACCAATTGTGGAAAACTAGAAGGGGGGGGGGGGGTTGAATAGTTTTACGTCTTTTTAATTTGTTATAAAAAATTGTTTGAGTGTTTTCTTTACTTTCAAAAATTTAGATTCGATATTATGTGATCTCAAGTCTTGCACAATATATACAACAATAAATATGTATGATATAGCAATAATAATGTAAGTAAAGAAATAAATGAGAGATGGAAAGATCGAACCGCGAGACAAGAGATTTATAGTGGTTCGGTTACAAGGACACCTTCCTTGCCCTACTCCACTCCCCGAGCACCTAACTCGAGAGTTTTCTTCACTATGTCAACAAGCTCCCTTATGGCGGAGAAAACCTTACACACCAATGTATACACCACAACTTGATCACACCTTATACACAACTACTTCACACCTATCTATCTTCACACCTATCTACTTCACAACTATCTTCTTCACAACTATATTCTTCACAACTATCTACTTCCCAACAATCTTCTTCACAACTATCTACTTCCCAACAATCTTCTTCACAACTATCTACTTTCCAACTATCTACTTCACAACAATCTTCTAAACAATCACTCTATCTACACACTAAGCTAATCTATCTTCTACCAAATATTCACAACAAATAACACAAAGAAATATATGTAATGAAGGATGCTCAAACAACTTGGATGTGGAGGTCACAACAAGTTGTAATACTTCTTGTCTTGAAGATTAGAAGTATTCTTCTCTTGCACTTGAGAGGTTGATGTTTGGATCACTTTGAAACAAAGATTTATGTATGTATGATCAAAGGATTTAAAGAATAGAAATGAAGATCTAGAACAGAAAGTTTAGGAGTGCAAAAGGTAAGCAAAATCTGTGAGATGAACCAGTATTTATAGGGGAACAATTTACTGTTTTGGAGCCGGTCCCCTTAATCATTAAGGGGGCCGCCTATGAATTAAGGGGGCCGCCCCCTCCAGAATGTTGGAATAGTTTGTCCTTTTGTAGGGAAGGTTTTTCTGGATAATATTTGCCATTTTTGGTTGGAAATTTGAAATCATATATTTATAATGAATTAAACATATTCTTTTAATACCAAAAATGATTTTGTAAAAGATATAAAATGTTTATGACATTTTATTAAAGTTCTAGTGATTAGAAAAATTTCCTTTGATCATAGAATGCAATAAACACTTTGTTTATTCATACCTTAAGTGATTTGGATGCAAAATGAAATATTTATCTCTAAATACTTGTTTACGACATAAGTTTTAGTTTAATGAATTTACGTTTTGTGATTATTAAAACATAGAGATGTCGATGGATGTTAACCATGTTTTTAGGCATTATTTATGTCAACAAGATGTGAGTGTTTGTTCAAAAAAAAGTAAGAACACTGTTCACATAGTTACTGTTCATAAATAAATAAGGTTAAAAAATTATGACAAAAATACATCGTTGGTCCCTAAACTTTCCCAAAAACATCACCATGCCCCCTAAGTTCTAAAAAACGTCTCCGTGAGTCCCTTTTTCAGTTTTTGAGGTCGATTGCGTCCCTTGACCCATTTTCCGTTAGTCAATGCCCAGTTATATCTCATAAAATCCCGTTATTCCTGTTAAATGTCTATTTTGCCCATATATAAGCTCATCTATCTACCATTTTCTTCAATTCATCCGAACCAAATATCATCCATCTCCCTTATAGAGATAAACATCCCACGTCTCCCCCCCCCCATGTTACTCAGATCTCCAACGACCACTACAACACCGCCGCCGCCGACAATGATGTCCGATCGATCTATCGGTCCAACAGGTACTCGATCCCAAACAACCAGTTAGGTTTGAAACTTGATATTGATATAGGAATTTAGTATTGTGGGATGTTATATTAAGTTAGTTAAAGTTTGTTACTTTTCTTAGTTAGGTTTGATCTTTATTGAGAAATTGTGAGATTTAAGATGCGGGTATGGTGAATTAACGTTGTTTATTGGTTAAAGTATCGTACTTTTGATTGATAGTTGATTCTTAGAAGTTTTTGACATTGGTTTATGGAATTTTTTGTTGTATTATATATTTATATAGTTTTATAAATAACAATTGGGTTATGGTACACGGAGGTCACTAAAGTTTCACCAAAATTTGTCCTAAGGAAACAATGTTTTATTTTGTGCTTCTAGGTTACTAATGTAAATGGGTTTATTAATTTGGTCATCATACATATAAGCTTGCGACACTAAGGTCATTTTGTGGAAGGGTTACCGGTTGTTTACCCTTCACCCATGCCAACTTGTCATCCACCTCACCAACTGGTCCTCCACATTGGCTTTCCACTATCTATAATAAATAATTAAACCCACCCCTTTTATAAACTACTTTTAATATTATCTTCCACAATAATCCCCCCAAATCATTTCTAGGGTTTGAGAAACCACATCTTCTACAATGGATGTGCTATGCGGCTGTGGTGAAGTTGCTAGGCTTCGAACATCTTGGACACAGCATAACCCCGCAAGAAGGTTTCTTGGATGCCCCAATTACTTGGATCCGACAACAATTTGCAACTTTTTTCAATGGGTTGATGCTCCATTACCAAATTGTTGGTATCAAGCAAGAATGTATGAGATGCATTTGAATGTGATTAATGCTCAACAACAGGTTGCTCAAGCTAACAATAACCTGTCTTGATCTACTTTCTACAATTGGATTTTGATTGTGTTGATTATTAGCATGTTGGTCATTAGGTTTATAAGTTAGTTATGGCAAGTTAGGTTTATGATGCTTTTGGTTTAGATGTTAGTTTGGTAGGCTGTGGTATGATAGGGTGTAAGGTTCTTTTGGTTTGTGGTAATGTGTAATGTAGGTTGCATATGGTATGATGCAATGTTGGTATCAAGTTATGGCTTTGGCGAAGTAATGAAAATGTTGTTTTGTTATGGTTTAATAAGTCTTGTTATGTAATATGTTGTTTACTGCATTCTTTACAGTTGTAATACCTGAACATGTAACATAAAATGACACAAGCTGACATAACATAACCTGGACCATAAGTCTTGTTATGTAATGTGTTGTTTACTGCATTCTTTCCAATTGTAATACCTAAACATGTAACATAAAATGACACAAGCTAACATAACATAACCTGGATCATATTCATCAATTACTAGTCATACATAGTTCAAGTGATTACACAAAATAACTGATAGATGGCAGATGTACAAAATTGCCACACATTTGGCAAGCCATTCTAAATTAGTTATGCAAAGTAATCAACAAGCATCCTAAGTCAGTTCTACCAAGTATCATTTTACATATCATAGTTTTACAACTGAAGTAAATTGGCAGATGTACAAAAGTGCCTAACATGTGGCCTGCCAATATAAGTCATATCTAACAACTAATCAACTGAAATAGCATCAGTTGGATCCAATCCAGGTCCAGGTGGTAGTGGCTTGGTGAACAGGATTTGCTTGATCCTTTCAGATCTTCTAACATGAGGTGGTGTGACTGGTCCTTCATCAGAATCATCATTTGCTTGTTCTTGCACATTTGGACTCAATTGTGGTTCTTGCACAGCCTGTTGTTGCTCAACTTGATCTTGCATAACTTGTTCTTGGGAGGGCTGTGGGTGTGACTGGGTTAATTGAATATCAGATTGTGCCTCAGCCTGAGCATGAATGATGCAATCCTATGGTGTTATTCCTAATGGCCATGCAGGCTTAGGAAGACCCATTGTGTCCCGCAAAATAAAAAACAAAAACCAAAAAAAGGTAACATTAGTATAATACAAACCAAATATGCATTGTGTAAAAAATAATATAATAATACTTACTCCTAACATAGGCTCTCCATCAATTGGATCCCAAGACACTCCAAACCCAAGTGGTTTTATTCCACCAAGATACATTCTTTCTTTTGATCTATCACCTCTACCTCTACTTCTAACAACCTTGCCATTCACACAACTTAATTGGCTCTTATCAACAAGACTAACATAGTGTGCTTTAGATGCTACTTCTTTTCCCCTAAGACTGACACCACCACCCCTTATCCTTACACCACCTCCTGTAATCCTTAAACCACCTCTAATCCTTACACCACCACCATTTGGTGTTAAAATTTCTGGTGGAAACAACTCAAAACCAGGTGGGGGAGTTGATAAATTTTGTTGGGTAGACTTGGGCATACTTGTTGAATTGACAGTTTTGGGGGTTGACCTCTCTGGTGTTGATTGTGTATCTTGGGTGGATGCTGTTAAAGACCCCTTACCTTCTGTAGCAGACCCTTTACCATAACTGACACATACCTTACCACCTCTAGCAGGCCCTTTACTTGAACTCTCTGACCCCTTACTACACTTAGCCAGAAGTCTCTTAGTGTTATTCACTTGATAATATAACTTATACCCATTAGCTAAAGCATAATATGTCAAAGCTTTTTTAAGTTGATCTGGTGACTCAAAATTTTCACCTAAATGAAGTTTAATTGACTTCCATTTGATATGAGGATCATGTACCGGCCAGTGATCACCTAACTTATCATTATCCTCTAAAGTCTTTTCACTAGCAGCTGCATCATCTTCCTCAGCATACTCATCCCTAGGTAAGCCATTGTATAACCTACTCAAAAAGTTAGCATCAAACATTTTTTTACTTCTAGGTTTAGGTCCAAGGTCTGCTTTGTTCTTCTTAGTATCATAAACTTTCTCTTCACCATCAGATAAATGATCAACTGATGTAGTGTCACTCTCATCAGAACTATCATACTCAAATACATTATAATCACCCTCTAAATCACTGTCACTATCATCATTTTGTTGTACATTTTCATCTTGACTAGTGGAAGTAGCATCATGTAAAGCAAACACAGAGTGAGACACATAAATATGTATGACATTATCATTTTTTACACCTAATTCAGCACACTGAGCTAAGTCAACATCATTTTTTAAGGTTTTCAAACCTAACTCTAAGTCAAGTCCTGGAACACAATAAAAAATTTGTTTGATGTCACATGAAGTTCATTCACTTACTAACAGCTTAACCAAACCAACAAACCCCAAGTCAAGTACATTCACATTTGGAATTTCAGTCAAAATATTGAAGTCATAAACAAGGTTAGGATCCCTTACAAAGGCACCACCACGATGAAATTTTATAAGAAACGTGGAAGATGATGATGAAGCTGCCATCCGTAACAAGAAAATTCAATAAAAAGTGTTAGTTTCACAAAACCTTAATTTGTTATACGTAACCTTAATTTTATTAGACCTTAATTGGAGTTACTAAAACGTTCAAATAAATAATCAAGGTGTTAATTTTACATTGTTGGGAAGATGACAACCCTGATTCGAAGTCAATTTGGAAAAAACGAGATGATGGTAGTATGGTTGATTAGTTTGGGGGAGGAGAAGATGCGTTTAGGGTTTTTAGATTATGAAATTAACTTTGGGATTGAACCCTTATTTTAATAAGGTGAGGTAATTTTTTTAGTTAATAAAATAATAAGTATGCCACATAGGATTGTAAATGGTTATTCTGAGTAGCAAAATGATTGGTAACATAATCAACCGGTCACATGTACATTAGTAACTTAGAAGCACAAAATGAAACTTTGTTTCCTTAGGACAAATTTTGGTGAAACTTTAGTGACTTCCGTGTACCATAATCCATAACAATTATATGGAAATTAGTATTATGGGTTGTTATGTTATGAACTTAATTTGTTAAAGTTCGTACTGTGGAAAACTAGAAGGAGGGTTGAATAGTTTACCGCTTTTTGACTTGATTATCTTTTTGAAAACTTTACGTTTGTTCAAAGATGCAAGTACAACTTTGCATGTTTAATTCTTTGAAAAACTTTACGTGTGAATAACAATTCTAACTTTACTTGTTTGATTCTTTGAAAAGCTTTATGTGTGATTAACAATCCTAACTTTGCTTGTTTAGTTCTTTGAAAAGCTTTACGTTTGTTTAAAGATATAAACACAACTTTACTTGTTTAATTCTTTGAAAAGCTTTACGTGTGATTAGCAATTCTAACTAAAGACAATATGTAATAAGCAAAGATAAAGAAAGAAACGATCAAACCACAATACGAATGTTTATCGTGGTTCGGCTACAAGGACTCTTTTTCCTTGCCCTACATCCACGCCCCGAGTATCCAACTCGAGAGTTATAAACACTAATCAACAAGCTCCTTTCCCGGTGGAGAAACCTTTACAACGTCGCTTACACTTTTACCGACACTAAGCTAGATGTCGAGTTCTTTTACACGGGTACAACCACTCCCATCGTCGCTTACACTTTTACCGACACTAAGCTAGATGTCAAGTTCTTTACCAAGGGTACAACCACTCCCGTTAGTTCTTTTACAAGGGTACAACAACTCCCGACACACTACGTATTTTGAGGCCTAAAATACTAACCGATCACTTCTACATACATGTTACAAATGAAGTATAAACTACCAAAGCTTATACATGACAAAGCTAACAAGTCTTGCAACTTAGAGTTGAAACTTGTAACTTCTTAGATTCATATGTGAACTCCTTTGCTACATAAGAGAATCACACAAGTTAGTAGCTACTGAGTATAATGAGAGAATATGTGTAAAATATGACTCTAAGTGATGACTCAAAACTAACAAGTGGTTTGGTATTTATAGCAAAACATTCTGCAGGTCTGGCGGATACGGCGGAACCCTCAGATGGGTTCCGCCCGTGTACCCCAGGGTTCCGTCAGGGCTGCAGTTGGTTTTGCAATAAATCTTCCAAACCAAACAAGGTCACATCACATGAATACTAGTCACACAAACTTGCACAAGAAAACTTATGGTTAGTCAAACACACTTTCTTTCCATAAATGTATAATGACATACTTACCATAAATGTGATGTGATATTTCTATTTAAAGAAATAAATGTGATGTGACAAGACACTTTCTAATTTAAGAAATAAAAACAATGGTTTGTTTAAAAGGAAATGTAAACCTTAGTTAAACAAGACTTAAACACTTAAAGTGATGATTTACTCATAGCTAAAGTTCATACTTTGTCATTAACAAAACTTAGCAAAGATCGTAAAATATAAATAACGTTTTTAGGCGATATTTGTATTAACAATCTCCCCCTTTTTGTTGATGACAAAACATAAACTTTATTTATAAGTAAGTCACTACTTTTAGTGTTAAGTCTTATAAAGTTAGTATAAAAACTTGTTTGTGACATGCAAGAGTTAGAAAGAAAAAAAAAATGAGAACAAGTTTTTATATAAATTCTCCCCCTTTTTGTCGAAACAAAAAGAAGAGTAGCGAAGCGGAAGTATGCACTTGCTCCCCCTTGGACGATACTCCCCCTAAATGGAGTGCCAAGAGAGGAGACATGGATTTTGAACCTACAAGAAAAAATTTAGTTGCCGCACAAGACAAGTCATGAAAGCATTTCATGTCTAAAACACAACTACGAGTTGTGAAGCGGAATAATGCAATACTCATGCTCCCCCTTGAATATTACTCCCCTAAATGGAGTATCAAGGAAAGAAAACATGGAAAATAATCCTACAAAAAGAAAGGTTAGTTTCTAAAACACAAGATATATATGCTACCATAGCAAGGTATAGTTAACTCATTATACCTAAATGGTCAACAAATAATGCAAACCTTGTAGTAGAATGAAATTTATTTCATGTAAAATTTTGACTCTTAGAAAGTCAAAGACAAGAAATTAGGACGACATCATCCTACTTCTTAAAAATAAAGAAAAACACAAAAATAAACTAAGAACATAAAATGTTACAAGGAAATCATCATTTTCCTTAATGAGAAACATTTTTCAAAAACAAGGCTAAGGTTGTTTAAGGATGAAAATGTGTGTTGGAGGGTGTAGCAGATTTTGTTTTGAATGTTGTGGAGGTGAAACGGTTTTGGTTTGTTGGTTTAAATGGTGAAACATTTTCCAAAAGAAACGGTTTTGTTTCATTTTGGAGACTCTAAACTTGAGGTGATGTTGGTGCTCTAAACTTGGTTTGTTGGTTTTAATGAGAAACATTTTTCCAAAAGAAACGGTTTTGTTTCATTTTGGAGACTCTAAACATGAGACGATCCAAAATGTGGCTTAGGATAAACCTCATTTCATTGGTTAGAGGACCATGGATGTCTTTGTAGATAGGGTGAAACAACAATGGTTTTGGGTGGTGATACTCTTGTTGTGGTGGTTGGTTGTGGTCAAAAGACTCATTTTGGTCAAGCAATGACCTGGTTTTTCATTTGTGAAAGGTGGTGGTTTTGTTGGTCTTGGTGGAAGATCATTAAGATGCTTCTATTTTCTTATACGAAGAAAATAGAGATTCGAAATGTTGGGAAGGTTCATGTGGTTGAAAACTTGGTTCTCCGGAAGGATTACCATGAAGGTTTTTGTAAATGGAGTGAAACACAAATGATTGTAGGTGTGTATTACCTTGATCATTTGAAAAAAATTGAGGGTTTAGCATAACGGTAGGCCAACCGTTCTACCAATGATGGTTGATAGGGTTCATCATCTAATTGCTCACTTGGTTGTTGTTGGGTTTCCATTTGAGCAATGGTGTCAAAGAGTGACAAAGATGGAAGGCTTGATGGTTTAGGTGACAGGTCTTCTAAAAGTTTCCAAATAGTGGATGTGGTGATGTTGGTGGTGTATGGAAAAAAAATTCCATTGGTGTAAGTGTTGGTGATTAAGGTGATGGAGTTTTTGATGGTTGAGTTTGTTGCGATGTTAAATCACTTGATGTTTTGGTTGATGGTTGAAAAATGTGTATGTTTGTATTGCCATGTTTGGGAGAGAATGTTGGAGTAGCAAGATTAAGCAAATCTTGAATAGTGATCACATTGGTATTGCAATGTGTTGAGGATGGTGTTGAGGTAGTGAGGTTAAGGAAATCTTGGATAGGTGAAGAAATGTTAAGCGAAGCAGCACTTGAAGATGATGAGCTTGACTTGATGGTTTTGTTGAAGCAACAAGGTTTAACACTAATCTTAGTGGTTTTTGCCAAAGATTTTGATGACTCGGATGAGGTGGCGGATTTAGTCATTTCAAAGGTGTGGTTTTGAGAGAGGGTATTTTGATGGTGATGGTGTGATTTGAATTGTTGCAAAACTTTCAAATTTATAGGGTGAAAGAGATGTTGAAATGGGTGTTTGGATTTGATGTTCTACCATTCAAAGATTGAGGTTTCAAATGATTTTCATGAACTTGTCACATCATTTGATGTCAATCCAATGGAATATGGTGGAGTGAAAGACCAACATATGCACTCAATGCTTTGTGATCATGGGATGTGATTTGGTTGAAAATGTTCCAATGGTTTGAAGGATCCTTTAAAAGGGTTCCTTGGGTTAGTTATGTTTGAATTTGAATTTTTGGAGGGAAGTGACTTCCTAATTGTTTTAGTGAGTGAGAGTTGTCCTAATATGGTTATTGGAGTTAATGGAAGATGTTTCTCACTTAGGATAATGGTTTGACACTTTACAAGTTTTGAACTTAAGAAAAATGACAAAAATTTTCTGCAGGTGACTGGCGGAACCCTCACGATACACAGGCGGAACCCTGTTTTGGGTTCCGTCTGGTCCGTTGGGCCATTTCTGGGTTGCCCAGAAAATACACTGGCGGAACCCATTTATGGGTGCCGCCAGATCCGCCAGACCTGAAAAACTTGGCAGTCCGCATTTTTGACCCGCGAGACGTTTTTCAAATTTTTCGAAAACTCCTAAAATCAAAAAGATAATGCATATCTGGTTAGGTAATGCAAAAATTGGACATGTAAACACACATACCATAGGACTTAGACCGGGGGGTCGAGAATTTCACTATACTTAGTGAAAATTTCATAAACATGAAAATTTGACAACTTGCCAAATGTTGTCTTCCTGCATCATTGTTAGTTCCTACAAGTTCCAAATAGTACCAAATATCTTACCAACACACAAATACATAACACGTAATGTTTAAATGACCAAATCGTTCAAATAGCACCTAGTGCCAAACACTCCTACACACCCGCTCTCATAGACGGTCAATCTTCTTCTTGAGCATTTCAAGAAATCTCTCGATGTTTTTGAACATCCCTTTTGTTTGCTTGAACTCCGCCGACTCATTTGGAATATCCGAAAGTTGAAAAATGTATTCTGGAGGTGGGAGACTAGAGTTGGAAAATGTTTACCTTGGGCTTTGTAGATTCTCCTATCACTTAGTGGGACAAAAGCGTGTGGAATAAGAGAGTAGTCTAGGTGAAGACCTCTAGGAGTTGATGGAATGGGAAAGATGAACCTAAAGAGACGGGTCAAGAGCATTCCATACGGCATAGACGTTGTGCCTTGCACGGGAATGTCGGTCATTCTCTTGGTCATGTAGTAGGCAAGGTTGAAGGGTTGCCTAACGGACAAGGAGTAGAGCATTTAGCAAAGGCAAACATTGATGTGATCCTGGTTTCCTATGGTGCTAATTACATTGGCTCTAAGGAGTTCTTCCCATTCCTTGAATTGGGGCTTGAGTTCATTGAATTCCATTCCATATGGGTCCTTGATGACCTCATTTCCGGTTCTAGTTCTCCTAGTGTTGGTGGTCCTAATGAAGAGGTGGTCACGAAGTTCATCTTTGGACACAAGAGGGGTATCATCGGGATAGATGCGGTCAAAGAGTGTGTCAAGAGTTGAGAGGGAGTGCAAGTCGGAGTAGATGCAAGTACCATGGTTTGGGACACCTAGGATTTAAGCAAACTCCTCGAGAGTGAAGGAGTGTTGATGACTACTAGTCCTAAAGTTAATAGACATGCGACCATACTCATCCTTGGAGAGGGTGACAGATGCATAGAATTCTAAAATGAACCTAGAACAAATAGGCTCGTCGATTTCTAAGAGACACTTAAAGTTGATTGTAGCAATTTCCGAGTAGAGGTTTGTACCTTCTAAGAAGGATGGATCAATGGTTCTACCCTTATGGACATATCATTTTTCTAAGGCTTTGAAAACAACGATTTGAGTTTGAGTAAGATCTTTGGTTTTGTGGTATTTGGGTAGGTACTTGATGGTGTCCTTGTGGTCGTAGTGAGTTAGAGGAGGCATGATGATTCCTAGAAAATCAAAATTTCACATTTTAGTCTAAGTAAATGACTATTGTAATGTGTATGTTCTAGTGTGTGCCTATATGAAAACAATGTGGAGGTGCGGTTAACTTGACTCATTTTGATGCTTAAAAACATTTTATAATGCAAGTGATGTTTCAATGACGTTTTTCATTTGTTTTAACAATGTGGTGAACGGTGGTAAAGTATGGTTGACGACCGAGAGTGGATATGTGAAATGAGGTGGTGATTGCTTGACAACACTTAAAGCTTGGATATCTTCTTTGTGTTCTTCACTTGCTAGAAATTGGAAGAGACGCATTTCATAATGAAATTCACTTGACTTTTGACGACATAGACAAATATGTTAATGAGAGTATGGATATGACAATTGCCCTTTGTTTCAAAGAGCGACACAAGGGTGAACATAGGTTTATGTATCATGAAAGGGGGTTTAATCTTAATAGGTTAGGTTATAGTGGGGATGACACACTTGTTTGGTTACATTGTGGAATCTTCTTGTGAAGATGACTAGGTGGAGTTATTGGTGAAGATGATATTGACTCTTGGTTTCTTTGAGGGCATGGAAATGGTGGATGACTCGATATTGATATGACAAAGGATAACTCGGTTTCTCATTTCACATTGGTTGTTTGAGGTTTGAGTGATGAAAGGTTATGAGGAAGATGCTTGAAGTTTTGCTCATTTTGTGAATCTTATGGGCTGAGATATATCACAAGGTGAATGTGATGAGATTTTGTTTGAAAATGCAATTATGATAAGAATACTTACAAAGTTGATTGGATTGGAAGAGATGTAAGTGAGAGCCCTAATTTTCGTGTGGTAAGGTGTTTGTGAGTGAGGAATGGCTGTTGGTAAGTTGGAGTTGTGAGTAAAGAGGTGTTTGGTTTTGAAATTAAAAATAAAACATCCTGCAGATTTGGCGGACCAGGCGGAAGCAAAGGGAGGGTTCCGCCCGTATGGTCTGAGGGTTCCATGGGTACTGCAGGGAAAAATTCAAAAGGGATTGTATTGATTTTTGTGGTTTTATCCTAATGTTCAAAACTAAGGTTTTAGGTCTTATGAGTCCTTGACTAAGCCTAGGGATGATGAATGCTTCTCATTCAAGAGGTTTTGTGAAAACGTTTGTTAGGTCACCATTTATGTAAACACAAGTATGATTATGAAAGAAAATAGATAAGAATGAGAGATGGTTGATTATGAGACTTTATGAAGAGTGAAAGAACAAGAGTTTCATTAAGGTAATCAAATAACCAACAAATGAAAAGTTTACATAAGCTTGCTATTTATAAGGGAGGAGTAGGGCAACATTCCCTTCCTCCCTCATCATGCTTAAATGTGGGCTTTCAAGCCCATGGACTAGCTTACTTAAGCCTAATAATCATAAACATAGTGAAATAAATAACTAAGCAACCTATTACAAAAGGTAATGACCGAGACTTGACTAAAATACAAAAGTATGATCCCAACAATCTCCCCCTAAGGGTCGGTCATCACGGTTGCTTTACATCTTCATCTTTGTCGTTGACTTGTGACATGTAAAACTTTAGACGTCTTCAAAAATGGTTGAATGATAAATGTACTTTGCTCTATGTCTTTGTTCTTTGGTGATGCTGTAGTGATTGTGTTATGAAGTAGTCTGCCGTTCGTCACCCCTGCGTCTGTGGTGGTTGTCCGTCATTCCAACATACTCATACATCTTGGACTTTGAATTTCACGTACATGAAGTTCCTTTTTCATATTCAGAGATCTTTAAGTCTTTATACTTTGTGGATTCTTCTTTATTGACGTAGAATCTTTCTTTTGAACTTTGTGGTGCTAAGATCTTTGGGGGAGCTATCATTTGCTTTAAGATGTATGTATGAGCATGTTGGAATCTGCCATCATGGAGGTGAGGTACCTGCGAGTAAACAGTTAGCAATAAATCAACCGGTACTTACAGATAAGGAATTAGAGTTCATCAACAGCATATTGTGAAGACTCCCTCTAATCCTTATCCAGGCCGTTCCCATATTAGATACTCCCGAAAGAGCTTACGAGACCTACTAAGTAGCTCAATGACTGGGTGAGTCACTGGGGATCACTCCATGACTGTAGACCGCTATGGAACCACCGCAAACACTAAGCGTAACCCTTGTGGGGTTACCGAAGTGACCTGCTGTCAGGGCTGTTAGATGTTGACCCTGGCAGGAGTTTCCGTTCAATCATTGAGAAATACTTATGTAATTCTCTCATAAACGTTCTCGGCAGATTGCTAAGATCTGCGAAGGACTCGATAATTTACAGCTGGTGTCCATTGATGTAGAACACCAGTTGTAGAAATACTAAGTGTTCCTAAGAGATCTTTGATGTATCTCAAGGCTCTAGACTCTATAAGTGCACACTTAGGTTTCCTATGCGGAGACTAGGGAGTGGTCTCCTGCTTCAATATCAACCATCTCTAAGAGATAGGTCGATAGATTACACTGGTTCCCCGTGAGAATAAAACAAGCTCTTTTAAGAGAACTTGAGTGGTTAAGAAGGTTTAGTGCATTGCGTCACTGGGTCCATGACGACTTTATCTTCAATACCGGTGTTGTCTTTTGCAACAACCAGTAGCATATATATTGAACCCGGTGTCTGCCCTAAGGTTGAACATATGGAGGGCTATTTTTTTTCACCCTTTACTTTACTTTTCTTTTTAATTCTTCAACTCCTTCTTTCCCTTTCATTCTTTTCTCCTTTTTTCGTATCATACCTAAGGACTTCTAATTCTAACTATGGGAGATGTCCTTGGGTAGATCCCTCCGGCTCTGGCGGATCATAGGACGGATATTCCTATCTTAATCACCTTATAACTCCGACAGTAGCCAAGAAACCTTTGATTGAAAATCTCTCAAAGTGTTTGTGATAATCAAATATTTTGGTTAACACTTTGAGAGTTTTGTGTACACTTTTTGAAGGGCTCCCCCTTCACATGTGCTCATGAGTATTTAATAAATTTGCACATGCGGGAGGAGCAAGCATTTTGAATTGATCCACTTTCCGTGAACAAGACCGATTCGAGACACGCTTACATCACTAGTTAAACTAGCTTGAAGTTATTACCCGGCCTGGTCAAGTCCACAGAAAGTTTCTCGAGACGGTACATTTCTACTAAGACAAATCCTTTTCGAGACACGCTTACGTGGTTAGTTAAAGAGATACATTGTCAGCTTTTAGGTGACAACTAGCTCTAGTAACTAACTTGATGTTATTACCCGTCGAGGATAAGACTTTTCAATATTACTAACTTTTATTGTCTCGTCAATTCCTGGGTCAATTCTGAGTCTAGCTCACACATGATACAATTTTTAGCTTTGACTACTTATATTTTAATCACTTTTTCATTTTCTCCCCCTCAAAAATAGCATATAAGATGATGTTTTTGACAAACTTTTTAGATTAAAATATGCCTTTTTGAGTCTTATGGGGAGATTCACCAAGAACTTTTGATTTTGAACAAAGTATTTTGTTTTGACAAGTGCTCCCCCTCAACAAGTGATTAGATCTCATTGAGGTGAAATACTTGTCCTTTTGAGCAGAATTATGAAAATTCATAAATATTTGATTAATTCTACTCAAAAGTAAGAAGCCTTCGCTCCTTATATTAGGATTGAGGCACTGTTGCGTACCTCAGGGTCCTTTCTTTACAAGTTCGGGTTGTGCACTGTAATGCGTGCACAAGCCATTATGAAGTATAATATTGACAAATCAAATCAAATTCTTACAACATTGCTACCATTCAGGTCTCTGAAATGTCAACACCGAAAATCCTGATCTGCCTCCAACATAGCTTTCCAATCTCCGAAACTGATCCCTGCGCTTCAACCGGTTCTCAATCCTTGTAATGAATCTGCGAGCGTCCCTGGCCTCATTGGTATTCCACCTTTTGGATTTCCCCAGTGCTATGTCATTAATTCTGCCTTTGATTCCATCTCTGACGAACTTCAGGGTTTCATCACAGAACTTATGAATTTCTTCATAGGTCATAAAGCAGTTACGACCGTTAACACTGCGGTAAGTGAACCCAAATGCCGGATGTCTGATCAAGGAGTATTGAGGTAGATGTTGAAGGTTGGGGATGTCAAACAGGTTTGGCTTGGTGAGATTCAGCTTCTTCTGATAACTTTCCACTCCCAGTTGAAGATCTTCTACTCTTTCTCTGATGACTATCTGTCTGATGAAGATTAGGAGAGCGTTGATAAAGGCAAGCTGCATCTCTTTGGGCAAGTTGTAAACCTTTCCTTGAACTTTGAGCAGGTACATATCTTCTATGTCGTTGAGGAGTAGTCGTGGAAAGTCTGACTCGGAAATATCATACTCTTTTTCATCTAGTCTTTTGAGTGTGATTTTGCTGAGGAAGGGGTACCCATAGTGAGTGATAGTCGAAATGAACTGGATCGAGACTATCTTCAACTCACTTGACACATCGCCCATCGTCTGATTGAGTCTGCTGCTTCGATAGTACTGTGCCCAGTTGTCTGGCCAATGATGTATACCGTAGAGTGCGTTCCGGTCATAGTCAACAACTTTGTCGATGAATAATGTTGACATAAATAATGCCTAAAAACATTATTAAGTTTTTATCAATATCTCTATGTTTTGATCATTACAAAATATAACCTCAAAGAACTAAAACTTATGACATAAACAAGTATTTGGTGATTAATATTTCTCTTTACATCCAAATCACTTAAGGTATGAATAAACAAAGTGTTTAGTGCAATGTATGATCAAAGGGGTATTTAATTAACTAATACAAAGTTTATTTAATTATATAATCTTATTATATATTTTTGAAAAACACTTTTGGTAATAAGGAAAAATGTTTTAATCATACTAAATATATGATTTCAAATATTTAACCAAAATCAGTTAGTTTTTCACCAAATAAACTTTCCCCACTAAAAGACAAAGTTTCTGGCCGTTTCAGCTGGGCGGCCCCCTTAATTATAAAGGGCGGTCCCCTTAAATTTAAGGGGACCGGCCATGATTTAAGGGGACCGGCCACGCTCCTCTGTCAGAAACTTTTGCCTATAAATACCACCTTAAACCTGGATTTTTTCCCCACCTTTTGCACTCCAGAACTTTCTGTTCTAGATCTCCATTTCCAATCTATAAATCCTTTGATCATACATTCTTAAATCTTTGTTTCAAAGTGATCCATACATAATCCATTCAAGTGCAAGAGAAGAATACTTCTATCCCTCAAGACAAGAAGTATTACAACTAGTTGTGATCTTCACATCTAAGTTGTTTGAGCATCATCATTGATTATTATTTCATAGTGTGATTAGTTGTGAATATTTGTTAGAGAATAGTTGAGAAAAAGATAAGTTAGGAAGAAGATTGGTGTGTAGAAGAATTAGTGTGTAGAAGTATTGGTGTGTAGAAGATTGGTGTGTAGATTAATGGTGTGTAGAAGATAGGTGTGAAAGAAGTGGTGTGATTAAGTAGTGAATTGGTGTGTACTAGTTGTGATCTAGGTGTGAAGATATTGTGGTGTGTAAATTGGTGTGTAAGGTTTTCTCCGCCATAAGGGAGCTTGTTGATATAGTGAAGAAAACTCTTGAGTTAGGTGCTCGGGGAGTGGAGTAGGGCAAGGAAGGTGCCTTGTAGCCGAACCACTATAAATCGCTTGTCTCTCGGTTTGATCTTTCCATCTTTTACTTATTTCATTACTTACATAATTATTGCTTCATAGTATATATACTTAGTGTTGTTCATATTGTGTATAACTATATTTCATATACCATCGAATCTATATTTTATAAATCAACGAAAACTTTTAAACAATTTGTTTTATAACAATTAAAACGACGTAAAACTATTCAACCCCCCCTTCTAGTTTTCCACAAATAAGGCAGAGGCTTCTTCTTCGATGGCATTGTTGAGGTATCTAGCTGCAGGGAGAAAGGCAAGTGATGTGATGTACTTCTTCTCAATCTTGCTGCCGAGTTGCAGAAATTCCAAGTCTTTGTTGAAGAAGAACTTGTAAGGGATCTTTGGTTCCTTAGGCTTCCCAATCATCGGTAGTGGTTTGGACCAGTCAGTTATGTATGGTGTGGTTTTCCTTGTGACCGGATCGACGTAAGATTCAGGATTGATCCAGTCAATATTGCTTGACATAGCTCGAGCAATATTTTCTAGATGGTACTCAAGTTCGATGGAGTTAGCCGACCGATCTTTCAGAAGATTGAACGCATCATTCTTGATTCTTCGTAGCTCTTTCTTGTTCATCTTTTTCATCTTAAACTTATGCTGAATCAACTGAGCGTATTCCACTATTCGACCATCTTGAGGTTCTTGATTGTCTGCAAGTGGCGGTTGCGAATTAATCATCTTATCAAACCAGGAGTAATCGGCAGTTTCATCTTCGTCTAACCATTTGAGAACGGTTTTCGGTTTCTTCGGTTCTGTGCCTTTTGATGAGGTATCCGGTTTGTGTTGATGATGCTTTCGTTTCCTTTCTTTCTTCTTCTTAGATGACGGTTCTGGTACTTCATCGGGCTGAGGAATCTCGTCACCACCTATGTATTCGAAGTGGTCATGTGCTTTGGGAGCGGAACCAGATGCCTTGGGTTGTTGTGAAGATGTTGTAGTAGTTGGAGGGATGACCGGTGCTTTAGGTTGAGATGAGGGTCCTTCGGCTTGTTTTTGTTTCTTTGTCTGAGAGTTAGGATCCTTGTCTTCATCATCTCTTGGACGTTTCAGTTTATCTGCCTCAGTGCTGCACGTCTCTTTAGTCATCTTGGCTTTCAAAGCTTCCAGAACTTTGGTTCTTCTGGTGACAATGTGAACTTGCTAGCCAAGAGTTGGGTTTCTAATTCGTCCAATGACAACCCCGGTTGTGGTACAGTTGATTTATCAGCTCGAAGAGTAAACGTGGTAGATCGGATCACTTTCTTGACTGCTTGTTTAGCAAACTTGGTGAGTTCATCTCTCATAGGTGCCAGCAGCTCTTTCAACTCAGCGACTAAGTGTTGTTCCATGTATTGATGTGCTTGAGCAGCTAATGTGGCTTCCAAGTTCTCTTGTACATCCTTAGCTAGGAAGGTGTCAACTTTTTCTTGCAGCTCCTGTACATTTGTGTTAAGCTTAGTCAATTCTGCAACTTGACTTGCAAGTGATTCAACTCGATCTTCCAACTTGCTTTTCTTCTTTTCATGAACCCTTCTAAAAGCTTTCTTGATCAACTTGGATGCAGCCGAGGCTTTGGTACTTGCATGTTTCTTGATTGATTCGTCATGGGTGGATGCGGATGCTGGAGGTGATGATTGTGAAGATTCAAGGTGGGTGGTTACGTCCTTGTCATCTCCTCTTTGTGGTTCGGGTTGATCAACATTTGTAGTTTTGGCTGCTTCATCCTTCAATCTCTGTTCTTCAGCCAGTCTGTCAGCTTCGGCCTTGAGCTTTTGTTCTGCGGCTAGCTTGGCTTCTTCTTCTTTCTTTAACTTATCTTCAGCCAGCTTAGCTGCCTTTTCAGCCTTTCTGCTTTCCTCCATGCAGATTGTTTCTTCCAACTTGGCTTGTGCTAGCTCCTCAAGCCTAGCCTCTTCAGCTTCTTGCTTTTTCCTTAGTTCTTCTTCTTGAGCCCTTTCTCTGAGCTCCATTTCATCTATAGACAACAGATATGGAACACCAGTATCCATATGTTCCTCTTCTTCCTCCTCACCTGTTACTGAAGCTTCTTGCATCTCTACATCTCTAGGTGATACAGTGGGGGTGTTGTAGATGACCAAATCAGCATTGGTTCCTGTAGTAGGTTCAGGAATACTGCTCGATCCGCCAGCTTCACTAGTATGAGAGAACACAGGAGGTGGAGGTTGATCAGCTTGAAATGCATCTATCTTGCTGTGGAGGATGCCCAGATTAAGAGCTCTTTCATTTTCTTCTTCAACTGAATGGCCTATGTTTGAGTGAGCAGTTTCTTGTTCAGCAGTCATTGGTTCTGTTAGAAATGAAGCTGAACGATATTTACGTGAATTGGAGTAGACAACTAATATGCATATAATGCAGGGACTACTAATGTCATATTGTAATAGTTGTCTTATGTTTGCCCTATATATACCCCTCAAGTCTTCACTTGAGAGGTGTGAGTGTGTAACCATTTTATCCTTAATAAAATCTTATCTTTGTTCACCTCTCCCTCTCTCTACTTTCTCTCTCTAAAACTAGTCATGGATTTCATATTCTTTGATCAACCAAGACCTCCCGAACCACATGAATCATAGATATTTTCGGTCCTACAATTGGTATAAAGAGCTAGGTTGTTTGTTTCATTGATTTATTGTTGGTTTGAGTTATCTTTTAAGCAGTTTTTATACATTTTTTTGGACCTGGAAATTTTTTTCTTATCTTTGGGTAAGAGTTTTCTAAACAGTTTTTTTTATGTATCCAATGTGGTAAAACAGTCATGATTCACTGGTTTCTTGTGTCCTTTCCTTTAGTCCAAGTTATCAGCTTTTTGCATATCTCCAATCTTTATGACTTGTTTTATCCCATTCCGTGAAAAGTGGTCAAAAGTGGTCGGAAATCTCATCTGTAACTGGGCAAAAAATGGATATCGGAATTTATGATCGGAATTTCTTGTATAAGAAATTCTCGATATGTACTTGTTTTCGAGAACACATGTAGTTTTCGAGAACACAATACCCTATATTTTCAAAATCACATTCTCGATAAACAGGTTCTCCATAAAACTTGTTCTCGATAAATATCAGACTTTCTTGTAAAGAAAGTTTCAAAAATCAAAGTTGGAACATGTTTTGTAATCAGAAAGTTTCGAGAAATATACTTTCAAAAAGTGACCAACTTTCGAGAACAGGAGATTAAGATGAAGAGAAGTTGACCACAAGACCAAAACATAATACCAGACTCAACTCGACTTCAGTTACCCATCATCAGTCCATGATGCAAACAGTAAACGAGAACAAAAAGCAATCACAGTAGCTACATCAACTTCAATCTATCCTATATTCTTCACCATCACTACAAACGAAATAAATTTTCTGATCTCAGTCTCATCCTATTCGTGTTAATTGAAAGTAAAATCATGACTTTTTGAAAGTCATACACACGAAATGAATACATCATCGATCCTTCTTTGAAGTCTATGCTTCAATAATTATTCGAATCATATAAGGAAATACACAAACAAATTTGTTTGACTACTTCCTTCATTCGTTTAATAAGAAAACCATCAACACAAAAATGAAAACATTCATGTAGAACCCTACCTTAGACCCTTCAAAGGATCTTGAAGCCTTCAAGATGCTATCTTTATTCGTCACAAGCAGAATATCAAAAGTAAAGATAAGATTGATGGAAGATGATGGTAAGATGAGATGCGTTCCTGTTGGTGATGAAACGAGTTTGGTGAGTAAGAGAATATTAGGAGTTGGTAGGCGGATGAGTAAGTGTGTGCGATTAGGTTTAGGTCAAATGAGATGAGTGCTACTCATAACATTAACCGATTATCATTGTGAGGTGAATTGGGTCACATGGATTGCTTAGGACTAAAACCAATGGACTGGTGCTTGTTTATAACGTTTGGACTTCAGATTGTTGGACTGGGCTGCACATTGCATTATCAAACTATTGGGTTGGGCTGAAGTACTACTATACGAGTAAATTGATTCTTTGTTATTAGCAGATAGTGATTTGAGCTGCTAAGCAACCATTGGGTCGAAAGAATGAATTGGCTTGTATCAGATTTTATGGACTATCTAAAAGAGATATCAAGAATTTGTACTTTTTTGGATACATATTTTTGATAACTATTGTTATAAGTGGTATATTGAGTGGTATTTTGGTATTGAAATTTCACAGGGGATACTAATTTCATGGTTAAATTTTAAACGTTATTGAAATGTGACTACGGAGATTATTTGTTTATTACTTATTTGAGCGTGAAGTGACGTTTTCATGGGTGCGTGCACTTAGTATCTCAAAGTCTAGGGGTTGGTTGGATGCAAGACTTTTGAAGATCCTTTTTTGAGCATTTATAGAATAGTGATTAAGACTTGGACATCTAGCTATGTGTGAGATCTATAAACGCATAAGTTGGTTCTTAATGCTCACAATAGCTATCACTTTAAGGAGTTACGTTGTAGTGCTCAGTGTCACAAAAGGTTGTGGATTGTTCAAGGGGCGGATATACAATAAAGGATGGATGGTTGGGTATATGCCACTACCTATATTGTAAGGAGTGACGTTGTTGTGCTCAATAGGTTCTTAATCACACATTAGTACAAGCGTAAGTCACAAGTCTGGGAATTTTACTTCATTCTCAAGTTTGTCATATCGGGTTGTCTCCATACATGGTCACTTACTATTAGCCAGTGGAAGTGAAAAGAGGTTTGATAAGAGGTTGATCTGAGGAGAATTGTAGAGAGAGTAGTTGTCGACATCAACTCATGGGGTATTGATTTGTATGTTGCTTACAATTGATATTTCTATGTACACATATTTATGATGATTCTGAAAGATCGTCATCATCCTGGAGGGAGAAATGTGTACATCGGCGCTTTTATTGAAGATCTGGAAGCATTCTAAGTGAGTTGAAGATGTCGATATGATGCTCCCCAAACAAACCTGTGAAGAAGTTACAGTTTATCAGTCTATTATCCATTTTCCGCTGTGCATGACAAGATAAGAGACTGAAGATAATTTGGGCATAATTCAGAGAAACTTCTTCTACAAGCATAAAGGTTATATCTAACGGGTTGTCAATTTGGGAGGGAGCATGTATATGATAAGGGCTTACTAATTGGGAGGGAGAAATAACCCAATTAGATTAGAACATGATTCGTTTGCAAGTAAAGAAAGATTGCTGGGGATATTTATGAAGATAAAGAGCTATGAAGTCTTCCTCAGCATTGCTGCACTTACTTTGATTGTTTTATTTTACTTGTTAGGAATCATTGTAACCAATTCACGTATATCTCCAGCTGGAGGGAGATTGTTAGAAATGAAGCTGAACGATATTTACGTGAATTGGAGTAGACAACTAATATGCATATAATGCAGGGACTACTAATGTCATATTGTAATAGTTGTCTTATGTTTGCCCTATATATACCCCTTAAGTCTTCACTTGAGAGGTGTGAGTGTGTAACCATTTTATCCTTAATAAAATCTTATCTTTGTTCGCCTCTCCCTCTCTCTACTTTCTCTCTCTAAAACTAGTCATGGATTTCATATTCTTTGATCAACCAAAACCTCCCGAACCACATGAATCATAGATATTTTTGGTCCTACAGGTTCCTTCATTTTCTCTCTCCTGATCCTTTCTTCTTCTAAGATTGTCTCTGCTTCAGTGAACGGTCTTTGATTGAGATCTGCTGGGTATTCAGCATTATCAGCAAATTCATCAATGTTCTTCTCCCAATCTTTGAACGTCAAGTCTTTATCATCAATATCTTCAAGATTAACATTCTCGTTGATATTGGCATAGGCTTCCCTGTATATTGGACCTTCATCGGATTCGGTTTCTGAGTCAGACGGTTTTGGAGAAGGTGGTAGTGGAGGTTCAGGAGTGGACTCAGGTTTCTTGACAGGAAGTCTTCTTTTGAGAGTACCCTTCTTCTTTTGTTTAGGCTTGGTTGAACTGCCGGAGCTCCCAGACTTGCTACATGTCTTCCCTCTAAATGGTTGAACTTCGTCCAAGAAACCAACTTTGTCTTCCTTAAGTGCTTGTTCATAGTACTTGTAATTCGTGCAAAGCTTTACCTTAGCATTTAAGAGACAATCGGGAAATTTCTTTCCTTGCTTACGTGTGCTGGTGTCAAGTCTCTTAATAATTCTGAGAGTTTCTTCATTTCTAAAAGTATGTTTGTCTTTGTCATCAAGTCTCTGTGGAATATCGTCATACTCACGAAGGAAGCTTTCGATGAGTAGTTTGGTGAATCGAACAAATGGAATGTTGGTGGTCTTGTGTTGAATGTGCCACACAAGGTCTTCCCAGATAATGCTGGCAAAATCCACCTTCTTGACGTTTGCCACGGCCCAGAAGAGCTTGAGGTGTTGGAGCTTTGGGTGTTCATGGCCAGTGTCTCTGCCAGATAAGGACTTGGCAATCAGAATGTACAGGGTTCTCCATGGTTGTGGAAGAAATCTGATGTTGACTCTAGAATGTCTTGTCACAACTTCTTCTGACTCATCGTAGCCAATATCCCGTAACCACTCTATCAACTCTTCCTCGTTAGGTACTTGATCATATTCTTCATCTGGACCAAGTTCGGGCAATCCAAGAACATTCCTAAGTGTATCAATGTCCACTGTGACTTGTCGGTTGTGAAGCATGCAAGTGAAAGATTCTTCCCCAAGATCTAGCTAAAGCGTATGCCAGAATTGGTGTATGTAGAAGCAGGAAACAGAAGCTGACTTAGTGAACAGGATCTTGTTGGGGTGATAGAGGAGAGCATCCACAGCTACAATGCATGAAGACTCATTGCATGTGATTTTGTTGAAGTTGATTCGTAAGTTGTTCTTGCCTATCTTCCTGGTGTAATCATCGGGAAAGGTTTCTTCCCATGAGAGTTTCGGTTCAGGTTATGGTCCATAAGGAATGTCATTGTGTTCTGCCATCTGAGTTGATCATAAACAAACACAAACATGGCAATGATTTACTTTGTTAGCTCAGACATTTAATTACATGATTGTGCACATATTTTAATTTGATCAGTGGGTGTTTGTGTGTGAAAACTTTTGTTATATGACAAACTTGTGTTTTTATCACATGGTAGAAACTTATAACAATTAAGTTACAACATGAGTTTATCATTACAAGAGATTACACATTGGAAATTTTACAACACTTAGAAAAATTTCATGAATTGGACAATGTTACGCATAAGTGGAAAAAAACTTACGCATAACATGACTTAAGCGTAAGAAGTGAATTTAGGCGTAAGAGCAAAAGCTACGCGTAACCTTATATGTTACGCGTAAGGTAAATCTTTTGCGTAGGCTCAATCTTATGCGTAGGATAAAATCTTAGGCGTAGGATATGAGCTTATGCAAAGGATTAACCTTAAGCGTAAGATATAACTTATGCGTAGGTTTTGACTTATGCGTAAGTTCAAGACTTATGCGTAAGATCAAGACTTATGCGTAAGAATATCTTTTATGCGTAAACATTGTCTTATCCAAGACAATGTTTTTCAACGTGTCGAATCTTACGCGTAAGAATCAATCTTACGCGTAGGATGAACATCTTATGCGTAGACTTGAATTTGACGCAAATCACCTTTTGAAAAATTCAAGTCCTTTTGATTCCTGAAAGTGTAAAACACACAACCACTGATCAAAATTCATTCCAACACACTTAATACACACTTTTTATGCGTAAACATGCCATTTCCTATCTTACGCGTAGGATAGTTATGAACACATAATCACAATCATCATCAAGCATGATTCTGGGTTGTAATTAACTTAGGGCAAGTGAATCTAACATCCTAAGGAACATATGGTCCAAATTATAACAACAATTGACCACAAAATCACAAGATCAAATCTGCTAGTGCGTTCGAACCCTAAATCTATGATTCATGACCAATACAAGTTTCTGAAACAATTAAACCATATGAACAAGTTCCTAGGCATGTACGAACACTATCCCAATCAAGAATTACAATCATAACTCACAAAATCAAGAAGCCCTAAAAACTCGTATGAACCCTAAATTCAAATCAAACGATTTAGTGTTTCTGGGAACGATTGGAGTTTAGTATCATGTTTATTATCTTCTAAGGATCATTTCCCACTAACAAATTTCATTATAACACAACAAGTTTCTGGGTTTAATCTTAACGCAACACCCTAGATCAATTTTAGCGATTGTGACAAATTTAGCCGTTGGATTACGATAAAATTGAAAACCCTTGTTTGAAATCATGATCAAAACATGTTATTACTTACGGATTTGAAGATTGATGATTAGATTATTCAAATGATTGTGGATCGTAGATGATGGTTGGTGGGAGTAGTAAATATGTTGACAGTGAATTGAATGCTAGGTCAAAGTGAGTTTTGACTAGTAGGTAAAACAATTTTCACATATTGACACAAGTAGTCCCCTAACCTTTGTTACCACATCAAACTTAATGCCTAAACTAACTCTCACATTTAACTTTCGTTAACTACACCAAGCTATGACAAGAACAACTTGTGGAATTTTACTCCCCCTTGACCTTAGACCGTAGCCTTAAAAAAATCTTAAAAAATTTATTATAATGGTCAAGGTGAGTAACCCGAAACACTTTTGAAGCATCACTTTAGATAAAAAAAACGTATTATCTTTGGTAAAATGCAAGTATAAAAGTAAAATATTTTGAGAAAAATTTAAAAGATACTTTTCCTCCCCCTCAACACTTGTTTTTAATAATTGAAGACGTTTTATAAAAAAATAGTGTTGAAGAAAGGTGGTATATACTTGCATTTTTTTTTAAGAAAAGAACAACAAAATCTTTTTGTGTTTTTAATGGTTTTATATTTTTTGTATTTTGTTTTTTTTTTTTTTGAAAAGATATTTACAAAGATAGTTTGGATGTTTGACGATCAATTGTGTTTTAAAAACTTTTCCAGATCATCTGGAGTCAAACATCGCATACCAATTTGATGGACTAGACTAGCAAACCTTGATGGTGCTAAGGATTTGGTAAGTAAGTCCGCCAATTGGTACTCAGTCCCAACAAAATACAGTTCAACGGTACCCTTTTCAACATGCTCTTTGATGAATTGATATCGGAGATTGATGTGTTTTGATTTGCAGTGATGAACTGTGTTGCAGGAGATAGCAATAGCACTTTTGGAATCACAGTAGATTGGAATCGTGTTGAACAAGTAGCCATAATCCTTAAGTTGTGATCTCATCTAGATGACTTGAGCACAACAAGCAGACATAGCTACATATTCAGATTCTGTTGACGATAGTGATGTGCAGTCCTGCTTCTTTGATTGCCATGACACAAGTTTATCTCCGAGAAATTGTAATCCACCAGATGTACTTTTGCGTGTGTCTAAACATCCTGCATGGTCAGCATCTGAAAAAGCAATTAGTTCAAAACCAGAATCCTTCGGATACCAGATTCCCAAGTTAATGGTTCCCTTTATGTATCGAAGGATTCTTTTGACCTCACTGAGGTGTTTTTCAGTTGGTTTGGACTGATAGCGAGAGCACATGTAGACAGCAAATACTATATCAGGTCTACTAGCTGTGAGATACATGAGGGACCCAATCATACTTCGGTATTTTGTAGGGTCAACAGGAGTCCCATGTAAGTCAGCATCTAGTTTTGTGGTATAGCCCATTGGTGTATTATAAGTATCACAAGTCATCATTCCATGTTTCTTTAAAATTTCAAGAGCATATTTGGACTGATTTATAAAAATTCCACGGGGTGATTGATGAACTTGTAGTCCTAGAAAGAACGTAAGTTCACCCATCATGGACATTTCAAAATTATCTTTCATTAATTTTGCAAAATCATTAGAGTAACTTCTTTTTGTTGAGGCAAAAATAATGTCATCGACATATATTTGAACAACAAGTAAGTCCTCCCCGTAGGTTTTTGTAAATAGTGTTGGATCCACCGATCCTTTAGAAAATTTATTGGCCAGCAAGAAAGTGGACAGTTTGTCATACCACGCCCGTGGGGCTTGCTTAAGTCCGTAGAGTGCCTTTTTGAGTCGGTAAACGTGATTAGGACGCTCAGGATCAACGAAGCCGTCTGGTTGGCTTACATACACTTCTTCACGGAGTTCTCCATTAAGAAATGCTGTTTTCACATCCATTTGGTAAACCACCATGTTCCTGTGTGCAGCATAGGCCAAAAAGATCCGAACAGCTTCATGTCTAGCCACTGGAGCAAAGGATTCAGCAAAATCAAGTCCTTCTAGTTGGGAGTATCCTTTCGCTACCAGGCGTGATTTGTTACGTATGACAGTGCCTTCAACATCTAGCTTATTCTTCCAAATCCATTTTAACCCGATTGCAAAGACTCCGTCAGGTCTTTCAACTAATTCCCGGACTTCTAATCTTATGAATTGCTGAAATTCCTCTTGCATAGATTCAATCCAGTTGTCATAAGTCATTGCTTCTTTATTGTTCTTAGGTTCTTTGTGACAAACTGTGAGTGCATAGATACAAGTTTCTCCATCAGTGTGAAGTCGTTGTCTTGTCATAACAGGTGCATCTGGATGGCCAATAATATGAACTAGTGGATGGTCTCGAGTCCATTTGTGTGTCGAAGGGTGTAGTCGATAAGTATCTCGCAAGTTAGCAGGATCCAAATTGCGTGTGGACGACTCAGCTACTTCAGGGAATGTAGGAGCCGGTGCAAACGGGTTAAAGAATGCATCAGGATCATGCTCTGCGGGTTGTAGAACTGATTGTGGAGTAGGATCTTCAGCTGATTGTCGGGAGTTAGAAACAATTTGTTCTGCTGTTAATGGTGATGCAATTGGAGGACCGTCTTTCTCAACAGTTGTTGAAGTTTGTTGAGGTGAGTCAGGTACTGGAATATTAGCAGGTTGAGCAGCGGAATTAGGTGAGACCTCAGTAGAACGGTATTCAATTGAATCATCAAACAGTGGAGCAAACAAGGTTTCCAATTCTTTGCGGTTGAGTGGCAATAGTTCATCCGAAGAGTTCGAAGAGTTAAGACAGTTGAATTCGGGTCCTAAGCTGTGTTGCTCAGAAGCCATTTGTGTGAGTTCATCAAAATTAGCGTGAATGGTTTCTTGAATTTCTCTTGTTCGACGATTCCATATCCGAAAACCTTTAGAATTTTCATAGTATCCAACGAACACTCCGATGTCAGCCTTTGCTTTAAGTTTACCTAAATCATCACGATCATTTTTCGGATAACAAAGTGCTCCAAATACATGAAAGTAATCGATGTTTGGTTTTCTTTTGCGAACAATTTGATAAGGTGTTTTGCGATTGCGTTTTGTGATCATGCAACGGTTTTGGGTATAACATGCAGTTGAAACAGCTTCCGCCCATAAGTAATCTGGTAATTGAGCATTAATCAACATAGTTCTAGTAGCTTCCACTAACGTCCTGTTGCGTCTTTCAACAACTCCATTCTGTTCTGGGCTTCTAGGAATAGATGTTTGATGTTCAATTCCCACTTTCTCAAAATAAGACCGAAGTGTCTGATTCTTAAATTCAGTTCCATTGTCAGTTCTGACTATTCGTACCGTGTTGCGTAATTGAACTTGAATTTTAGTGTGAAAGGTGATGATCATTGAAGGAGCCTGATCTTTACTTCGTAGAAAATAAACCCAAGTCCATCTGGAGTAATCATCCACAATTACAAGAATGTAGCGTTTACCGTTGATACTTTGAACACGCATCGGTCCACACAAATCCATATGAAGCAATTGTAAGACATGATTCGTACTGTTCTCAAGTTTAGAAGGAAAATGAGCCCGAGTACTTTTTCCTTGTTCATAGGCTGAACATAAGTGATCTTTGGTAAAACGGAATCTTGGAAATCCATCAACAAGTTTGTGCCGAGCAAGGTCATTCATAGTTTTGAAATTCAAGTGCGAAAGACGTTTGTGCCATAACCAAGATTTAGTCGATTCTGCTTTGGAGAGAAGACATATCGGAGATGTAGCAATCATATCTGACATTGATATTGTATAAAGATTAGAACCACGTGAGCCAGACATTAGATCGTTTCCTTGTAAGTCACGAACGAAACAAGTTTTCTCACGAAATGCAACTTCTAGATCCCCATCACAAAATTGACAAACAGAGAAAAGGTTGTGTCCAAGGCCTTCTACATAATAAACGCGACTGATTTCAATGTTCCCACTGATATAGTCACCATATCCCATGATTAAAGCGTAATGATCATTCCCGAATCTGACAGTACCAATGAACTTTGAGACAAAGTTGTGTAACAATTTGAGATTGCCTGTCATATGTCGGGTGCATCCGCTATCAACAATCCAGAGAATAATCTACACCACCTGCATCACAAGAAGATGACACGGATGGAACAGAAGTAAGGGTGAAACCCAAAGAAAGTGCGGGTTCCTGTTGGTTAGAAGCACATTTATTCAACAATTTAGGAATCCATTTAAAGTCTGGTTTGTATTGTAACCAATGTTGCCAATTCCAACCAGTTTTTGCTTTCTTAATGTTGAATTCACTAGTAGTTGGCTTATTCCTAGATTTGTTCTCGGCACTTATGGGGGTAACTTCAACTTCATTAGAAACCGTAGAAGGCGACTTTCCTAAGATAGACTTAGAGGCAGTACTGGGCCTAGAAGGAATGCGTGTCCTACGTTTCTTATGACGATTAAGAAGAGAATTAGCTATACATTTTGTATGATCACCAGATGATACGCTTTTACGACAAAACACACAAGATGCATTAATATTCAAAACATTCAAAGGTTCATCATTCGTTACATTTAGATTTTGATTACAATTTGCCAGATTAGAATCTAAATCTGACGCAACATGAGTTTTATTCAAATTCCTAAGTTGATCTTCTACTTCTTGAGCTTCTAGTGATCCTCTTTTACGTTGCCTGAGCCTATTCTTCTTTTTACTTTTTCGCTTGGGTCTGCTAACGCTATTAGTGAAGACTAGTCCTGTAGAAGTGGAGTTATCAACATTAGTATTATGAACAACATTCCCTTTAGCAGTTTTGTCTAATTGATACATTCCTGGTGCTATCACCGTGGTGTCAACCATCTTTCCTTTTTGAAGTAGCTTAATTTTCTCTTTCAAATCAATAATGATGTGATTTTGATCCTGAATTTCAGACTCAAGTTTCACATTGCAATAATTAATGTCATCGCGGTTTTGTTGCCATTCGACGTTTTCAATTTTTAAATCCGCAATTTCTTTCTCGTATTTGAGACAAAGACCTTTTAAAGACTCATTGTTTTTGCAAAGCTGACAAGAGTTTGAAATATTTTGACTTTGAAGTTTCAGTTCCATTCAATACTTTGAGCTTGACACCATTCAAGCCTTTGTTTGAGTTGACAAATTTCTTTTGAAAATTGTTTTGTCACATCATCATTTTTAATTCTCAGCTTTTCATTCTCATGTTTCAGTGTCTCAATTTCCACATTCCACGAGTTATTATCAACACAAAGATCATCCACAAGCATAGAAGTACCAGATTTATAGAGATCATTCATGATAACAGAATAAATATCAGCATTGAGAATTTGTTCCAAGAGTCGATCAGCATCATTTTTTAAAACTCTATTTCTTTGCTTTTGAACCAAAATCTCATTTTCAGTAGAGTTGAAAACGTTTATCATATTTTTCACCTCGTTTTGAAGTTCCTGATCCCAACGTGTAGCACAGAGACGGAGGTGTTTGACAATTGGCAACATTTGTTTTTGAAAAATATCTCTCTTTTCTCACTCGTAAGCAGATTGAAAAGTTTCAATTTTTATTTCAGAATTACGTTCAATTGTTTCCTCCAAAATTTCGATGTCTTCCATAAAAGTTTTGAAATAATTTAAGACACGACAATTTTTCGGTAAAGGTGTAAGTTCACCGGATGATGGTAAAGGACCATTTATTTGTGCTATAGTTTGGACAGGGGTTAGATCCGGCCACCACCCTAGTTTTCTCTCTCCCTAGTGGAGAAATCCGGCCACCACCCTCCCCATAATTCCGGCCTAAATTAACTGCTAAATCGTCCTCTCTATCTCTTTTTTAGGGATATGCAATACGTGTTTAGTCAGTTAATAGATTATTGAGGGTGGTTGGATCGATTTTCTATTTTATCTTATCGGATTTCTCTACTTTCTGGCGGCTATACCCCTTATTCTTCCTGAATTCGTTTTTCTTAGGGTTTTAAACCGCCTTATGTTAATCGTCCCTTTATTCCTTCTCATATGTCGGTTCTGATTTAGGTCGGTTCTCATTTATATATATAAGGGATGATTTCATGAACCCTAAACGATTTCTCTTTGTGATCGTTATTAGGGTTTTCCTCTTTTATGATTGTATGCTGGTACATGTCGTTTTTTATAACGTTGTTACTGGGTACGATTGTTGGGTTTGCTACTGGATCTATTCGTTATTCATACCCGTGTGGTTTATTTTATTATATCTGGTTGCATGGTGCTTCAACGATTATATGAAACCCTAATCTTAGGGTTTCGTGTTTATTCATTATCCATGGGTGTCATCTGAAGGTAATCCTTTGGGGTTGGTTCGTACTGCTGGTTCTTTATCAGATGTTAATATGGATTTGTGGGTTTTGGAGAGAGTGTAAGTTAAGTTTGTGGGTAACTTATTCAAAAACCCTTGTTCGTGGGATGATTACAAGAACTGTTCTGGTCTTGTGATCGTTTGGTGGTTATGGGATGTTAGAGTTGGTAAACTCTAGTGGTGTGGATTGTTCCTATTATTGTTGGATGTTTGTTCGTGATCTTGATCCTATTGCTCTACTGGTCATAATTCTGTTTGGATTAGGGTTTCGATTGTCTTGGTGTATATTTCATGATGCCCGTTTGATCTGCTGTGTCGATGGTGATGTTAGGGTTTCCTAAACTCTATATTGCGGATCGTTATTGGGTGGATGTTTGTTAGGGTTTCCTTATACCCTAGTTCTCGTACTGTGGTATGGCAATGAAACCGTACCATGGTTGTCAATGTGGTATGGTGAATGGTGCTGGTTCGCTTGCTGTACTAGACCTGCTATAGTTGATCGAGTTGTTGTGCTTGTGTGGGTTTTTTCCCTCGGTTTATTGCATGGTTCTCCTGTGTTTGCTGGTTTGATTATCATGGTGTTTCATGGGATATTGAATTTGGCTGCTTGGAAGGGGACCGTGTCATGTAGGTTAAGTTTAAAGGGTAACTTATTCAAAAATCCTTGATTCGTTTCAATAGGAATGTCACTATTTTCTATTGACCGTTTATGGGTGGATCGATCTATTTATTTGGCTTATATATTCTTTGTTGATCGATGCTGCTCTATTTGCTGTAAGTTAGGGTCGGCAAACCCTATGTTCATCTACGACTGATCGAGATACAATGGTTTTCATTCTTAGCTTAAGTTTCCTTCATTTTGAAACTTGTAGTAGATGAGGTATTGGATCGAGTTGTAGTGTTGGTTTGGTTCAGGTTGAATCAATGAAGATCGGTGTAGTTGGTGGATCATTTGTGTGGATTGGCACTTTCTTTCCTACTATGGTTTCGGCTGCATCGTTGAAGGTTATGGACTTCTATGACGACATGAGAAGATTCAAGTTTATACTTGATGTTTTTATTTTGTAATCTGATAGTCGTTGTAGTTTTATGTTCATGTATTTGTTATAAGAGAGGTTTCTCTTATAGGTGGTTAGTGGTAAGTTATAAGAATGGTTTGTCATTCTTATATTTGAGTCTGTAAGTGTCCTAAGGGACTTGAGATGAGGGGTGTACGCCCTCATCCTTTGTACTTCAACGCTTTTTGGTGTAATGAATTTTACCGGGTGGAATGCCCTTTACCCAAAAAAAAGTTTGGACAGGGGCCGCATTAGAGGATGAAACATATGACTCAGTGACATACCATGATTTCTCAGGTAATTCCTTTTGAGGAACAAAAGATTTAGAAATATGAGGAGCTTTTGAATAATCATATGGTGTCCAATATTGAACATAACTCATTTTTGATCGACTCTCGTCTTCAAGTTCTTCTTCTTCCTCAGTATCAAAAACAACCGCACGCGCAATCGTATTATCAAGCAAATGGTCCATACTGTAAATTTTAGGAATTTCTTTGAATGCCGTGTGAAGAAACATTGAATTGTAATCACCAAGTGCAAATCCTTTATCGGGTCTCGGTTTTAAAGTAAATTTCTGAATTGTTGTGACAGAGTTCCCGTGTTTGTAAACAATATTACGAAATTCTTTGAGTTGTTTTTCAAGATCAACAATCTCACCGAGTAAGTCATCTATATACTTCCTTTTTCGTATTTTATGTTCACAAAAATCCTTTTTACAACTTGACAATTCTGTTTCTGTTTTTGAAAGTACTGTTTGAAGACGTTCAACTTGCATTTTCAATTCACACTTCTCACTTTCTAGTTTAGAAATCAACTTCCCGTTTGACTCAATTAAATCTTGCATTTTGTGTTAAAGATCTTGTTCTTTGTTTTAAGAATCTTGAAAAGCTTTTTCAAAACTTTTTGCATATTTAATCTTGTCTTGCTGATTAGAAAGTTGAATTTTATAACACTCAATATCTCTTGCAAGTGCCGCATTTGTTTCTTTTAAAACTTTGTTTTTCTCGTTGCATTTTATGATTTGCAATTGTTGAGCATCCAGTCGTTTATGTAACAATATGAGGTCAGGGTCTGGATCAAATGATGGTTCATGTTGTTCTAAATGATCATGTTTATCATTCTCAATAGGATCATCAAATGAAACAACTGTGTCATCATCAAATATGACAACTGTGCTTATTTGTTCATCTGTTTGAGAAGATGAAGATGATTTAGGTGGAACAACTTGCGCCATATCTGATTCAGAAGCAGAAGGTGAGGATATTTCTTGTATTAGGCATGCTTTTTGGTCATGTACCTGAGACAAGCCGTCAGTGTCATACACTGGACCTGAATCATTAAACTGAAGTTCCTGCATGTTGGCCATAAGCATCACAGCTGCATTGGCTTCCAGATCTTCCATGTCATCATCATTGTTCACATTTTCCATGAAGTTGTTATCTTGTTCAGGGAAATGTCCATCTTTTTCATCTTGAAGAGCCATGAGTAATGCCTGCTTGTGAAACTTACTACCCCGAGTTCGCGGTTTGGGACATGCTGTCGCTATATGACCTTGTTCATTACAATTGTAGCACTACACTGCATTCCCTGAGTTGGAGTTCCTAGTTGCAACTGGTTCAGACCTTTGTTGAGAAGATCCTGAGTTGTTCCTGAACCCTCCATTGTTATTAAACCTCTGACCATTCCCAAAATTTCCTGAAGAACTTCTTGAACCAGATCGACCATAGTTACGATTCTGAATTTCCACTCTTCCATCATTGACAACAGCTTGATTCCTTGTGTTAGAAGATGAACGTTGACGGTTGTTTGTTTTGTTGGAGAATTTGCTAAAAGCACGAGCAATAAGAGCAAGTCCCTGATTCAACGTATTAAAGTCATCATCGTCATCGTCATTGGAGTTTGAGTAATACACTGCATCATTGTTGTTTAATGTAACAAGTTGAGTAGAAGCATTCTGTGGAGATGAATCATGAGGGACCATTTGGTTCGAGGTAGAAGATTGTGGATAACTGAAGTAGTTTTGCTCTTGAACATATGCATGATTTGACATTGGTTGTGGAGCATAGGGAGATTGAGCTACGAGTGCCAAAAAATTTGGTGTTGGTGTTGGTGTTGGTGTGTATCCTCCTCGTAGAGCTCTATCTTTTTCCACTTCAGGTTCATGGTGTTTCAGAAAATCATACAACAAACCATATGGTGCATCATGAAGGTTTTTGGTTTGACGAACAAATGTCACATATTTGTGCCAATCTGGGCCAAGACTACCAACGAATTTGGAGTTCACTGCGATCCTTGGTACTGTGATTTTGTGACGTTCCAGATCATTGACCACATTTGTGAAACGGTGATAGTAGGATTCAAGTGACTCTCCTGGTTCAATTGTGATGTCGGTGTATTCCATGTAGAGTTTGGATTCCATATCATCTTTGTTCAATTGAGTGCCTTCCATAAGGAGATGAACATGTTCCCACATAGCTTTGGCTATTTTCTGAGCATCGACAGTTCGATAAATTGGATTAGGTATACCTTGAAGTATATAAGCCATTGCATACTCATCAGCTTCACGATGTAATTTCTGTTCTTCAGTGAGTGCAGATTCTGGAAGGGGTCTATCACCAGGAGGACGTGGAGGATCAGCAGTTGGATCACCAATTTCAAATCTTGTTGGCCACTCAAATGGTCCTTCAAGTATCACTTGTTTCAAGAATTTCCCATGAGGTTTCTTTAGTTCAAGAAATCGTAAGAATCGACTTGACCATTGAACATAGTTCCCAGGTGTTAGCATTGGAGGTGTTTCAAGTGATCCTGCCTCATGTCTCGATTGTTGAGTTGTAATAACTTCACACATTCTATCAAACCAGTGAGGTTGTTTGGAGGAAAACTGAGTGTTTTGTTGTGACATCCGATATGGTTGTTGTTGTGGAATGATTTGATGTTGTTGCATCATGAGATATTGTGGTTGTGGATTAAACGGTTGTTGATGAAATTGTAACTGAGAAGGTTGTTGATATGATTGTTGCTGATGGTATTGTTGTTGCTGATACTGCTGATGTTGTTGCTGAGGATTAGAGAAGTAGTACTGTGGTGGTTGAGACATCTTAGAACACTTGTGTAGTAATGGATTTTTGTAGAAGATTGAAATGCACGTTCCTTTGATTAAGTCCAAAATCCCTGGGGTAAGTTGAATTCTTACGCGTAACAATAATCTTACGCGTAAACTTTAGGTTATGCGTAAAGAGTAGATTATGCGTAAACAAAGAGTTTATGCGTAAGTTTTCTCTTTACGCGTAAGCTTTTGGCTTATGCGTAAGTTTAGACTTATGCGTAAGGTTAAACAACCAAACAAATCTTTCAAACTTATCCAAGCTTGAAAGATATCCGAAGTCGAAGTATTCTACTAACTTATCCAAGCTAGGGAAGTACTGAGTCACCGTAACACAAGGAGAAGACCTTTGATGAAAGTTAAGCGTAGATTCTGGCAACTTACGCGTAAGATTAACTCTTAGGCGTAGGATTGATCTTAGGCGTAGAAAAGGCACCTTATGCGTAGGAAGTAACTTCAGCGTAGGATCTTACTCGTAGGAAACAGACTTATTCGTAGGTTTTAGGCGTAGATTACCAAGTTAAGAGTAAGAACAGGGTTTTGACCAATGTTACTCGTAAGAAAAGGGTTTTTACCAAATCTTATGCGTAGAAGGGACAAAAAGTACTGTTGACAGCTTTTGAATTGTACTATTCACGTAAGTTACGCGTAAGGAGGTCAGTAGCTTGAAAAATCTCAAATTTTTGAAGAAAAATGCTTAGAAATAAGGTACTTTTGATCAAATAACTTCACCAATACTTAGAAAACACTTGAAATGAAAGATTTTGCTACCAAAAACTAGTTTTCCAATATCAAAGAAGCTATAAAACCTTAAGAAACTATAAGAATATGAGATAAAAGCCTTAAAAATCAAAACTTTATGCAAAAACTAAGCTTCAAATCACTATATCAACCTTGAAACTTGTCCAAGCTTCAAGATTTGAGTGAAAGAAACAAAGAAAAATGCAAAAAGAAGCAAGATAACTCCTTAAACCCCACGTTAACCCAAAGAAACACACTTCAATCTCTATTAGGCGAATGATACCACTTGTTAGGTCACCATTTATGTAAACACAAGTATGATTATGAAAGAAAATAGATGAGAATGAGAGATGGTTGATTATGAGACTTTATGAAGAGTGAAAGAACAAGAGTTTCATTAAGGAAATCAAATAACCAACAAATGAAAAGTTTACATAAGCTTCCTATTTATAAGGGAGGAGTAGGGCAACATTCCCTTCCTCCCTCATCATGCTTAAACGTGGGCTTTCAAGCCCATGGACTAGCTTACTTAAGCCTAATAATCATAAACATAGTGAAATAAATAACTAAGCAACCTATTACAAAAGGTAATGACCGAGACTTGACTAAAATACAAAAGTATGATCCCAACAACGTTGACAAAATGGTTAACTTATAAGACTTTCTTAGCTAAGATGTTCCTCAATGAACATTTTTACCAAGGCGATGATGATGGATCACCATATGTCAATTAAGAACATAATGGATTGAATTGTCGCTGAAGTCGATGCTTCCTTTGTTGAAGGGATAACAATGTTGATAAAAAGAATTCCGTTGTTGACACGAATTTGCTTGTTCAAGCGGAGCTTGTTGATGTGCTTCTCCATCTGATACTAATTTGAGAACCTTACGCGTTTTGGAGAATCATTGGGTAAGTAAGTATAAAAGTGCAAGTACCACTTGGGATTTTCTTATCAACTTATTACCGACATAATTCCATTTGGCATACACTATGGTTTCTATTCCCGTTCTTTTGGGAGACCATAATCCTAGTTGTGTAGTACCTTTTGATGTATCCAAACAAGCTCTTCCTAAAGAGTTGTATTAGGATCTTCTCTAAAACGAGCACATAGACAAACACTAAACATAATGTTGGATTTATTCGTTGTGAGAATAAGTGAACTTCCAAGCATTTCTCTATGTTTAGTTTTACCTACGGATTTACTAATCTCATTCTTGATAAGTCATAAAGGACTTAATCATTGTGAACATGTGAATAACTAGGAATGTCTTTGAGTGATTATCCCTTGCTTTTGGAGCTTGCATAAAAATAAAAAATCTTTCATAGATTTACATTAATTTCTTATTTTGAAAGATCCATTTTATTTTAATGGTTGCTTTACTCTAATGTCTAAAAACACTTTTTATCAAATTTGTTTAAATCACAACTATGACTTATGAATCAAGTTTTTATGACCTTGTCAATATTGCTTGACTCATTGTTTGACACAAGACGAAAGGATGTTGTTTTTCAATCTTAATAGTTCATCTTCCTTATTATTGATCTTGACTTACTTGTCTTATCAATGTTGGACTTTCGACTAAGTCATCATTTACCAAAGATGATATCTTAGAAGGAGGTGGTCTTTCATCAAATGTTAAATTCAATGACTCCTCGACTCTTTGGGTTTATTTACTTAAAACACTATGAGTGTAAATGTCCAAGAGATGCAACATCATAAGACTATAGGTCAAATTTGATGTGCAAATCCTAGATGTTTATAAATCATTTTCTCCCAATCATCCTAATGAAATCAAATGATTTATTTTTCTTTGTGTGTCTTATATGAAATTTTAACAAGAGAATGGTTGAATTTAAGACACAATTGAAAATGTAAGGTATAATGTCAAAAGACGTTGTACTACAAATATCTATGAAATGTTGTGGTTTTGCTAGATTTGCAAGCATCACAAAAGTGTTGGTTGTCTCATCACTTAGGAGATTCTTAGTTAGCTCACTTGTAGACAAGTATTAAGTAAGACTCACTCAAGAGTTACTCGTGTCTTTTTCCGAAGGTTAAAAGAAGTAAAACCCCTTATAACTCCTACTAAAAGTAGTGTCTAAATCCTTTAATCACAAAAGATCTAATCCTTATTGTTACTTACACAACATAACCATCTTAGAGTGAAAACTACTAGTATCACTCATGATAGAACTTAATACTAATCAATATGAAACACTGAAAGGTAAGTTGAAGAGACGAGTACCTTTTAAGCTCCATAGATTAGCCATCAAGAAGATAATCATAAAGCAAATAATCTTGACTCGTAGAAGAGATAAACTCAAATACTTATGAATCCAAGAAGGTTAGATAAACACATAAAAGTATTGAACATGATACCTTTATCTTTTTATCATGAGCTCCTACTAGAGATAGAATTACTCCTACAATTCTCTCCTAAGTTAAACACAACTTGCTTTGTTTTACTTTTTTGATAGTTCATTAGAGTTAAATCCTCATCCGGTTCTATCTCTAAATGACTTTTGACTCCTTAAACAACATACAAGAGCTTTTGTACTTTCTTCAAATTTAGCAAGCATTTTTCCTTTTTCATTTTGCTTTTTAATCTCATGTTTATAATCTAGACATAATTTACATTCTAGATCAATTTCAACATTACTCTCAAGTCTAGACATTTTATCTTCTAACAAGATTTCCTTTTCAAAGTTATTCACAAAGGATTTTGAAGACTCATTGTTAAAGATAGTTTTTAGGTTCATGTTACCTAAAAGTTAAGACTCATTTTCTAATTTAGAAAATTCTAAGATAAATGTGTCAAAGCAAAAATGTTTGGTTTCAACATGTACCTTGCTTGTTGTTTCAATAAATTGACAATCACCCACCGGATCATTGTCTTCGTCTACACCCGTTTCATTCCATGATTCGCAAGCAAGTTCATCAAGACACACGTACTCATCTTCACTTGTACCTTCTTTTAAAACATTTAAACTAGTAGCACATGTATTAACTTCTACTAAGTGTCTATCTATTAGTTTTTCTAAAACTTCTAATCCATATGTAAGATCAAATTGATCATCTTTGACTTAACATATTTCTTGATGAAAGTATAACATATTTTTCCAAATATCATTAGTCGTTTGACAAAAATACACTCTTTCATATTCGGTACTAAAGCTTTATAAATCATTGTTTTAGCTTTAGTATTTTTATCAAGTTTAAGATAGTTATCTTGGTTTTCAAAACTTGTTTTCTTTGGTTTGAAATCACCAAAAGAAATAATATGCCAAAGATCTTGATCAATTGATTTCACATAGTTTTCAAAAATTACTTTTCCAATCAAGTAAGTTTTCTTTTTCAAATAGCAGTAGGTTTTGAATAGGTTGCCTTCTTTGAGATTTTCAAAATCCATGGATCGATCCAAGTTTTAAAATACACTATATTTTAAAGATCTTGAGTAACGTAGCTTTGATACCAATTGTGGAAAACTAGAAGGGGGGTTGAATAGTTTATCGCTTTTTGACTTGATTATCTTTTTTAAAACTTTACGTTTGTTCAAAGATGCAAGTACAACTTTGCATGTTTAATTCTTTGAAAAGCTTTACGTGTGATTAGCAATTCTAACTAAAGACAATATGTAATAAGCAAAGATAAAGAAAGAAACGATCAAACCACAACACGAATGTTTATCGTGGTTCGGCTACAAGGACTCTTTTTCCTTGCCCTACATCCACGCCCCGAGTATCCAACTCGAGAGTTATAAACACTAATCAACAAGCTCCTTTCCCGGTGGAGAAACCTTTACAACGTCGCTTACACTTTTACCGACACTAAGCTAGATGTCGAGTTCTTTTACATGGGTACAACCACTCCCATCGTCGCTTACACTTTTACTGACACTAAGCTAGATGTCAAGTTCTTTACGAAGGGTACAACCACTCCCGTTAGTTCTTTTACAAGGGTACAACAACTCCCGACACACTACGTATTTTGAGGCCTAAAATACTAACCGATCACTTCTACATACATGTTACAAATGAAGTATAAACTACCAAAGCTTATACATGACAAAGCTAACAAGTCTTGCAACTTAGAGTTGAAACTTGTAACTTCTTAGATGCATATGTGAACTCCTTTGCTACATAAGAGAATCACACAAGTTAGTAGCTACTGAGTATAATAAGAGAATATGTGTAAAATATGACTCTAAGTGATGACTCAAAACTAACAAGTGGTTTGGTATTTATAGCAAAACATTATGCAGGTCTGGCGGATACGGCGGAACCCTCAGATGGGTTCCGCCCGTGTACCCCTAGGGTTCCATCAGGGCTGCAGTTGGTTTTGCAATAAATCTTCCAAACCAAACAAGGTCACATCACATGAATACTAGTCAAACACAAACTTGCACAAGAAAACTTATGGTTAGTCAAACACACTTTCTTTCCATAAATGTATAATGACAAACTTACCATAAATGTGATGTGATATTTCTATTTAAAGAAATAAATGTGATCTGACAAGACACTTTCTAATTTAAGAAATAAAAACAATGTTTTGTTTAAAAGGAAATATAACCTTAGTTAAACAAGACTTAAACACTTAAAGTGATGATTTACTCATAGCTAAAGTTCATACTTTGTCATTAACAAAACTTAGCAAAGATCGTAAAATATAAATAACGTTTTTAGGCGATATTTATATTAACACGTACTTTTGTCAATTGGATAATTTGTTCCTTAAAGTAACATACTTTTGATAGATGTATGTTTCTTAGTAGTAATTAACGTGTGGTATTAAATTGAATTATTTGAATTCGTTTCGTATGTTGAAAAGAGTTTGAAACTTGACATTGCTGTAGTGATCTAGGAAGGTAGTATGTGTAGAATTTGTAGGATGTTAGTAATGTTTATTGGAGTATTAAAGTGCATATACGCGTATGTTAATCAATCCAGGGAGCTTTGTTTGATGTGTGTAGGGAAATTTTTTAGATAAGTGGTTTCCGCCTTGCAGTATCCAAACAAGTTATGATTTTTATTTTTGCTGTGTAGTTTGGATAAAAGCATGGAGCATGGTTCTGGGTGATTGTGATTAACAATTTGGAATTCAATGTTAAATGATGCCATTTGTTCTTTGAAAGGAGATGCTAGTAAGGTTAAAAACTTGGCATTAGTACATTACCATAGTAATTGTGGGAAGGTGGTATTTGTGGGATATTCTTAATTTTGTTGAAGCTCTAGTTGACGGGTGCAGATAGAGTTTTGATCTTTATTTTCCTTTGTTTTAAAATTTATGTATGGAGCATGGTTCTGAGTGATATGTATATATGCCATAAATCAACCTAATCATGTGAATGTTTTACTGATTTGCAACTATGCATGGGAATTAAACTGTATAAATATATTAATATGCAATTTGCTAATGATTAATTAGGTTGATAGAGAAGATGTTATCGATTGGGTCTTGTCATTTCAAGCTCATCCTAAGAATGTAGTTGAACTAAACAATGGTAAGCACTATGGATTTTCCACTTTAGGAGTGCACAAAGTTTCGGCTCACGGTTCATGAGTACAATACATAAATCACTTGATGCATTTATTGATTGTTTAATGCAGGACAATTCTATGGATTTCATGGCTCTAGAAGTTTTCAGTTTCATTTTCATGATAATGAGGTATGAAGTCAGATTAATCACTATGTAGTGCATTTAGGGATTTACTTGTCAGAGAAATTTCAATTTTTGTTCTTTGTTTGGATGCATTTTTCTTACTCCGGTATTTTCTTACAGGTTACAGTTCCCAATAACAGTCAATTAGCAAGCACATACTGTGCATTAGCCATATTGAAGACAGTTGGATATGACTTTTTGCTTATCGACTCTGGTTCAATTTTGAGGACAATGAAGCATCTTCATCAACCTAAGAATGGGCCTCTCGACATTGTTTGTGTCCACATGCTCGATGATGATAGCTTTTGGTGCATCGTTGTATCTTCATAACAAACTAGATATAAAGAACTTTGTTTATTGTTGTTAGTAACATTTCTAAAACATCTTGTATCTGAACCATGAATTTGTAACAACATTAAGCAAGTCTATTATGTAACCTTTTCTTTTGAATATTCACATATTTTATTTGTGAACCATATTATTATTGTCGATTCAAGAATGATTATAAAGTTAGATAGTTATGGGATTGTTGTTTGATCGAGTTAATGTTTTTAGTGGAGTGGGTGAATGAGATTTGAGAATGGTGGTGTTAATTTTAGAGAGAGACGCAAAAATTTAGAGAGAGAAGCAGGAAAAATAAATAAAGAGAGGGTGGTGGTGGTGATGGTATAACTTTTTGATTAAATACACCGTTCATACCTAAGGTTGTACCACCAACAAAATTAACCAAAATGAAGAAATAACCATTTTACCCTCATGTTCAAGGCACATGGGGGAAATAACAGAAGTTGACTAACGGAAAATGGGTCAAGGGACGCAATTGGCCTCAAAAACCCAACTTTTGGACGCAAGGCGATGTTTTTTAAAACTTAAAGGGCATGGTGATGTTTTTGGGAAAGTTTAGGGACCAACGGTGTATTTTTGTCAAAAATTATCTCACTACCCCCACTATTATATACATGTCTTCAAGTGCATCTATTACCTAAAAAATATGAAAAGTCTTATTCATCTTCTCCATCTGAACAAAAAAAACCCTTTAAAGGTGCGTTTAATATAGGGAATGGAAATAAAAGAATGTTTATAATTATGATTGTAAATGTTTGGTTTCATGACTTTTGAATTCAAACCTTATTATTGATCATACTCCACCTCCCCTATGAGATGATTTTAGGCTTTTAGCATTTCTTTTATGCATTTTCATTCCTCACCATAAAATTAAACAATAAACTTAAGATCACAAACTCATTTTCATTTCAAACTTTGTATTCCATGACTCAAACCAAACGCACCCCTAAGTCATAAAGTTTCGTTAAACATGAGGTTTTAAATGAACTACGTGTTTATCAAACATTTCCAGTACCATTCGACAAGAAGTTTTGTTAAACATGAGGCTATAAATAAATATTTTTTATTTATTCTTTATTTTCTCGATCTTAGACATTAATAATTTGAAAGCCTTAGCATTAGACTGAATATTTTATGGCACGTGGTCATTAAAATTTTGATTAGTGAATAGTGACACACAGTTAATGGCACAAATTATTTAATTGTTAGGACATTAATTGTTCAGTATTGTCTCCTCACAAGAAACAATCTTTATAAGATATGACTTTTACGTCACTCACACACAGTAGATTAGTTCAGAGCAATTCAATTCGTTTTAGTTTATTTGACAACATGTAGTGTTTTAAATTTCTAATGATTGATTTTGTGTTCTTAGGTGCTTGATAATATAGAAAAAGAGTATATCCGATTACAGTTTTTACAGTTGAGTCATCGTACATATATTTTCTTTCCTCATAATTACAATCAACTTAAGAATGTTATTTTAAAAAGCTACTAAAAACAAGTATGAGTTACAATGATAATTTTCAAACTTCCATTAAAAATTGAAAATCAATAACTAGTTGGCATAAGGTTAAGGTTGTGAAACAAACTTAATGATAGGGTTGTTTGTTTTGGGATGGGTTTATGTTAAGAATTTGAATTTGGTTTAGGGTTTGGATATAAATTTGATGTATAAAAAAGAAAACAATATTTAAAAATAAATATTATATATTAAAATATAATTAAATGTTATATCTATTAATAATAAGAGGAGAGAGATAAAGTTTTTTATTTTATAATATACATAAATTTGATAAGACAAAAAATATACATATAAAACAATATATGATTTCGCATTGTTATAAAACCCCTTACACCACCCATCTTTATTACAAACAAACATTTGAGTTGCATTTATTAAATCCAGAACCCAAATAAATCCCGCATACCAAACATGCCCATAATTGTATTTCATAGCCATCAAAATACTAATATTCAAAAAACTTGAAAGTAAGGAGGTGTTTGGTTTCTTAATAGGAATAGGAATAGGTATGCGTATGATTGAAGAGAGAGAAAACTCATCCTTCATGTTGGGTTTGAGTTATGCCTATATTCATGGGTATCATTACCAATTTCAAGATCTAAACCCACCAACCAAACATTTATTAAGGGTATGATAGTCATTCTTCATTCCCATACCCACAAAAAAAACAGATAGTAAAACTTCTTAGCAGACGCAAAATTTCAATGATCATTTAGAAATAGGATAGCGTTACAAAACTAGTTTTGTAACATAATACTCGAACAACGACATTGCCCATTAACATAATTTAGTACACAGACAAATAAAGGGATTACTACATTTTCCTATAGAAGCTTGATCCCAATCCCGTTTGCACTTATCATTGCATGCTTTATCGGAGCATAAGACCATTGGAAATGTTTGTTTGCAAACTTTTGCTCCGTTTAGTATCTCATTTCCTGTAATTACAAGAAACCACATAACATGTATACATTTCGTATTGTATCATCTAAGTATTCATTATATGGATAGAAGTTTAATGTAACGAATAAAGTTTTACCGGAGGAAGATAATATGTTTGCAAGAAGAAAAATGACCAAAATGGATGCATGCTTCATGGCTAGGCTCTTTCAGTAACGATATAACTGGTTATAATGAGTTTGATGACCACGAACATATGTATTTATACAAAATGAATGTGATTAAATGCATTGGTCATTTTCGATATCTAATCAAATGTATTTATCATTTGGTTTATCTAATTAAACAACATTTATTATTTTGCTGATAAGGGAAAAATACTTGATGAAATCACCTAACTAATGAGGAAATTTATAAATATTTTAGTAGTATCGTTCGACAGCTTCCAAGGTTATTGACGCGACATTTTTTTTAAATATTTTATTAATCCGAAAAGATAATATTCAAATTTAAGAGTAGAATTTTTATTCAACATTTAGGCACAAAAATCTAATTTATATATTTTTCCTACCAAATATGTCGAACTTCATGAGAAGAGCAAACATGGGCTTTGCTACAAATAATTATATGGAAATTAGTATTATGGGTTGTTATGTTATGAACTTAATTTGTTAAAGTTCGTACTTTTGTCAATTGGATAATTTGTTCTTTAAAGTAATATACTTTTGATTGATGTATGTTTCTTATTAGTAATTGACATGTGGTATTAAATTGAATTATTTGAATTTGTTTCGTCTGTTGAAAAGAGTTTGAAACTTGACATTGCTGTAGTGATCTAGGAAGGTAGTATGTGTAGAATTTGTAGGATGTTAGTAATGTTTATTGGAGTATTAAAGTGCATATACGCGTATGTTAGTCAATCCAGTGAGCTTTGTTTGATGTGTGTAAGGAAATTTTTTAGATAAGTGGTTTCCGCCGTGCAGTATCAAAACAATTTATGATTTTTGTTTTTGCTGTGTAGTTTGGATTAAGGTATGGTGCATGGTTCTGGGTGATTGTGATTAACAGTTTGGAAGTCAATGTTAAATGATGCCATCTGTTCTTTGAGAGCAGATGCTAGTAAGATTAAAAACTTGGCATTAGTACATTACTATAGTAATTGTGAGAAAGTGGTATTTGTGGGATATTCTTAATTTTTGTTGAAGCTCTAGTTGACGGGTGCATATAGAGTTTTGATCTTTATTTTCCTTGTGTTTTAAAATTTAAGTATGGAGCATGGTTCTGAGTGATATGTATATATGCCATAAATCAACCTAATAAGGTGACAGTTTTACTGATTTGCAGCTATGGAGGGGAATTAAACTGTACAAATATATTAATATGCAATTTGCTAATGATTAATTAGGTTGATAGAGAAGATGTTATCAATTGGGTCTTGTCATTTCAAGCTCATCCTAAGAATGAAGCCGAAATAAACAATGATAAGCACTATGGATTTTCCACTTTAGGAGTGCACAAAGTTTCAGCTCACCGTTCGTTAGTACAATACATAAATCACTTGATGTATTTATTGATTGTTTAATGTAGGACAATTCTCTGGACTTCATGCCTCTAGAAGTTCTCAGTTTCATTCTCATGATAATGAGGTATGAAGTTAGGTTAATCACTATGTAGTGCATTTAGGGATTAACCTGTCAGAGAAATGTCAATTTTTTTATTTTTGTTTGGATGCATTTCTCTTACCCCAGTATTTTCTTACAGGTTACAGTTCCCAATAATAGTCAATCAGCAAGCACATAATGTGCATTAGCCATATTGAAGACAGTTGGATATGACTTTTCACTTATCGACTCTAGTTCAATTTTGAAGACAATGAAGCATCTTCAGCAACCTAATAATGGGCCTCTCGACATTGTTTGTGTCCACATGCTCGATGATGATAGCTTTTGTTGCATCGTTGTATCTTCATAACAAACTAGATCTAAAAAACTTTGTTTATTGTTGTTAATAACATTCCTAAAACATCATGCATCTGAACCATGAATTTGTAACAACATTAAGCAGTCTATTATGTAACTTTTTCTTTTGAATATTTACATATTTTATTTGTGAACCATATTTATTATTGTCGATTCAAGAATGATTATAAAGTTAGATAGTTATGGGATTGTTGTTTGATCGAGTTTATGATTTTTAGTGGAGTGGGTGAATGAGATTTGAGAATGGTGGTGTTAATTTTAGAGAGAGAAACAGAAATTTAGAGAGGGAAGCAGGAAAAATAGATAAAGAGATGGTGGTGGTGGTGATGGTATAACTTTTTGATTTAATACACCATTCGTCCCTAAGGTTGTACCACCAACATAATTAACCAAAACGGTGAAATGACGATTTTGGCCTCATGTGCAAGGCACATGGGGGAAATAACAGAAGTTGACTAACGGAAAATGGGTAAAGGGATGCAATTGGCCTCAAAAACCCAACTTTTGGACGCATGGCAACGTTTTTTAAAACTTAGGGGGCATGGTGATGTTTTTGAGAAAGTTTAGGGACCAATGGTGTATTATTGTCAAAAATTATCTCACTACCCCCACTATTACATACATGTCTTCAAATGCATCTATTTCCTACAAATTATGAATAGTCTTATTCATATTCTCCATCTAAACAAAAAAACCCTTTAAAAGTGCGTTTAATTTTTTTTAACAATTGCATCTATTTCCTACAAATGCATCTTTTTCCTACAAATGCATCTATTAAAGGTGCGTTTAATATAGGGAATGGAAATAAAAGAATTTTTATAATTATGTTCGTAAATGTTTTGTTTCATGACTTTTGAATTTAAACCTTATTATTGATCATACTCCACCTCCCTATGAGATGATTTTAGGCTTTTAGCATTTCTTTCATGCATTTTCATTCCTCACCTTAAAATTAAACAATAAATTTAAGATCATAAACTCATTTCCATTTCAAACTTTGTATTCCATGACTCAAACCAAACGCACCCCTAAGTCATAAAGTTTCATTAAACATGAGGCATTAAATGAACTACGTGTTTATCAAACATTTCCATTACCATTCGTCAAGAAGTTTTGTTAAACATGAGGCTCTAAATAAATATTTTTTATTTATTCTTTCTTTTCTCGGCCTTAGACATTAATAATTTGAATGCCTTAGTGATGAGTGCTCAAACACTCATCATTTTTATCGTATCTGGACTGCCAAAACATCCAAAAACACCCAAAAACGCATCAAAATACACAAATTATCCCAAAAGTGTGTTTTATATGTTTTAGATGCAAAATGTTTAAAAACAAATGAAAAACGAACAAAGTTTGCACAATTGGCAGTTTCAGTCCCTCAAGTTTCAAAATTTGGCAAAACTAGTCCCTGGAAGTTTAAAATGAAAGAAAAGTCAACCCAAGGCAAAGAAAAGTCAAAAATTATCAAAATAAGTCCTTGGGTGAAAAAGTTTGAGAAAATTACACTTTTACCCCTCAAAATCCAAAATTGACATAAATGGTCCCTGGAATTTCAGAAAATGGCAGTTTTAGTCCCTGGTGGTATATTTTTGGATGGAAAACCAATTTTTATCCTTGAAAGTTTAAAAATATTCAAAATGGATCCTTGGATAAAATTTTTTCACAAATGGCAGGAATGGTCACTTTGAAAAATGTCAAATTTAGTCCCCGGGAATTTTGAAAAGTACAAAAATTGTACTTTTGGGTTTTGGATATTTAAGTTATGCATGAATGGTCCCTTATGATAACTTTGGGAATTGTCCATTTTTAGTCCCCAAGTTTTCCAACATTGCAAAAATGGTCCTTGTGATGTTTAGTTACCAAACGGACCCCTTTTACTTTTATTACCCAAAACCTAAACCCAAAATACAAACTCCAAGCCCACCTGATCCAGGCCCACTCCCATCCTCACTTTAACCCACCCCCTTTACCCGGTTCAAAATAATACTACTCCCACCTTTGACTTCGGTCAACTCACCCCATCCTCACACCCCACTCAAACCTGCAAACACTGCTCCCCCCCTCATCATCACCCCTATGTTCACCTTCACCACACTCAATCCCCTTCCTCTCCTACAAATCAAAACAACAACTAAACTCTAAATTTCACCCCACTGGCCTCAATAATAAAGAAAACGCCAAACTCCTTTTTTGGCGCCAAGAATTTGAACGGCTGAGATTGCAGCCCCCTCATCCTATGGCTCCAATGCAAGCTGGGAAAAGACAAATGCTTCCCCCCAAACCCTAATTGGGGGATATAAAAAAGAAGAAGAAGCTGTGGACCAAAGGGTAGAAAATTTTAGTTTTTATTTTTCAATGTATTTTTAAATTCAAGCTTTAGTTTTAATTAGCAAGTAATGTAATCTTAGTTGTACTTTTTGAACTTAATTAATCAATACCATTTCAGTTTTTAAGTTAAATTTCAAGTTTTATTAACTTCAAAAATTCTCTAATGCTTGATTGTTGTTGTAGCTGATAACTTAGGTTATCTAGGTTCACAAAAGCTTATTTAAGCTACTAGTAATACTTACATTCAGTTATTAGTGAAAAATAGAAAACAAAAATAAAAATAAAAAAATAGGAGTATTAAACTTGAAAAATCAAAAATCACAAACAAGAGAGAAGAAGCATGGAGCACAGTGAATACTTGATGGCTGTGGGTTAGTGAATCCGTGGGGGTTCAATAGGAGTTGTGATTTGGTCTTGGTTCTTTGATTTCAGCTTGGACACTTTTGTAAGCATTTTTCTTATGTTTTGGAACTCAACTGTGTACTATCTTATTGAATGTAATCTTTGTTGTTTCTTGTTTGTTTTATGATAAGATGATGTGTTTATAGTCTAATATCACTCACTTGTTTGTTGTTTTTCATAATTGTTAAGTTTCCTAAATTTTAGTCATTTAGTGCAATCTTTGATTCCTTTGTCTTTTGTTGTTATTGTTGCTTGACACTGATCACTAAATCACAAATGATGATGATGTATGGTATGTATTAGATTAGAGGATCAGATCACTGATTTGCTTTAAAATTCATCAAGTTGAGTGCTTTAAGTGGTGTTTGGATCAGTGGATTCAACCACTGAAACCTGAGTTTTAGTTGTTGTTTGTGGATTAGGCATATTACTTAGGTCAATTTGTGCTTGGTTCAACCATTGATTTGGTCATTTGTCACCTAAAAGTCAAAATCAACATCTCACCACCACCACAGTTAACTGTGGTGGTATTTAAGATCCACAATCTCCTAAATTGGTTTGTAACTAGTAGCTTTAGGGTAATTTAACTTTATTTCAACTATTTACATATTATACAATCAGTAGATTAAGCCCAAATCTCAAAAAAGTCAAGGAAGCAAGTTTTGTTCAAAAGTCAAAAGACTGTGTCAGTTATTTTGCTCAAAGTTTGGATCTCTTTAATTTGCTTAATACTAGGTTTTAAGGTCTGAGATTTTACATGAATAATCTTTACCACCTTCTTGATTTTTAAGATTTTTTCTAGATTTTATAGATTTTGTTTACTGGGTCCCACAAAGCCACAAAGTGACTTGCAGGGCAACACATCTGCCCTGCTCTCAGCAGATCACCCTCACACCACCACCTTTTGTGGTGGTTTGTGGCCACTACAGTGGTCCAAGACCATTGATTTTGGTTCCCATCAACCCCCCTCCTGGTAGGCTTGGACTTTTGACCATTGCTTTGACCCCTAAGCCTGTGGACCCCACCTGAAATTGGTCATAAACCTTGTCCCTTAATCTGCCTCAGAACACAATTAGTAAAGTGCTTATTTTGGCTTTTTGGCTTATTGAAGCTTATTTGTTGGTTGTTATCTGCTTAATCTTGTTCATTGAACTCAGAGAAACCATATTCAACCATTGTGGACCCCACATTCCCCCATTTGAGCTAAAAATACTCCACAGTCAACAAAAGTCAACTGTGGGTATAATAAGCACTTCAAGTGCTTATTCTTTGGGTTAAATCAAAAGTGTCTTTATTAAAAACAGTTGTTTTTAGTTTATTATTAGTTTAGAAAAAGAAAAAAAATCCAAAAAACCAACTTTAAAAGTAGTGATAGCTTCTATTTAATAGGATTTATCAATTTAATTTTCTTTTTTAATTTATTTCTAAGTAATATATCACTTTTATATTTTTAGAAATTCTATTTTAGGTTAAAATAATTTTATAAATTTTTCCAGATTTTTATTTTGTCTTTTAGTGGTTTTTCTAATTAATTCTAGTTTAATTTAGTTTTAATTAATAATAATCAATTAAATAGCATAATTAGATTTTACATAGTATAACCTAGTTTTTATATTTTTTTAGCTTGTATTTTAGTTAAAACATTTTTATAAATTTTTCTAGAATTTTTACTGTTCATTTTCTATTTTTTATAATATAATTAGTTTAATTAGAAATTAATAAGTAATTAGATTAATAATTAGTTAATTAGCTTAAAAATACATAAAATTAACTTTTTATAATTTTTTAGGATTCCCATGATGGTTAATTAGATTTATAAAACTTTTCTTAATTTTATAAGTCTTTTTAGTATTTTTAATAATTCTAATTAGTTTAATTAGTATTAAATAGATAATTAGTAATTAATTAATAATAAATAATTAAATAGTGTAAAAATAATTTTTATTTTTCTTAAAATTTTCTTTAATTATTAGGATTGTAAAAATATTAATTTTACACTTTTAACCCTTCCCATCCTTCAGTTGTACTTTTTGTTTTGTGCGTCTGTATACGTTTTTTAATTAAAACGTATGTTTTTAGTTTTTAGCTCAAATCTTCGTAATCTAAATTCCCGTAATCAATCACGTAGCTTTCCTAAGCTATATTTGTTAATAAATTCCAAATAATTCTGATCATAACCTTTTCCTGTGAATATTTACCCGATCACGAATACGCTAAAGTTACAATTCACACTTCAACGGGACTTAACGACCTGGTGATACCTTATATTACCCGGAGCATTGACCTAGGCTATTTGACTTTGTTGACCATTATTTGGTCAATATAAGTTAGGTGGTTTAGCATCAATCACTTAGCGTTAGACTGAATATTTTATGGCACGTGGTCATTAAAATTTTGATTAGTGAATAGTGACACACAGTTAATGGCACAAGTTATTTAATTGTTAGGACATTAATTGTTCAATATTGTCTCCTCACAAGAAACAATCTTTATAAGATATGACTTATGTCACTAACACACTGTAGATTAGTTTAGATCAATTCAATTCTTTTCAGTTTATTTGACAACATATAGTGTTTTAAATTTCTAATGATTGATTTTGTGTTCTTAGGTGCTCGATAATATAGAAAAAGAGTATATCCGATTACAGTTTTTATAGTTGATTCGTCGTACATATATTTTCTTTCCTCATAATTACAATCAACTTAATTATGTTATTTTAAAAAGCTACTAAAAACTTGTATGAGTTACAATGATAATTTTCAAACTTCCATAAAAATTTGAAAATCAATAACTAGTTGGCGTAAGGCTAAGGTTGTGAAACAAACTTAATGATATGGTTGTTTGGTTTGGGATGGGTTTATGTTTAGAATTTGAATTTGGTTTAGAGTTTGGATATAAATTTGATGTATAAAAACGAAAATAATATTTAAAAATAAATATTATATATTAAAATATAATTAAATATTATTTATATTAATAATAAGAGTAAAGAGATAAAGTTTTTAATTTTATAATACAAATAAAATTGATAAGACAAAAAGTATACATATAAAACAATATATTATTTCGCATTGTTATAAAACCCCTTAATCCATGCATCTTTACTAGAAACAAACATTTGAGTTGCATTTATTAAATCCAAAACCCAAATAAATCCCGCATACCAAACATGCCCATAATTGTATTTCATAGCCATCAAAATACTAATATTCAAAAAACTGGAAAGTAAGGAGGTGTTTGGTTTCTTAATAGGAATAGGAATAGGAATAAGTATGCGTATGATTGAAGAGAGAGAAAACTCATCATTCATGATGGGTTTGAGTTATGCCTATTTTCATGGGTATCATTACCAATTTCAAGATCTAAACCCACAAACCAAACATTTATTAAGGGAATGATAGTCATTCCTCATTCCCATACCCACAAAACAAACACATAGTAAAACTTCTTAGCAGATGCAAAATTTCAATGATCATTTAGAAATAGGATTAGCGTTACACAACTAGTATTGTAACATAATACTCGAACAATGACGTTGCCCATTAACATAATTTAGTACACAGACAAATAAAGGGATTACTACATTTTCCTATAGAAGCTTGATCCCAATCCCATTTTCACTTATCATTGCATGCTTTATCGGAGCATAAGACCTTTGGAAACGTTTGTTTGCAAACTTTTGCTCCGTTTAGTATCTCATTTCCTGTAATTACAAGAAACCACATAACATATATACATTTCGTATTGTATCATCTAAGTATTCATTATATGGATAGAATTTTAATGTAACGAATAAAGTTTTACCGGAGGAAGATAATATGTTTGCAAGAAGAAAGATGAACTAAATGGATGCATGCTTCATGGTTAGGCTTTTTCAGTAACGATATAACTGGTTATATGTGACGAGTTTGACGACCACAAACATATGTATTTATACAAAATGAATGTGATTAAATGCATTGGTCATTTTGGGTATCTAATCAAATGTATTTATCATTTGGTTTATCTAATTAAACAACATTTATTATTTTGCTAATAAGGGAAAAAAACTTGATGAAATAACCTAACTAATGAGGAAATTTTAAAATATTGTGCAACATTTGAGACTTGTAATTTACACATTAAGAAATAAGATTTGTTAGTAGTATCGTTCGACAACTTACAAGGTTATTGACGCGACATTTTTTTTAAAAATATTTTAGAGTAAATTACATTGTTCATCCCTATACTTTCCCCAGATTTCATACGACATCCAAAAGCGCTTATTTTTTCCTTTTTCATCCAAAATCAAGATTTTATTATGCCGCTAGTCCAAAATGCTGACGGTCGTGAAATATCCCAGTTAAGTCGGTCTCACATGCAACCCACACGAGGGCAATTTCGTCCGATCACTTTTTTCCTACATTCCCCAGCTACTAACTGACGACTTGTCCTTTCACTGTTCTCGCCCTTATGATCCCCATTTTCAACACAATTTCACATAATTTGTCTCACAAAATTCATCTCACAACTTGTCTCAATTGCACACTGTTAAACCCCAATCTTTTCCTAAAAATTTTGTTCATAAATTTCTTATATTTGTTTAACAAAATCGGTACTATAAAATGGAAGTTAATGGGTGATACGTGGGAATTGCGCCCTCGCAACAGGTTTTACCTCTCAAGGGCTCTTGAGAAGCTTACAACCCCCACCAAGCAATGTACCTGATCGTTGTAGTATAGTATAGTGACAAGTACCAGGGGATTGAACGTTCAACTCAGGAATAGTGTCGCTAGGATTAGAAAGCCTACTAAACTAGGTCTAGAGGTGAGGGATGATTCGTTTTGTACTTTTATATTTTATGGAAAGCAAGTAAAATCTCGGGTTTTGAAGGAGTGGGCGAAATTAGTTGCTAGCCAACTAACCCAATTAACTAAAGATGCAATCAAAATAAAATAAAAGAAATGAAAATTAAACTAATTTGCTAATGTGGTGGAAACAATAATGAGAAAAGTTGTGTTTACTTAGATTTCATTACTCCCTAGATATCTTTTACCGGTTGATTAGCTTGTTACAATTGCATGGATGACGGGTTATATTCCTTAATACCAGTCGTAAGGCCGTGTACAATATTCCCTAACTCTATAAGATCCTACTTCACTCCTATGTCGAGCCGTTAGAAGCTCCTAACATGGGATCATTAGAATTCTCTTATGCATTAAATACAACCAAAAATCGTAGTACACCTCCGATCATGTTTCTTAAGACGTTCAAGCAAGTTACCAATGGAAGTCTGTCAGTTTTCTTAAGCCTAACATCGAATACAATCATCCATAACAATTATAGACAAACAATCAACCAATAATCAACATCTAGGTTTCACTACATCTAAGCAAACACAATAAAAGCCTAGCCTAACATGTTAACAGAAAGATACACATAAGATAGAATCAAACAATACATAGACATATTGAATGATTATTGAAGTACTTATCTTTATTGAAACATAGAAGAAAGAAGGGTTTGAAACCCCTTCAATATGCAGGAAATTCGACCTAGGGTTTTTACAAAACTTGTTCCCCAAAAGTTCCACACTTTACAATGAAAAATTGGAAAAATATATATATATATATATATATATATATATATATATATATATATATATATATATATATATATATATATATATATATATATATATATATATATATATATATATATATATATATATACTTACTATGCATCCTGACGACGTCATGTATTAACCTCTGACACCGTCAACTCGCCACCAAGATGAAATTCGTATTGCCTAGATCCACTTTTGACGCCGTCATGTAGAAATAAGCTCTGGGCCGTCACGTGTATTTGGACCCTGACGGCCTTGGTGACGCCGTCAGGCCAAATAGCCTAAAAACGTTCTGGATCGTCACGTGTATTTTCCACTTCCACCTCTTTTGCCACTCTTGACACTGTCACTAGTAAACCCTTGACGTCGTCAAGTACTGTTCCCAGCAAGGATTTTGAGACTTTGTCGTTTTCTTCACTTTTATGCTTCAAAAACGTCCAAAATGCTTCCTTTTCTAGATTTCTCTCCAAAAGTACCTAAAATAACAAAATGAACGATTTAGGGCAATATTTGATCAAATAATCTCGAATTTGGGCTTAAATGACCCTTTAAAAGCGGTACACTTTTTGCCTCATCAAATACCCTTACACTTGAGATTTGCTTGTCCTCAAGCAAATGTGCTTTTATTCTAATCAAAATACAAGTTAGAGGTCATTTAACACTAATATAAAAGTAATTACAATAAATAATCGTTCCACTAAAAACCAAAAACAAGCACGGAGGTTATAAACTAGCAGCTCACAAATAGTGTTTAGATACTCACATCTCTCGGGTGTAATAAAGTATATATCACAATATGGAAATGGAAAACATCTCTCACTACCTGTCATAGCAAGTAGATTACCATAGGCTTGGGAAAGGATCAAACCTCCACCACTTGGCGTAAGCACCTAGGATAAACTATCAAAGAGGTCTTTTAAAGGGTTATAACGTTAGGTGTAGGGATATGGAAAACACGGTTTTGTTGGATAAATGCAATATTTACTGGTGGCGAGTTAATCATCTTGGTTAATTACATATACAATATGGCGTTGCTAAGCCAAGACTCGACTCAACTTAAGCTAATAAATAAAAAATAACAAAAACATAAAACAAGCATAGAATGAAATGGGATGGTAGTCCGTATGTTTTTCTCTTTTTCTTTTTTCTATATTTTATTTTTCTTTTTCTTGATTTTTTTTTTTTTTTTTTTTTTTTTTTTTTTTTTTTTTGCATACACTTTTACCCACCATCCAAAATAATACATAATAGGGAATGTACATTCCCCTTACACTTGAATTTTTACATACTTTACAATAAACTACTCTAATAACTCGAATCAAGATAATCAAAACACTTGGAGTACTTTTTAAGATTAACGCACTGATGAGTGTGTAAATACTCATCATTTTTGTCTTATATGAGCTGCCAAAACATACAAAAACACCCAAATATGTATCAAAATACTTAAAATATCTTAGAGGTGTGTTTTATATGTTTCAAACACAAAATATGCAAAAACAAATGAAAAACGTACAAAGTTTGCATAATTGGCAGTTTCAGTCCCTCAAGTTTCATAAATTGGCAAAACTAGTCCCTGGTCACTCAAATCTTGTTCAAATATCATAAAGGTCCTTGGGGATTCACAAGTTGTCATAAATAGTCCTTTAAAGTTTAAAATTGTGAAATTACAACTTTGGTCCCCCAAGTTTCAAAAATGTCAAAGTTAGTCCTCAGGTTTTAAAAATGGAAAAATATTAAAAACAAACCTTGTACTATTCATTAATGACATAATTGGTCCTTGTGGTATTTATTGAGAATTTGCAGGTTCAACCCTTCACAAAATCAGAAAATTACATGAAAGGTCCCTGAAGTTTGGTGAATTGTCAGTTTTAGTCCCCGGGTATTTAAGAAAATAAAAAAAACAAAAATACCCATGTACTATTCATCTATGGCAAATTAGGTCCTTGTGATAAAATTTGGAATATTTACACAACAGCCCCTCAAGTTTACCTTAATTACAATTTTGGTCCTTGTTGTGTTTTTAGTTACAAAAACCAAACGGACTTAACTAAAATAAACCAAACCAAAACAACCCAACAGAGTCCACCCAAGCCCAAAACAACTAAGCCCATCCAATTCCAACGTTGACCTCAGTCAACACCCCCAAAAACAAAACCACCCCTGGTTATCTCTTCCCTCCCAAACCACCTCCACCCAAAACCACCTGGTTTTATCACCACCACCCCCACTTGCAACTCAATTATCACCACCCCACCCCCCTACACCTACCCATCACCCTTTGCATTAAATGCTTCTCCCAATTTCAAGTTATCAGAGCCAATTTGAAGATAGGCGTTTTGGCGCCAAAACACGTGTAGGCTCATTATTGGACCAAACTGATCAAGAAATGATGGGATTTACTCAGAAGGATGGGGGGAACCCTAATTGGAGGCTATAAATAAGAGAAGAATCAAGATGAAGCAGTAGTAGCTTAGTTTTAATACAAGTGTGTCGAATTTAAATTTCCAAGCAAATTAGTGTTAAGTTTTCTAATTCAAGTATTGTACTAGTGTTAGCTTTGTATTATCACTCTTTTTAATCAATAAAATTTCAAGGTTCAAGTTTGGCTTTTGTATTTGCAGTTTACTCATATTGCTAAGAATTCGAATTAAGTGAGAGATAATGGTGTATGGTATTATGGACTGTAACTAGGCTCATATAAGCTCCCTAAAGCTCATTGAAGCTATTAGAGACATTAAAACTCAGTGTTAGTAGAACATAATCAAGAAACAAAAAAGGTCAATGAAAGTCAACTGTGTGTATGTCTTTGTTATTTGTTTCAGGTATGGAGGTTCATTGAGGATCTGGATTGATTGAGAGTGCCTATCTAAAGATAGGCTACATAGGAAAACTTCTTGTTCTCGCTAGAAGTACTTGGTAAGTTTTTACTCATTTCATTTTCCCCTCAAAGATTTAGTTTCTAAATTCCTAGCTTGTATCTGATAATCTGTGCTTGCATTGTGTTTCCTAATTGATATTTGAGTAACTTTTAGTTTGATCATCATAGTTTGATTGTTAGAATCCATATTTACTTAATGCTTTAATTTCAACTGTCAAACTTTGCTTTAGAGTAAAACTGATACCATTGTAGTGTTAATCTGTTTTCTAGAACTTAAACAAGTTTACTCAGTCAAAATTAGGAGGTTGAAATCAATAATTTGAACCTAAGTGACCATCTGTCTTGAAAAACTCAAATCAGTCAAACAATAGGTGTGTTTGGATCAGTAGGATCCACTGATCTTGAGGTTGTTTTATTGGTTGTTTCTGGTTCAGTCTAGTCACATTAGTTCTAAGTTAGTTTAATAAGTCATAAAATTGGTTTAGTATAGAGCAAAAAGTCAAAATCTCACTCTAATTCCCCACACAGTCAACTGTGTAGAAATTAGGATCTTATAAGCTCATAATCTGATAAGAATTGGTTAATCTAGCTTTTAGTCATCTTATTTTAGCTTAAAGTATCATAATCAGTAGCTTAGATCACTTAGAATCTCAATAAAGTCAAAAGTTCAAGTTCTTGTCAAAAGTCAAAAGTCACCTTTTCAGATTTTTACCAAATTTCCAATTTTTATTGTGAACTGTGGAATGGATATTAGGTTTTGAAATTTTGTGTGATAAAAGTCTATCAGCTAATCTATCAGCTTAATTTTTTGCTTAATTTGTTTAGGAGTTTAAGTGGGTCCCACAGACCAACAAAGTAACCTGCAGGGCAAGCTTGTGCCCTGCTCACCCAGTCACCACCTCACCACCATCACTTGGGTGGTGTTTTGTGACCACCTCAGTGGACCCCAGACCCCATAGTTAGGATTTTACAACTCCCCTCCTACCAGGGTCTCACCTTTGACCATTGGATTGACCTGAGTCACTGTGGACCCCACCTAGATTAAGCCTCAAAGTTTGTCCCTAGTCTGTGTTCATTTTCAAAGTGATAAGTGCTTATTTCATTTTACTCAGCTTATTTGGGCTTATTGATCGCTATTTCTAGCTTATTTGAGTTTGTTAAACCTGTTTGCATCTATTTTCACCATTGTGGACCCCACCCAAGGCCATTTGACCTTATTTGACCAAACAGTCAACCAAAGTCAACTGTTTAGAACAAGGGGGTGTCACAGCTTATTTATAAGCTATTTCAAAAAGTGTTTTTACAAAAGTTTGTCATTTTAAGGTGTTTAGTAGTTCTGTAAAAGAAAATTCCAAAAAAAATCCAAGTTAAAACAAGTGATAGTTTCTTTTTAATTCCATTTAAGTTTAATTTTCATTTTTAGATTTTAATTAAGTAACTAGTGTTTTTATATTTTTATTAAATACCTTAGATAGTAAAGTAATTTTGATAATTTTTGCAGATTTTTATTTTGTCATTTAGTGTTAATTAGATTTAATTTTAATTTTCTTTATTATTAATTAATATCAAATATTAAATAGCTTAATTAGTTTTTATAAGGTTAAATCTAGTTTTTATAATTTTTCTAGTTTTAATATAGTATAATAAGTTTTTAGAAAATAAATTTTGAGATTCTACTGTTCATTTTCTATTTTCCTTATTTTATTTGTTTAAAATAGATTTAAGTTAATTAATAGTTAAATAATTAGTTGTTTAATCTTAAAACATAATTTTAGAGTTTTTATAATTTTGTAGGATTCCAGTGATGGTTAAATAATTTTATAAATTTTATCTTAATTTTCTAAGTTAATTTAGTATTAATATAAATTAAAAGTAGTTTAATTAGTTTAATTAAGTTAAATAGTTTTTAATTAATTACAAAACCACAAAAAGACAAAAATATTATTTTTAATTTTTTATACTTTCTTCAAGTTCTAATTTAGGTTTAGAAAATATTTTTATAAATTTTTAGTTTAATTTAAATCATTTGTCATTTTTAGTTTATTTAAATTAGATTTTAATTTAGATTTTAAATAGTTTAATTAATTAAATAATAGTTTAATATTATTTTATCACTTTTATCATTTCTTTTTCATTTTTAATTTCAAGTTTTGCAAGGTGTCAAAAGCACCCCCTATAGTTTCATAATTACCAAAAACCCACTTTTCCAGTCCGATACGTGATCTTAATTGTCAATTTGTGCATATATCTGATATCTGATTATTGTGAATATTATATCTGTTTGTCAATACCAAAATAACAGTAGCAATATCATTCCACATCATCTGGCTACTGTCCTCAGTGCCACTTTCTCATAAACGATTCCAAAAGCACCATTTCAATCTCGCTGGGACTTTCACGACCCGGGGAAACACTACACTATCACCGGAGTATTGATTCTAAGCTATCTTTGACTTGTTGACCTTGGTCAATAATAATCTGACGGTTCGGAACCAATCAAAATTTGGCGCCGCTGCCGGGGAGGTTGTTGCGTGTTTTATAAAATCGTTTTAAGTTTAGTGGTTTTCAAAACCCTCCCTGTACAAATTTCACACAAATTTGTAAAAAGTTTTTTTAAAAATATAATCATATCAGAAAAAACGTTCATTAACACTTCTCCTGAAGTGTTGAAAAACACCAAAAAAAAAATTAAAAACAAATCAAAAACAAACTGTGAAGTTAAATTACTTCGTGTTCTTTAAGATTACAACCTGAAACAGTTGGTTTAAGGTAAGTTCTGACATTAAATTGCGAACTGAAGAGGAATCCATTCTTTCCTCCCGCCAGCCTGCGAGTAATCTTAAAGGGACGATTTCGGTTAACGAATCAGTTCCAAAAATATTCCCAAGTTTTCTGCACACACCCATAAGCCTAAATCAGTTTTTCAAATTAATTAATAAACCCATAATAAATTCCCAAACTTAAGATCAAAACTTGCCTTTATATCCCTGTGAGTGGTGTACCTTTGTCAAAGAAGCCATTCACTTGTGATTTCTGGTTTAAGTTCACTGTGGTTTTGCCTCAAATTTGTTTTGAAAAATTGTTTTTGGTGCATGTGCACTAAACATGTTTCTCGAAAATACCAAAAATATTCACCTTTACCCTCTCACCTCTTTGATTCTTCATCCCTTTACCCTCTATCTTTTTGATTCTCACTTCTTCCACTTATACCGTAATTGATTCAAATGACATCTCTCGATGACGATTTCTTTGAACGAAGGGCCTATGAGAGCAACATTGAAAAACTTATGGCCTTGTCAAAGATATCGAGATGTCGTGTTGATTATGATGAACCTTCGATTCCTATTCCCTCTCCAATGAGGGAAATGGAACGAGAAACCGAGGTGACAAAGGACCCTGTACTTTCCTCTGACTATGAAAGTGCTAAATATGTCCAACCTTCGGTTTCCCAAAAATCTAAGCTCACAATTGCTCCTAATCTTTCACGATACACGGTTATACACAAAAACCAAGAGCTTAGAGCTGTGACTGAAAATAACGGCTTACCTAATCTTCACATTCAAAAACCCGAGACCATAACGGAAGTGGTGGATATTGCTAGCTCTAAGAGCACACCACTTGTCCCACCTCCGGCTTTTGTTCCTTGTGTCGGTTGTGGTGAGCCGCTTTTCGGTTTTCCATGTCGTTGGTGTACATGTGTTCAATGTGGTAACGATATTCGAGATGGGAGTTGTTTGTTTTGTGGGTCGAGTAATTCATTTGCTTATGATCCTAATCAAAACTCATTCAACAACTCCTCAAATTTTTCAAACTACCCATCACATTCATACGAGCAAGAATCATATTATACAAATCACAATAATGCTTCGTATCAAAATACACCAAACCAGACTCAACAGTTTTACTGTTGTGAGTATTGTGGTGGCCCTCACTACAGCTCTGATTGTCAAATTAGGGATCAGTTTGTCTATGAACAGGTTCCTTGTAACAATCATGAATTTGGTTTTAACCAGCCCTCACAATACACAAACCCTCAACCACCGTCTCAGGACGAGTTAGCTAGAGCTGAATTTATTATGAATCAAACTCAATTCAACAAAACCATTCAAGATAGTCTAAACTGTCTTCAGGATTTGATTCTTAGAAAACAAAAGCCTCCTGTTAACTCATATTATTTTGAGGATGAAAGTGATGAGGATGAGCCATTTCAAGAGGTAAAACCTAAGAAAACTTCAGATATCTTGCCAATGGGGGACAGGGAAGTCAAAAGCAATCCTCTTGAGGAGGTTGATAACCTTGTCCCAATCCCAAAGGTATCTGAGAAACCTCTTGAAACTGCTTCAGTAGAAATACAGGGAGAAAAGATTATGATTGAATCACTAGCAGTAGAAATCATGGAACTTGTGGAAACCATGACTGCTAGTCCTTCTCAACTCCCACAGTCTGCTGTTATCACACCCGAAGTTCACACTCACTCTCTAATCATGGGGGATGAGCATCTTAGCACTGTTCCTAATAAGGAATCGGACGAATTAATAAAGTCTAGTGCTGAGATCCTTGTCCCAATCCCGAGAGAGTCACAGGGAACTTTGGATCATGTGTGTGATTTACCTTCTCACCCTGAAAATCCAAAAGATCATTTTGAGACTTTCTTCGATTTTAATGATGATTGTACATCTTATGGAGAAGTTGAGTATGAGGAGGCACCATTGCCTCATTCGGACGTTGACCCTCTTATTGAGGAGTTCACAAACGAACTTACTCACATCAATCCACTTCCTTTGGGAAATGATGATGGTCTCCTTGATCTCGAAGCCGATATGGGAGAAAATGAAAATCTTTTAAACTCTAATCCCAACATCGAGCTTAGTACTTCACATGCTGATGAAAATTCTTTATCTTTTGGAGACATCAGTCATGTGGAAGAATTACCTTCTCAGCTAGTTAGCATAGAAGAAGAGAATGATGAGATTGATACTGAAATCAAAGATGAAGCACTTCGTGCAACATTAATGAAAGTCAATCTCCTCATTTCTAAAATCGAGGCTTTCAAAGAGAAACCTATTTCATCTCCTATCCCCATAAAGGATAGTGACATTCTCTCCGATGACCCTATACCGGAATTTGAAGCCTTTACTTTTGATCCTATGGGAGAGAAGATTAGTGGCATTACCACTTCTCATTCTCATAATTCTCTCCCTGATTATGAATCATTTACCTTCGATGAGTTCTCCTGTGAACTCACGCACATCAATCCAGAATATGATTCATTCACATTTGATGAGTTCTCCTGTGAACTCACTCATATCATGACTCCTCCGGAGTATGATGACCCGGGGGGAGATGCACTCAATCATGAGAATATGCAAATTCCCACCCACCCTCCCGGGATGTTCTCGAGCTTACCCTTTGAAATCAAAAATCAGGCTAATGAGCCTGCCTTCGAGGAAGAAGATCTTATCATGATTTTCATCATGGTTTTCTTCCTTTTCTTCACCTACAGGGTGACTTCTCCTGTTCTTCACTCCTTCGGGAATGAAGACATTATCTTTGATCCCGGCATTTTCATTTACCATTATTTTGGGCCGGGATTATGTCTCATCGGTGTGGAACTTTCACGTGCTTCAAATGTTTATCCAAACATCTTGAATGAAAGTCCGATGGAGATTATTTCTTCCACATCATGCTTCCCCATGGACTATTGAATTCGGGGTCGAGTCAAGCTAGCGACTCGGTAAACAAAAACAATAGCATGCTTATAGGGTTTTCACCCTAAGTGTGGGGGAGTCCCCCATGCTATGATTACAAAAAGTGAAAAACAAAATTGTGTTTCCACATTTAGCTTGTTATGTTCTCCTTTTACGTTCCAAATGTCGGCATAATAGCCGGGATTTTGAATATTGAGGACAATATTCATGCTTAGTGTGGGGGGGGGGGGGGGGGTATTTGCTATTCTAGCGAATTTTATCATATTTTACTATCTTATACCCCCGTTTTTGACCAAAAATTTTCAAAATTTTTCACTAAAGCTCAAAATTTTTTTTGTGGTAATCAGTCCGCCAAAGTCTAAATGACAAATGGATTGGCTAGTCCAGGAGCAAACGGCTCTTGGTAAAGACATCTCAAATCCGTTGATGGCTGGCAGTTTTCCAAAAATTGTATGGTTCCTCAGCTCCCCCGCATCCTCATAAGCAAATGAGCTGGCTAGCCCGCAAGATTATGGCTTGTGGTAAAGGCCGTGGAAAAACCATAATTGGTAATCAGCTCACCAAGATGTTGACTATTCCATCAAGAGTTGGCTAGTCCAGAAGCAAACGGCTTTTGGTAAAGACTAATCAAATCCGTTGACAGCTGGTGGTTTGCTCAAAATCACACGGTTATCAGGTGTGCCACAGTTCTTACACCTGGCTACTCCAGAAGTGATGGCTTTTGGTAAAGATTTTAAAATCCATTAATTTTTCTTAAAAGATTGCTAGGGACTAGCAATAGTTTAGTGTGGGGGATTGATGAGTGTGTAAATACTCATCATTTTTGTCTTATATGAGCTGCCAAAACATACAAAAACACCCAAATATGTATCAAAATACTTAAAATATCTTAGAGGTGTGTTTTATATGTTTCAAACACAAAATATGCAAAAACAAATGAAAAACGTACAAAGTTTGCATAATTGGCAGTTTCAGTCCCTCAAGTTTCATAAATTGGCAAAACTAGTCCCTGGTCACTCAAATCTTGTTCAAATATCATAAAGGTCCTTGGGGATTCACAAGTTGTCATAAATAGTCCTTTAAAGTTTAAAATTGTGAAATTACAACTTTGGTCCCCCAAGTTTCAAAAATGTCAAAGTTAGTCCTCAGGTTTTAAAAATGGAAAAATATTAAAAACAAACCTTGTACTATTCATTAATGACATAATTGGTCCTTGTGGTATTTATTGAGAATTTGCAGGTTCAACCCTTCACAAAATCAGAAAATTACATGAAAGGTCCCTGAAGTTTGGTGAATTGTCAGTTTTAGTCCCCGGGTATTTAAGAAAATAAAAAAATCAAAAATACCCATGTACTATTCATCTATGGCAAATTAGGTCCTTGTGATAAAATTTGGAATATTTACACAACAGCCCCTCAAGTTTACCTTAATTACAATTTTGGTCCTTGTTGTGTTTTTAGTTACAAAAACCAAACGGACTTAACTAAAATAAACCAAACCAAAACAACCCAACAGAGTCCACCCAAGCCCAAAACAACTAAGCCCATCCAATTCCAACGTTGACCTCAGTCAACACCCCCAAAAACAAAACCACCCCTGGTTATCTCTTCCCTCCCAAACCACCTCCACCCAAAACCACCTGGTTTTATCACCACCACCCCCACTTGCAACTCAATTATCACCACCCCACCCCCCTACACCTACCCATCACCCTTTGCATTAAATGCTTCTCCCAATTTCAAGTTATCAGAGCCAATTTGAAGATAGGCGTTTTGGCGCCAAAACACGTGTAGGCTCATTATTGGACCAAACTGATCAAGAAATGATGGGATTTACTCAGAAGGATGGGGGGAACCCTAATTGGAGGCTATAAATAAGAGAAGAATCAAGATGAAGCAGTAGTGGCTTAGTTTTAATACAAGTGTGTCGAATTTAAATTTCCAAGCAAATTAGTGTTAAGTTTTCTAATTCAAGTATTGTACTAGTGTTAGCTTTGTATTATCACTCTTTTTAATCAATAAAATTTCAAGGTTCAAGTTTGGCTTTTGTATTTGCAGTTTACTCATATTGCTAAGAATTCGAATTAAGTGAGAGATAATGGTGTATGGTATTATGGACTGTAACTAGGCTCATATAAGCTCCCTAAAGCTCATTGAAGCTATTAGAGACATTAAAACTCAGTGTTAGTAGAACATAATCAAGAAACAAAAAAGGTCAATGAAAGTCAACTGTGTGTATGTCTTTGTTATTTGTTTCAGGTATGGAGGTTCATTGAGGATCTGGATTGATTGAGAGTGCCTATCTAAAGATAGGCTACATAGGAAAACTTCTTGTTCTCGCTAGAAGTACTTGGTAAGTTTTTACTCATTTCATTTTCCCCTCAAAGATTTAGTTTCTAAATTCCTAGCTTGTATCTGATAATCTGTGCTTGCATTGTGTTTCCTAATTGATATTTGAGTAACTTTTAGTTTGATCATCATAGTTTGATTGTTAGAATCCATATTTACTTAATGCTTTAATTTCAACTGTCAAACTTTACTTTAGAGTAAAACTGATACCATTGTAGTGTTAATCTGTTTTCTAGAACTTAAACAAGTTTACTCAGTCAAAATTAGGAGGTTGAAATCAATAATTTGAACCTAAGTGACCATCTGTCTTAAAAAACTCAAATCAGTCAAACAATAGGTGTGTTTGGATCAGTAGGATCCACTGATCTTGAGGTTGTTTTATTGGTTGTTTCTGGTTCAGTCTAGTCACATTAGTTCTAAGTTAGTTTAATAAGTCATAAAATTGGTTTAGTATAGAGCAAAAAGTCAAAATCTCACTCTAATTCCCCACACAGTCAACTGTGTAGAAATTAGGATCCCATAAGCTCATAATCTGATAAGAATTGGTTAATCTAGCTTTTAGTCATCTTATTTTAGCTTAAAGTATCATAATCAGTAGCTTAGATCACTTAGAATCTCAATAAAGTCAAAAGTTCAAGTTCTTGTCAAAAGTCAAAAGTCACCTTTTCAGATTTTTACCAAATTTCCAATTTTTATTGTGAACTGTGGAATGGATATTAGGTTTTGAAATTTTGTGTGATAAAAGTCTATCAGCTAATCTATCAGCTTAATTTTTTGCTTAATTTGTTTAGGAGTTTAAGTGGGTCCCACAGACCAACAAAGTAACCTGCAGGGCAAGCTTGTGCCCTGCTCACCCAGTCACCACCTCACCACCATCACTTGGGTGGTGTTTTGTGACCACCTCAGTGGACCCCAGACCCCATAGTTAGGATTTTACAACTCCCCTCCTACCAGGGTCTCACCTTTGACCATTGGATTGACCTGAGTCACTGTGGACCCCACCTAGATTAAGCCTCAAAGTTTGTCCCTAGTCTGTGTTCATTTTCAAAGTGATAAGTGCTTATTTCATTTTACTCAGCTTATTTGGGCTTATTGATCGCTATTTCTAGCTTATTTGAGTTTGTTAAACCTGTTTGCATCTATTTTCACCATTGTGGACCCCACCCAAGGCCATTTGACCTTATTTGACCAAACAGTCAACCAAAGTCAACTGTTTAGAACAAGGGGGTGTCACAGCTTATTTATAAGCTATTTCAAAAAGTGTTTTTACAAAAGTTTGTCATTTTAAGGTGTTTAGTAGTTCTGTAAAAGAAAAATCCAAAAAAAATCCAAGTTAAAACAAGTGATAGTTTCTTTTTAATTCCATTTAAGTTTAATTTTCATTTTTAGATTTTAATTAAGTAACTAGTGTTTTCATATTTTTATTAAATACCTTAGATAGTAAAGTAATTTTGATAATTTTTGCAGATTTTTATTTTGTCATTTAGTGTTAATTAGATTTAATTTTAATTTTCTTTATTATTAATTAATATCAAATATTAAATAGCTTAATTAGTTTTTATAAGGTTAAATCTAGTTTTTATAATTTTTCTAGTTTTAATATAGTATAATAAGTTTTTAGAAAATAAATTTTGAGATTCTACTGTTCATTTTCTATTTTCCTTATTTTATTTGTTTAAAATAGATTTAAGTTAATTAATAGTTAAATAATTAGTTGTTTAATCTTAAAACATAATTTTAGAGTTTTTATAATTTTGTAGGATTCCAGTGATGGTTAATTAATTTTATAAATTTTATCTTAATTTTCTAAGTTAATTTAGTATTAATATAAATTAAAAGTAGTTTAATTAGTTTAATTAAGTTAAATAGTTTTTAATTAATTACGAAACCACAAAAAGACAAAAATATTATTTTTAATTTTTTATACTTTATTCAAGTTCTAATTTAGGTTTAGAAAATATTTTTATAAATTTTTAGTTTAATTTAAATCATTTGTCATTTTTAGTTTATTTAAATTAGATTTTAATTTAGATTTTAAATAGTTTAATTAATTAAATAATAGTTTAATATTATTTTAATCACTTTTATCATTTCTTTTTCATTTTTAATTTCAAGTTTTGCAAGGTGTCAAAAGCACCCCCTATAGTTTCATAATTACCAAAAACCCACTTTTCCAGTCCGATACGTGATCTTAATTGTCAATTTGTGCATATATCTGATATCTGATTATTGTGAATATTATATCTGTTTGTCAATACCAAAATAACAGTAGCAATATCATTCCACATCATCTGGCTACTGTCCTCAGTGCCACTTTCTCATAAACGATTCCAAAAGCACCATTTCAATCTCGCTGGGACTTTCACGACCCGGGGAAACACTACACTATCACCGGAGTATTGATTCTAAGCTATCTTTGACTTGTTGACCTTGGTCAATAATAATCTGACGGTTCGGAACCAATCACGCACATATTGGGGTAATATATGATGTTCTTCCCCATTACTCCAAAACACTAGTACTTTACCCATGAATCCCAATCATCCCAAAACAATATGTACAAGATATAACTCGACTTAGCAACCATGTAATCAATTAGATAATTAACTAAGGGTTTAAACAAATAACAATAATGCACTAAAGATGAGTGCATACACGGAAGGCTAAGGCGATTTGGTTGCACATTTAGGTGGGTTGTAACAAATTCTTCCTTTAAGTAAAATGCTTAAAGTTAGAAACGAAAAGATAGGCTCGGAGGGGTGTACTAGGGGTATCGTGTACTAAAAATGAGTACAACGCTAAGGTGTGGGAAAATTAATTGACTTGACTAGTCAAGTAATATGACTTAAATGGTCAAGTAATTATGATACGGGTTTAAACACAAGGGTGATCCTAATGCCTCTTATCATGTAGTAAATCCTACTACACGAATGTAGTCTCACTAGCGGTCTCGGGATGCATCACTAACGCAAGTTCTAGAATCTAGATGCTACCGGTACACTCATAAGCACTAATAATAAATGTTTTTCCTATCAAATCTAAAGGCGAACCTCACATATTTGGGTGCAAAATTTTTCTGAATGGTACGGTTTTGTGCTAGTCATACAACTCCTATCCATGAGACGCTTGTTAAGGCTAAAGTTTCACTCCTAAATGTTGTAAAAAAATTTTAAATTTGGCGCTAAAATTACACTAACAAGTATTTCTCTTAGTTTTATTACACACCTACCATCAAACAAGCAAACTCAAGTGCAATAGTATCTAATTAAAGAAAATTTTAAGAAAAATAAAAATTATTTTTACACTATTTAATTATTTATTATTAATTAATTACTAATTATCTATTTAATACTAATTAAACTAATTAGAATTATTAAAAATACTAAAAAGACTTAGAAAATTAAGAAAAATTTTATAAATCTAATTAACCATCATGAGAATCCTAAAAAATTATAAAAAGTTAATTTTATGTATTTTTAAGCTAATTAACTAATTATTAATCTAATTACTTATTAATTACTAATTAAACTAATTATATTATAAAAAATAGAAAATGAACAGTAAAAATTCTAGAAAAATTTATAAAATTGTTTTAACTAAAATTAAAGCTAGAAAAATTATAAAAACTAGGTTATACTATATAAAATCTAATTATGCTATTTAATTGATTAATATTAATTAAAACTAAATTAAACTAAAATTAATTAGAAAAACCACTAAAAGACAAAATAAAAATCTGGAAAAATTTATAAAATTATTTTAACCTAAAATAGAATTTCTAAAAAATATAAAAGTGATATATTACTTAGAAATAAATTAAAAAAGAAAATTAAATTGATAAATCCTATTAAATAGAAGCTATCACTACTTTTAAAGTTGGTTTTTTGGATTTTTTCTTTTTCTAAACTAATAATAAACTAAAAACAACTGTTTTTAACAAAGACACTTTTGATTTAATCCAAAGAATAAGCACTTGAAGTGCTTATTATACCCACAGTTGACTTTTGTTGACTGTGGAGTATTTTTAGCTCAAATGGTGAGGTGTGGGGTCCACACTGATCAAATTTGGTTTCTCTGAGTATGATAAACAATAATAAGCAAGTATCACACACCAATGTTGCCTGAATAAGCCAAAAAGCTCAAAAATAAGCACTTGCTTATTGGTTTCTGAGGCAGTTATGGGACAAAGTTAAGGGCCAAAAACAGGTGGGGTCCACTGTCCTAGGGGTCAAACAAAGGGTTCAAAATCACTCCCTGGTAGGAGGGGGGTTGAGGGGAACCAAAAACAAATGCCTTGGACCACTGTAGTGGCCACAAACCACCACAAAAGGTGGTGGTGTGCAACTGAACTGCTGAGAGCAGGGCAGACCTTTGCCCTGCAACCTACTTCAAGGCCTGGTGGGACCCAGTAAATAAAATCTATAAAATCTAGAAAAAATCTTAAAAATCAACAAGGTGGTAAAGATTATCCTTGTAAAATCTCAGACCTTAAAACCTAGTATTAAGCAAATTAAAGAGATCCAAACTTTGAGCAAAATAACTGACTCAGTCTTTTGACTTTTGAACAAAACTTGCTTCTTTGACTTTTTTGAGATTTTAGCTTAATTTAAGGGCTGAGTAAAGTGTAATAAGCTATGGTAAGATTTAACTAAGCTAAATTAAGCACTTTTCTAAAAGTTGGATTGGATTTGGAACCTAGAAACCATGACAGTTAACTGTCATGGGATTTTGATTGTGACTTTGACTTTGGTGGTTTAAAACCTGAGTTTTGTGACTTAAATAAACTACACTAGTCTGAGGTAACATGCTCAAACCAACATAACAACAAAACAATAACAACAACACATTGAAACATTCTAATCCAAACACCCCACTAATGACAGTTTTAATGAGTTTTTGAAATGAACAAGCACTAATGAGCTAAGCTGTTATTCTAGTTAACTATTTATGTTTTACTGAGCTTATGATAACACAGAATCAAGACCTAAACATGCTAAATCCCATTATGCCAGTTTTCACTTCAATGACAGTTAAACCAAAAAGTTGACACAAGAGATATAATTAACTACCAACTAATTTAATTATAAATAATCAATAATAAACTTGAAATGAACTTAACAACACAACAACAAATAGCTTATTGACTATAACTCATCAGATAAAAGAGAAATTAGAACTAGCTCACATTGTGCAAATCCTGCTTAATCCCATAGAACCAAGTGACAAATGACCAATCCTATCATTCCACATGGAATCCTAACCCAGGTCCATCCATTATTCAACCTGCTCCAATGCAATTCTTCATTTCTCACTTGTGCCTTTTTTTTTCTTTTTTCTGTTTATATATATATATATATATATATATATATATATATATATATATATATATATATATATATATATATATATATATATATATATATTTTATTATTTGAAACTGAAATTGAAATGGAAGCTTGGAATGCTGAAATAAAACTTATATTAATATTGAAAGAGCCAACTACAACTGAGAATTTTGATTGAATTTTAAAGGTACAAGACTTAGATAATAAAATTAAAACTAAAAAAACACTCTTTGGCTGCTCCCTGCATCTTCTCCTTTAAATACTCTTCACTTAGGGTTTCTGAGCTTCTCTTGTCTCTTTCCCATCTTCAATGTACACCTTTGGATCATTTGTTTCAATCTTGACCCTTTAAAAATCTTGGCGCCCAATTTCTCTTGTCTGTTTCTTTGAGTTAGTGATGCCAGAGATGTTATCTTGGAAGCTAGTGTTTGTTTTGGAGTACCAAGGGGGGGGGGGGGTTTGGAGTGTGCAGGTGGTGAATAGGGGTGATGATGAGGGTGAGGGTGGTATTGCAGAAGGGTGGTTTGGGAGGGAAGTAGTTTTGAGGACGGGTCAAAGGTTGGGGGGGTGGTATTTGACCGGTTGTAATATTAAAAGGAAAGGGGTGGGCTTGTTGGTGATGGGCTGTGAAGTGGGGATGGTCTTGGTTTATTTGGTGGGTTAGGATTTGGTATAGATAATAAACAAGGGTCCGTTTGGTATTTTAACTAAATCACAAGGACCAATTTCGTAATTAATGAAACTTGAAGGGTGTGTTATGCCAATTTCCTAAAATTGTCCCAAGGGTTAATCATGACAAATCTGAATAGTATAAGGGTTATAAAAGGTAATTTTCCATTTTTGAAAACCCGGGGGACTTGTTTTGCCATTTATGAAACTTTAGGGACCAATTTTGTAAATTCCTCAAACTTTTCATCCAGGGATCACATGTGATTACTTTTGAGTTTCTAAGGACCAAAAATTAACTTTTCTTCCAAAAATTCCCCACCAAGGACCAAATCTGCCATTTTCTGAAATTCCAGGGACCATTTATGTCAATTTTGGATTTTGAGGGGTAAAAGTGTAATTTTCTCAAACTTTTTCACCCAAGGACTTATTTTGATAATTTTTTACTTTTCTTTGCCTTGAGTTGACTTTTCTTTCATTTTAAACTTCCAGGGATTAGTTTTGCCAAATTTTGAAACTTGAGGGACTGAAACTGCCAATTGTGCAAACTTTGTTCGTTTTTCATTTGTTTTTAAACATTTTGCATCTAAAACATATAAAACACACTTTTGGGATAATTTGTGTATTTTGATGCGTTTTTGGGTGTTTTTGGATGTTTTGGCAGTCCAGATACGATAAAAATGATGAGTGTTTGAGCACTCATCAATCCCCTACACTAAGCTATTGCTAGTCCCTAGCAATCTTTTGAGAAAAACTTGATGGATTTTAAACTCTTTTCCAAAAGCCATCACTTCTGGAGTAGCCAGGTGTAAGAACTGTGGCACACCTGATAACCGTGTGATTTTAAGCAAACCACCAGCTGTCAACGGATTTGATAAGTCTTTACCAGGAGCCGTTTGCTCCTGGACTAGCCAGCATCTTGATGGACCTAGTCAACATCTTGGTGAGCTGATTACCAATTATGGTTTTTCCACGGCCTTTACCACAAGCCATAATCTTGCGGGCTAGCCAACTCATTTGTTTTTGGGGAGTTGATGAATCGTACAATTTTGGGCAAATTGCAAGCCATAAACGGATTTGAGATGTCTTTACCAAGAGCCGTTTGCTCCTGGACTAGCCAATCCCTTTTATCGCTTAGACAAGGCGGACTGATTACCACAAAAATTTTGAAATAAAGTGAAAAATTTTTGAAAAATTTGGGCCAAAATGGGGGTACTTAAAAGTATTTTGCGATAAAATTCGCTAGAATTTCCCCCCCCCCCCCCCCCCACACTTAGAAATGAATATTGACCTCAATATTCACAGTCCCGGCTATTATGCCGAAACTATGAACGTAAAAAGATAATATTCGAAGCTAAATGTGAAATTTTGTTTTGTATTTTTCACTTTATTTATCTATACATACAATCACACATTTTTTTTTTTTTTTTTTTTGAACTTATATACATATATACATTTTTCAAATAGCGGGGGGTTGGCCATTCCCCCACACTAGGGTGGTAGAAAGTAGAAAGAAGTCAGAAATACGGGTGAAAACCCGTATATGTTGCTAATTTTTGTTCACCGAGTCGCTAGCTTGACTCGATCCCCGAATTCAATTGTCCTTGGGGAAAGTTTGGAGATTCGGAACAACCATGGATGGTATGTCCTCTCCAAAGTAATGCTTTAACCGATGTCCATTCACTTTGAAGTTAGGACCGTCATTTTGAGATAATTCGACGGTACCATAAGGATAAACTTTTGTGATAGTGAATGGACCAGTCCATCGGGTTTTGAGCTTTCCCGAGAAGATCTTGAGTCTAGAGTTGAAAAGAAGGACTCGATCACCAACGTTAAAAATGCGGTTTTTGATTTTTGAGTCATGGATCTTCTTTATCTTTTGTTTATAGATCAAAGAGTTCTCGTAAGCTTGATCACGAAGTTCATTTAATTCATTGAGTTGAACTTTCCTATGATTACCCGCAGTTTTGAGGTCAAAATTTGCATGCTTGAGAGCCCAATAGGCTTTATGCTCAAGCTCGATCGGAAGATGGCACGCTTTCCCGTACACAAGTTTATAAGGCGTACACCCAATGGGTGTTTTATACGCCGTACGGAAAGCCCAAAGTGCATCATCTAATTTATCCGACCAAGATGCACGATTTTCCCCAACGGTTCTTTCCAATATTCTCTTTATGCCTCGATTGGAAACTTCTACTTGTCCACTTGTTTGAGGGTGGTACGCAGTAGAAAGACGGTGAGTTACACCATACTTTTGCATGACTTTATCAAATTTGTCATTGCAAAAATGCGTACCACGATCACTAATTATAGCACGTGGAGTTCCAAATCGAGCAAAGAGAGCTTTCAAAAATTTCACAACTACTCGGGCATCATTTGTGGGTAAAGCTTTCGCTTCAACCCATTTTGACAAATAGTCAACTGCCACGAGTATATACTTGTTTCCATGAGATGAGGGAAATGGCCCCATAAAGTCGATGCCCCAGATATCAAAGATTTCACAAACTTGAATTGCATTCTGAGGCATTTCATTCTTTTGTGAAATATTCCCGTGACGTTGACAAGCGTCACAGGACTTGACCAATTCTTGGGCATCCTTGTAGATTGAGGGCCAATAAAAGCCGGAATCAAACACCTTTTTGGCGGTGTAGTTGGGATTGTGGTGGCCCCCAGTGGGACCAGCATGGCAAGCCTTTAAAATTTCCGAGGCTTCCTGACCATACACACACCGCCGGATGACTTGATCCGCGCATATCTTAAACAAGTAGGGGTCGTCCCAAAAGTAATGTTTTACATCTTTGAAAAATTTATTTTTTTGTTGGGACGACATCCCTTTCACAATGAAGTTACCCGCAAGATAGTTTCCAATGTCGGCAAACCATGGGGTAATCGAGTCTCCACGAAATAAAACCACATTGAGGGTTTCGAGAGGAAATGTTTCATTTATTTCCTTTTTCTCGAAAGAATTTTGGTGAGGGTTTTCAAGACGGGAGAGATGATCAGCAGCTAGGTTCTCAGCCCCTTTTTTATCACGAATGATGATGTCAAATTCCTGAAGGAGGAGAACCCATCGGAGGAGTCTCGGCTTTGCATCTTGTTTTGCAAATAGATACTTCAAAGCCGAATGATCCGTATAACTCATCAGATAAAAGAGAAATTAGAACTAGCTCACATTGTGCAAATCCTGCTTAATCCCACAGAACCAAGTGACAAATGACCAATCCTATCATTCCCCATGGAATCCTAACCCAGGTCCATCCATTATTCAACCTGCTCCAATGCAATTCTTCATTTCTCACTTGTGCCTTTTTTTTTGTTTTTTCTGTTTATATATATATATATATATATATATATATATATATATATATATATATATATATATATATATATATATATATATATATATATATATATATATATATATATATATATATATATATTTTATTATTTGAAACTGAAATTGAAATGGAAGCTTGGAATGCTGAAATAAAACTTATATTAATATTGAAAGAGCCAACTACAACTGAGAATTTTGATTGAATTTTAAAGGTACAAGACTTAGACAATAAAATTAAAACTAAAAAAACACTCTTTGGCTGCTCCCTGCATCTTCTCCTTTAAATACTCTTCACTTAGGGTTTCTGAGCTTCTCTTGTCTCTTTCCCATCTTCAATGTACACCTTTGGATCATTTGTTTCAATCTTGACCCTTTAAAAATCTTGGCGCCCAATTTCTCTTGTCTGTTTCTTTGAGTTAGTGATGCCAGAGATGTTATCTTGGAAGCTAGTGTTTGTTTTGGAGTACCAAGGGGGGGGGGGGGTTTGGAGTGTGCAGGTGGTGAATAGGGGTGATGATGAGGGTGAGGGTGGTATTGCAGAAGGGTGGTTTGGGAGGGAAGTAGTTTTGAGGACGGGTCAAAGGTTGGGGGGTGGTATTTGACCGGTTGTAATATTAAAAGGAAAGGGGTGGGCTTGTTGGTGATGGGCTGTGAAGTGGGGATGGGCTTGGTTTATTTGGTGGGTTAGGATTTGGTATAGATAATAAACAAGGGTCCGTTTGGTATTTTAACTAAATCACAAGGACCAATTTCGTAATTAATGAAACTTGAAGGGTGTGTTATGCCAATTTCCTAAAATTGTCCCAAGGGTTAATCATGACAAATCTGAATAGTATAAGGGTTATAAAAGGTAATTTTCCATTTTTGAAAACCCGGGGGACTTGTTTTGCCATTTATGAAACTTTAGGGACCAATTTTGTAAATTCCTCAAACTTTTCATCCAGGGATCACATGTGATTACTTTTGAGTTTCTAAGGACCAAAAATAACTTTTCTTCCAAAAATTCCCCACTAAGGACCAAATCTGCCATTTTCTGAAATTCCAGGGACCATTTATGTCAATTTTGGATTTTGAGGAGTAAAAGTGTAATTTTCTCAAACTTTTTCACCCAAGGACTTATTTTGGTAATTTTTTACTTTTCTTTGCCTTGAGTTGACTATTCTTTCATTTTAAACTTCCAGGGACTAGTTTTGCCAAATTTTGAAACTTAAGGGACTGAAACTGCCAATTGTGCAAACTTTGTTCTTTTTTCATTTGTTTTTAAACATTTTGCATCTAAAACATATAAAACACACTTTTGGGATAATTTGTGTATTTTGATGCGTTTTTGGGTGTTTTTGGATGTTTTGGCAGTCCAGATACGATAAAAATGATGAGTGTTTGAGCACTCATCAATCCCCCACACTAAGCTATTGCTAGTCCCTAGCAATCTTTTGAGAAAAACTTGATGGATTTTAAACTCTTTACCAAAATCCATCACTTCTGGAGTAGCCAGGTGTAAGAACTGTGGCACACCTGATAACCGTGTGATTTTAAGCAAACCACCAGCTGTCAACGGATTTGATAAGTCTTTACCACCTGGACTAGCCAGCATCTTGATAGACCTAGTCAACATCTTGGTGAGCTGATTACCAATTATGGTTTTTCCACGGCCTTTACCACAAGCCATAATCTTGCGGGCTAGCCAACTCATTTGTTTTTGGGGAGTTGATGAACCGTACAATTTTGGGCAAATTGCAAGCCATAAACGGATTTGAGATGTCTTTACCCAGAGCCGTTTGCTCCTGGACTAGCCAATCCCTTTTATCGCTTAGACAAGGCGGACTGATTACCACAAAAATTTTGAAATAAAGTGAAAAATTTTGAAAAATTTGGGCCAAAATGGGGGTACTTAAAAGTATTTTGCGATAAAATTCGCTAGAATTTCCCCCCCCCCCCCCCCCCACACTTAGAAATGAATATTGTCCTCAATATTCACAGTCCCGGCTATTATGCCGAAACTATGAACGTAAAAAGATAATATTCGAAGCTAAATGTGAAATTTTGTTTTGTATTTTTCACTTTATTTATCTATACATACAATCACACATTTTTTTTTTTTTTTGAACTTATATACATATATACATTTTTCAAATAGCGGGGGGTTGGCCATTCCCCCACACTAGGGTGGTAGAAAGTAGAAAGAAGTCAGAAATACGGGTGAAAACCCGTATATGTTGCTAATTTTTGTTCACCGAGTCGCTAGCTTGACTCGATCCCCGAATTCAATTGTCCTTGGGGAAAGTTTGGAGATTCGGGACAACCATGGATGGTATGTCCTCTCCAAAGTAATGCTTTAACCGATGTCCATTCACTTTGAAGTTAGGACCGTCATTTTGAGATAATTCGACGGTACCATAAGGATAAACTTTTGTGATAGTGAATGGACCAGTCCATCGGGTTTTGAGCTTTCCCGAGAAGATCTTGAGTCTAGAGTTGAAAAGAAGGACTCGATCACCAACGTTAAAAACGCGGTTTTTGATTTTTGAGTCATGGATCTTCTTTATCTTTTGTTTATAGATCAAAGAGTTCTCGTAAGCTTGATCACGAAGTTCATTTAATTCATTGAGTTGAACTTTCCTATGATTACCCGCAGTTTTGAGGTCAAAATTTGCATGCTTGAGAGCCCAATAGGCTTTATGCTCAAGCTCGATCGGAAGATGGCACGCTTTCCCGTACACAAGTTTATAAGGCGTACACCCAATGGGTGTTTTATACGCCGTACGGAAAGCCCAAAGTGCATCATCTAATTTATCCGACCAAGATGCACGATTTTCCCCAACGGTTCTTTCCAATATTCTCTTTATGCCTCGATTGGAAACTTCTACTTGTCCACTTGTTTGAGGGTGGTACGCAGTAGAAAGACGGTGAGTTACACCATACTTTTGCATGACTTTATCAAATTTGTCATTGCAAAAATGCGTACCACGATCACTAATTATAGCACGTGGAGTTCCAAATCGAGCAAAGAGAGCTTTCAAAAATTTCACAACTACTCGGGCATCATTTGTGGGTAAAGCTTTCGCTTCAACCCATTTTAACAAATAGTCAACTGCCACGAGTATATACTTGTTTCCATGAGATGAGGGAAATGGCCCCATAGAGTCGATGCCCCAGATATCAAAGATTTCACAAACTTGAATTGCATTCTGAGGCATTTCATTCTTTTGTGAAATATTCCCGTGACGTTGACAAGCGTCACAGGACTTGACCAATTCTTGGGCATCCTTGTAGATTGAGGGCCAATAAAAGCCAGAATCAAACACCTTTTTGGCGGTGTAGTTGGGATTGTGGTGGCCCCCAGTGGGACCAGCATGGCAAGCCTTTAAAATTTCCGAGGCTTCCTGACCATACATACACCGCCGGATGACTTGATCCGCGCATATCTTAAACAAGTAGGGGTCGTCCCAAAAGTAATGTTTTACATCTTTGAAAAATTTATTTTTTTGTTGGGACGACATCCCTTTCACAATGAAGTTACCCGCAAGATAGTTTGCAATGTCGGCAAACCATGGGGTAATCGAGTCTCCACGAAATGAAACCACATTGAGGGTTTCGAGAGGAAATGTTTCATTTATTTCCTTTTTCTCGAAAGCATTTTGGTGAGGGTTTTCAAGATGGGAGAGATGATCAGCAGCTAGGTTCTCAGCCCCTTTTTTATCACGAATGATGATGTCAAATTCCTGAAGGAGGAGAACCCATCGGAGGAGTCTCGGCTTTGCATCTTGTTTTGCAAATAGATACTTCAAAGCCGAATGATCCGTATAACTCATCAGATAAAAGAGAAATTAGAACTAGCTCACATTGTGCAAATCCTGCTTAATCCCACAGAACCAAGTGACAAATGACCAATCCTATCATTCCCCATGGAATCCTAACCCAGGTCCATCCATTATTCAACTTGCTCCAATGCAATTCTTCATTTCTCACTTGTGCCTTTTTTTTTCTTTCATTTTAAACTTCCAGGGACTAGTTTTGCCAAATTTTGAAACTTGAGGGACTGAAACTGCCAATTGTGCAAACTTTGTTCTTTTTTCATTTGTTTTTAAACATTTTGCATCTAAAACATATAAAACACACTTTTGGGATAATTTGTGTATTTTGATGCGTTTTTGGGTGTTTTTGGATGTTTTGGCAGTCCAGATACGATAAAAATGATGAGTGTTTGAGCACTCATCAGTATCCTATAAGGTATCATCATTTACCCTCCCCTTACACTTAGGATGAACATTGTCCCCAATGTTCAATTAAAGTATGTAAAAGTAAAACATGTAAAAGAATGAAAAAAAATACTCCCCTGATTCGTTCGATGTGGATAGTGTGTCAACAAGGTTAGATCTTCCTCCAAGAAAATGAATGTTGAAAGCTTCCCTCCAAATATATATAAATCATCTTCTTGTCATATATAACCTGTTAAACCTGAGAAAACAATCAAGGCAACCTCGCGTAAAATCGGCGGCAATCTATATATCCTAACAAATCCTAGAAAGCAATTTAAGATATAATGCTTGTGGAATGAATGTTTGCAGATATCCTGGAGTTTACAAAACTAAAGAATCAACAAAAACTTTAAGACTCCGGTATAAACAAAACTCGCAAAAATTTTCAGAATTTTTGGTGCCTGACGTCGTCAGGTTGTAACTCCTGATGCCGTCAGAATGTTACTGGAAAAATCTTATGTTAAGTTTTCGGAAAATTTCTGGAAAAACTCATGCCTTATTTCCTGGAAAATCCTGCAAAACATCATTATGACTCGATACAAGCATTTGACTCAAACAATTACTAATATACATGCTCATTTAATATTGTACGAATCATGATCATTTTCGTTCTTATAAACAAATTTGGGGTTTCCCTTACACTTAGCTTTTGCAAAATACCTTTATATGAAGTTAAGACGAAGTTAAACAACAAAATAAAGCATTTTCACAATTTAGTTTGAAACATGATTTACCAACAATAAAAATAAAACATGCATACGGAAACAAATAACATCAAACAAATAAAAACACACAAAGCATGGGTTGCCTCCCAAGAAGCGCTTTTCTTTATTTACGAGTCTTGTAGCTAGACTCAAGGTCATGGGCTATCCTATATGTGTGAGCTCCTCGTCGAGGACATCCTTGGGATCAAACTTAGGTTTCAATTTCCTATCGGTTTTCTTGGTTCGGTATGACTTCTCAAACTTTTCTCCATCCAGATCATATAGAATCATCTTCATATGCCATGATCCGTCACCTTCCTTAGGTGGCTTGTCCCAATTCCATTTACACTTATCCCCTTCTCTTTTCCACTTGTTCATCTCTAGGTTGATAGGCATTACACTTAAGAACTCAATCATTTTCCTAAAGACTAGGGGATCCTCAAAAGGGTCTAGTTCCTCATCTCTAGCTATGAGTTGTTCCACCAAATGTGTCTTATCGATGAAATCTTTTTCTAGATAGAATGGGCGTTGAGGTCCTATAAAGTTCCTTTCTATCCAAGGTCCATATCTAGATGGTCTCCTACTCATCTCTACCCAATGTGGTGTCGGTCCGTCCTCACAATCGTAGCTATGCTTCTTAACATCATAAACCGACCAAGTCTCACCATCTCCTACCGCTATCTTAGACTCCTTACAATCTATCATGGCACTAACGGTTGCTAAAAATCCTCTTCCTACTAACAATGGGCATGTAGTATCACTAACCATGTCTAGGACGTGAAAATCCACCAAGATAGTCAATCTTCCTATGTGAACTACTACATCCTTGATCATTCCAACCGGGTGGGCAACACTTCCATCCGCTAGACCAATTAGTACTTCCATCTCCTCTAACTTTCCTAGCTTAAGAGTGGTGAAAAAGGATAAGGGAATCAAGTTGAGGCTCGATCCTAAGTCGGCTAGTGTGTCGAAAGCTTTGGATTTTCCTATCTTACAAGGCAAAACAAATATACCCGGATCATCAAGCTTCTTAGGCATCTTGTTTTGAACAAAGGCGGTCCCATTTTACCCAATTTAAGTTTCTCATATTTTTCTAGGGGGGCACTATAGTAGGGAGCACGGGCTAAGACATCAATGACGGTGCGTTCAAGGTGGACCTCCTTGAATTCATCGTCAAGGTCTTGTGTAGGAGGTGTTTCAACTATGTTATTGACCGGTTTAATATCGGATGTTTTATTCAATTGGTCCTTTTGAAGAATTTGGGTTTGCTTGAAACACGTGCTCATTGCTTTGACCGAATAGTATTGTGGACAAGAAGTAGGTGACGAAACTGATGATATGGCATTAACGTTTAGTTTCGGGTTCTTGACCGTGTCGCTTGGGAGTGCTCCCATTTCTCGGTCATTGAGAACTTTCAACAATGTGTCAATTTTATTGGTCATCTCACTTTGCTTTTGTTTGAAATCGGCTTCAAACTTAGATATGTGAGCTTCTTGAGATGCCATAAACTTGGACATCAATCCTTCAAGATTATTGGTACTACCATAGTTATTGAAACTTGGACATCAATCCTCAAGTTCCATGATCCTACGATCGGGAGTGCTAGAATTGTTCGAAGGCAAAGATATTGCCTTGACCGTTTTGTTCAAATCACGGGGATCATTCCAACTTTCGTTGTCATAGAGAGCAAGATCTTCTATGAGTTCCCATGATTCTTCCGCACTTAGATCACGTAGCTTGCCACCGGCCGATTGGTCAATGGTTCGCCTTGTGGAGATATCGATATGGTCATAAAAGATTTGGACTTGGAGCCAAAGATCTGTGCCATGATGACGGACTTTTTGGAGTAAGTCCTTGAAACGAGTCCATGCTTCATATAGAGTTTCACCTTGACGTTGTTGGAACATCAAGATATCATTTTTAAGTTTGGTAGTTCTCCCCGGAGGGAAAAATTGAGCAAGGAAACGAGAAGTGAGATCATCCCATGAGGTGATGGATCCTGCGGGTAAACGTTCAAGCCATTAACTAGCTTGATCACGTAGAGAGAATTGGAATAGGCGTAATCGGGTCGACTCTCTAGTTGCAACATCAAGGTCTATGGAATCTATGATTTTTAGGAAATCCTTGAGATGTTGATTAGGATCTTCGGAACGAAGTCCATGGAATGCACATCCGCTTTGCACCAACCGGATGGTGTCGGATCGCAAGGGGGACACATTGGCTCCTTGAGTGACCTCAATGGTGTTTCGATATCCTTGGTGGCTAGGACGGGAATACTCTCCTAAAGTTCGGGGCCTAGGAGGTTGGTTTGCCAGTCGTGGGTTTTGTGGGTGGTTTTGTTGTGGTGGGTTGATGGGATCAAAGATATTACCACCTTCCATGATGTCGGATGGTAAAGGTTACGAACAAAGAAATAAAGAAATAAGATATACTAAAGAAAACCTAAAAATAAAAATAAAACCTTACTAGAAAGGAATCTAGCAAATAGACCTAATAAAAAGAAATTCTAACCTAGACAATAACTATTCCCCGGGTTGCGGCGCCAAAAACTTGATACGTGGGAATTGCGCCCTCGCAACAGGTTTTACCTCTCAAGGGATCTTGAGAAGCTTACAACCCCCACCAGGCAGTGTACCTGATCGTTGTAGTATAGTATAGTGACAAGTACCGGGGGATTGAACATTCAACTCATGAATAGTGTCGCTAGGATTAGAAAGCCTACTAAACTAGGTCTAGAGGTGAGGGATAATTCTTTTTGTATTTTTATATTTTATGGAAAGCAAGTAAAATCTTGGGTTTTGAAGGAGTGGGCGGAATTAGTTGCTAGCCAACTAACCCAATTAACTAAAGATGCAATCAAAATAAAAGAAATGAAAATTAAATTAATTTGCTAATGTGGTGGAAACAATAATGAGAAAAGTTGTGTTTACTTAGATTTCATTACTCCCTAGATATCTTTTACCGGTTGATTAGCTTGTTACAATTGCATGGATGACGGGTTATATTCCTTAATACCAGTCGTAGGGCTGTGTACAATATTCCCTAACTCTATAAGATCCTACCTCACTCCTATGTCGAGCCGTTAGAAGCTCCTAATATGGGATCATTAGAATTCTCTTATGCATTAAATATAACCAAAAATCGTAGTACACCTCCGATCATGTTTCTTAAGACGTTCAAGCAAGTTACCAATGGAAGTCTGCCAGTTTTCTTAAGCCTAACATCGAATACAATCATCCATAACAATTATAGACAAACAATCAACCAATAATCAACATCTAGGTTTCACTACATCTAAGCAAACACAATAAAAGCCTAGCCTAACATGTTAACAGAAAGATACACATAAGATAGAATCAAACAATACATAGACATATTGAATGATTATTGAAGTACTTATCTTTATTGAAACATGGAAGAAAGAAGGGTTTGAAACCCCTTCAATATGCAGGAAATTCGACCTAGGGTTTTTACAAAACTTGTTCCCCAAAAGTTCCACACTTTACAATGAAAAATTGGAAAAATATATATAGACTATGCATCCTGACGGCGTCATGTATTAACCTCTGACGCCGTCAACTCGCCGCCAAAATGAAATTCATATTGCCTAGATCCACTTCTGACGCCGTCATGTAGAAATAAGCTTTGGGCCGTCACATGTATTTGGACCCTGACGGCCTTGGTGACGCCGTCAGGCCAAATAGCCTAAAAACGTTCTGGATCGTCACGTGTATTTTCCACTTCCACCTCTTTTGCCACTCTTGACGCCGTCACTAGTAAACCCTTGACGTCGTCAGGTGCTGTTCCCAGCAAGGATTTTGAGACTTTGTCGTTTTCTTCACTTTTATGCTCCAAAAACATCCAAAATGCTTCCTTTTCTAGATTTCTCTCCAAAAGTACCTAAAATGACAAAAGGAACGATTTAGGGCAATATTTGATCAAATAATTTCGAATTCGGGCTTAAATGACCCCTTAAAAGCGGTACACTTTTCGCCTCATCGATGGGCGACGATCAAGAATATTATACTGATGAAGAGATGTATCATAATGCAAAGGATGATTATAGTAAATGTCCTATGTTGGTTAATTTTGTTTTAGTTTTAGTTTTAATTTTGTTCGATTAGGTATAAAATGGTTCACATTCTATATTCATGAGTTCCTAATTATTGTTTGACTTTTTGCAGAAGATATTCGTACTTGCTTTTGTATGAGGATACACCATGGAGGTGAGTTTGATTTGTTTCCTGGAAGGGTATATCGTAATGGTTGGAAAAGTATTGTGGAAATGGTGTATACTGAAACGTTCTCGATTTACGACTTAGATGAAATGGTTCAGGACCTGGGTTGGACAGATAGAAAAATACTGTTTTATAACTTTCTTGAACCTGGTAAGAATCTTGATGTTGGCTTGCATTCATTATCTAGTGATGATGATGACGTTATTTAAGTTAGTTTATAGCTGAGCATAAGTTCATTGAAGTGTACATAGAACATGTAGTGTTCAAAGTAGGAACTTACTTCAAGCCATATCAGGCAATGGGTCTTGTTCTTAATGAAATAGAAGAGGACAATGATGCTAGTCCTAGTAACCGTAGTCTTATTGGTAGTAGTATTTCTAGAAGAACTCGATCTAAGAGGCTATTATTGGAATATGTTATTCCTGAGGAGGCTGAAGTAAGTCATGAAATTAGTAGGTTTACTGAGTTGCCTAATGAAGAGCCAAGGGTGAATGAAATACCAACTCAAGAGTCTAGGTTTACTTAGTTACCTATTGAAGAGCCAAGGGTGAATAAAATACCAACTCAAGAGTCTAGGTTTACTCAATTACCTGTTAAAGAGTCTTATGTTCCAACTTTAGATGAAGAACTAGATGAGATAGATGGGGTATTTGGTAGTATAAACTTAAGTCAGTTTGGAGATAATGTTAGGCAGGAACATGTAGCTGAAGATTCTTTGAGGGTAGAAGATTATGAGCTAGATGATATGGTTGTTGATGATAACATTGGGGTAGGTCAAAATGAAGAAAACCTTGATAATGTGGATCGTATGGTTGTTGATAGTCATGCAACATTAGAGGAAACTAATGAGCAAGTGAATGCTAGTAATGTAGGTGATGATTCTGTGGGTTTAGATAGAAGTAATGATCAAATGAATGGCAATGTAGGTGGTAATCATATGAATGCTAACTTAGGTCCTAAAAACATTATTAATGATAATGGTATACCGATTATGGTCGATGATGTATATTAACCACGTGGTCCTTTTGAGAATGACGATGATGATGAGAGTTATGCTTATGATACTGAAAGTGAGGAGGATACTGAAAGTGAGGATGATGATGAGGTATTTTTTGATGAGAATAATGTTATCCATGAACCTCATGTTGAAACACGTTGTTGTTTTGGTAATTCAGCTGATAAGGAAACCCCTGATCTTTCCGCAAATTTAAACAATCAGATTCCAAATAACTTGATTGGTGATACTGAGTCAGAAGTTTTTGATTCCGATGATTTTGATAGTGACTTTGATGAAACACTAGCTACTGATGTACAAAAGAAACTTAGGAAGTTAAGGAAGGAGAAAGAGAAAGATGAGTTTATAGTTAAGAAGAATGAGTTTTATGCAGGACAAAGATTTGCTTCTAGTAAGGCTATAAAAGCTAGAGTTTACATACATTCCATAGAAACTAGAAGAAAACTCAAACTGGTAAGGAATGACAAAGTTAGAGTTAGGGCCAAATGTGAAGGCCCCATCCATGTTTTTGACCTTAATAATGGGCCATTAAATGATGGGCCTTCTGTGGATGACCCATTAAAGGTAAGCCCACGTCAGTCCACTGGTCCAAAAACTAGGTCTAAGTCAAAAGTTGGTTCTGCAGACAAAGACAAAAGAAAGGGAATATTTGAAGAAACAAGTAATCAGAGTTGTCCATGGGAACTTTATTGCACTAAAGAGTTAGGTGAGGAAACTTGGATTTGCAAGACTCACCACAGTGAGCATTTATGTCTACAAACAAGGGACATTAAAGCTTGCAACTACAAATTTCTATCATTTCAAATTATGGATGAAGTTGTTGTGGATCCAGAAATCCCTACAAAAGCAGTTCAAGATGCCCTTCAGAAGAAATGGGAAGTAAATGTTTCTAGAATGAAGGCATTCAGAGCCAAGGCTGCAGCCGACAAATTGATAATAGGTGATCACAAGGGTCAATATGCTTTGCTAAGAGATTATGCTCAAGATTTGATGACTCAAAATCCAGGAACCACAGTGAAATGTCAAGTAGAAATGCCTGAAGATCATAACTGTCCTACTAGAGTATTCAAAAGAATATATGTGTGTCTTGGTACATTAAAGAAAGGATTCAAAGCTAGTAGAAGGGAACTATTGGGGTTGGATGAAGCTTTTATCAGTGGCCCTTTCCCTGGACAATTGTTAACAGCTGTTGGACTTGATGCTAACAATGGCATCTATCCGGTTGCTTATGCCCTTGTTGAAGCTGAATGCAAAGATTCATGGTTGTAGTTTTTGAACATGTTGGGGGATGACCTAGATCTACAACAAAACTCCCATTTTACCTTCATATCAGATAGACAAAAGGTACAATACAGTTGTATAATTTGAATAGATTTGTTTTATACTATTGTATCTGTATTATAATTGTTAATTTTTATTACAGGGTATCGTTCAAGCAATGAATTAAGTGTTTCCAAGTGCACAACATAGATTCTGCTTAAGGTATATCCATGAAAACATGAAGAAGTAATGGAATGGACTTGCATACAAGCAACTGCTATGGAAGTGTGCTACAGCTACAACACTAACTAAGTTTGAAGCTTCAATGAAAGAACTTAAGGAACAAAGTGTAGCTGCACATGACTGGTTAGCAAAGATTCCACCAGAACATTGGTCCAGATCACACTTTTCAAGTAAATTCAATTAGGTTTAGTGAAATAATTATCATGATGTAATCAATTAATTCCTTACAAGAATATATTATTTCTGTATGTAGGAAGAGCTCGTTCAGATGTGTTTCTCAATAACATGTGTGAAGTGTTGAATGGTAAGCTTGTCCTTGGTAGGGACAAACCTATTATCTCTTTGTTACAGTACATCAGGGAGTACTGCATGAAAAGAATTGTGAATGTTCAGAAAGCCATTGAAAAGTGTCCTAGTCCTCTAACTCCTACAGCCACAGTTATAATGTCAAAAATCAAAAATGTTGCTAGCAATTATAAAGTTATGTGGAATGGGGGTCAAAAGTATCAGGTTACTGGATCTTTTGGGGAACAATGTATAGTTGATGTTGAAAGAAAAACATGTACGTGTAGGAGATGGGAGATTTCAGGCTTTCCTTGTAGGCATGTAGTTGCTGCAAACTGGAATATGGCTGTCAATGGCCAACCTGTACCACTACCAGAGGCTTGGGTTGATAAGTGTTATTGGTTAGAAACTTGGAAAGAAGTTTATAGTTTCAAGATTCAACCATGTAGTGGGAGGGCAGACTGGAAGAAATCTCCGTGTCTTAGAACACTAACTCATCCACATTATCACCCTCAAGTTGGCAGGCCTAAGAAGAAGAGAGTCAAAGGACAATTGGAGGACACATCATGTGTTAAGGATGGTAAGTTGAGTAGGAGAGGGAGAACTATTAGATGTTCTTCTTGTGGAAACCCGGGTCACAATAAACAGTCATGCAAGGGTCAAGGTAGTGCAACAACTTCTAGGTAAAAAAATACAAGCACAGGAAAAGGGAAAAATGTTGAAGCTTCTGGTGGTTAATCTGGTAATCCAAGACCCCGCAAGAAAGTTAGGTTTTTCTTGGATGGTTACATAGAAGGTTCACCATCATTTGTTGCAAGAGAAGGTATTAAATGCTTAGTCTTACTAAGTTGTTGTATTTTGTATGTTTTAGTTATTTATCATTTGTTACAAATTTATATGATAATGTTGATAATGCAGGTGGAAGCAACACTGCTGGAAATGACACTCCTCCTTCTGCAAATCAAAGTGGTGAAAGGTCAGGTGCATCTACTACTACAACACAAAGCCAAAGGCATCCTAATGCAACTCCAAGCTGTCAAAGTGGAATTTCTAGCGGAAGCAGAAGTCCTAGATCACCAAGATGGAACAGACATGCCATAAGGAATGGCATATATAGAGGTGGTGGAGTTAGTAAGAGAGTTGGACCTGATACACCAAACAAGACTTGAGCAGGATTACATTGGAGTTAGAAACTTATGTCAGATGTTTGAACATGTTTAAGACTTATTTTTATTTGTTTTCGTGTATGTGGATTTATGTTTAAGACTTGGTACTAGGCCATTGCAATTTTCAAGACATTGCAACTTGTTGCATTGACAATATGCAATTAAAGGCTTTTATGACTAATATTCTACAGGTTTAGCTAATTTTCTGTTGGTGTAAATGACAATGATGACTTGCATCTGCATAATGCAATTGAAAAAACGCAAATTATTATGACTATTTTGACAAATACTAAGTCAACAAGACTTTAAAGTTCCATTCACTTGGGTTTTAGTATGCAAAAACCATTCATTGCATCTGCATAATCCAATTGAAAACATGCAAATTCTTATGACTATTTTGACAAAAACTATGTCAACAAGGTTTTAAAGTTCCATTCACTTGGGTTTTAGTATGCAAAAACAATTGTTTTTCATGTTAGTGCTAAACTCAACTTCCAGTTCTTAACCAAAGCAAACTGAACATGCTTAATACCATTATGTTGCATTATAATAGACAAACTTAACCAAATGAGATCATGGTCAAGTACTTATGTTTACCCATTTCAAAGTCAACAAGTAAATGTTAAGTTTAACCACGACATAAATCAATAACAATAAAACAATGACAATTTCACAACTGCATCAATGGTTGATACCATTGAACTAATACTTAATAAGAAGCAAAAAATTACACGGGTGATGAAATACATCTAACAAAAAAAATAAAAACCCATCACCTACTTGATTCCCAACTACTACTTCACAAGTAAAATAACACAAAAACTATTAAAAAAAAAAAAAACCCAGCTTAAGATCAAGTATTTCTTCATTTTAGCAGCTTCACGTCTTGTATCATCTAGTGTGGCTTGGATAGCATTCCTTGCCTTAATAGACCGGGGATGATTGAAACTGATCTTGCACACATGGGGGGATCGTACCAGTCAATATAATCACAACAACCATAGAACCTACGTATTGGATTTCGATTTATCCATGATGTGCGAATAACCGCGGCTTGTCCACACCAGCACTGCACCATTCTTTTTTTTTTTTTGACCTTTTGGGGAAGAAGAAATAAATAAAGTTGAGTAGAGAGAGGGAAGTGATGGAAAGATTTGAGTGGAAAAAGAAATGTTTGTGGAATACGCTTTGCATGCAATCGAGATTTACAATAGATGTATCGAGATTTGTAAAAGCAAGTACACGTGTGTGGATGGGAAGAAACTAACAGTCACCTAGTGATGTAATGCGGTGTGAGTGGAAAGTAGGAAAAAAGTGATCGGACACAATTGCCCTCGTGTGGGTTGCACGTGAGACCGACTTAACTGGGATATTTAACGACCGTCAGGATTTTGGACTAGCGGCGTAATAAAATCTTGATTTTGGATGAAAAAGGAAAAAATCAGCGCTTTTTGATGTTGTATGAAATCTGGGGAAAGTATACGAATGAACAGTGTAATTTACTCAATATTTTATTAATCCGAAAAGATAATATTCAAACTTTAAGAGTAGAATTTTTATTCAACATTTAGTCACAAAAATCTAATTTATATATTTTTTTTCTACCAAAAATGTCGAACTTCAATATATTAGCATGAGAAGAGCAAACATGGGCTTTGCTACAAACGAGGGGGTGTGATCAAAGATCCAAACTTTATGACTTTAACGTAAACACTCATTGATGAGATGAAAAGTGTACCGCTTTTAGGGGGTCATTTAAACCTAAAGTCGAGATTATTTGATCAAATATTGCCCTAAATAGTTCCTTTTGTCATTTTAGGTACTTTTGAGAAGAAATCTGGAAAAGGAAGCATTTTGGACGTTTTGGGAGCGAAAAAGTGAAGAAAACGACAAAGTCTCCAATTCATGCTGAAAACAGTACCTGACGGCGTCAGGATTTGCTTATGACGCCGTCACTCATTGGCAATGAGGTGGATAATCAAGTTACACGTGACGCGCCAGAATGTTTTTGGAGGATTTACACGTGACGGCGTCACCAAGGCCGTAACGTAAAAAATGCAAGAGACGGCCAAGAGAAAGTTTACACATGACGGCGTCAGAATTGGATCTAGGCAATACGAGAGTATTTATGGCGGCGAGTTGACGGCGTCAGAATTTACTCTTAACGCCATCAGACTCAAAACTCTATATATAGTTTTTGATTTTTCATTCATTAGGGTGCAACTTTGAGAGGAGAATTTTGGAGAAACCCTAGACGAATTTCACCTTATTTTTAAGGGTTTCAAACCCTTGTTTCATCCATGTTTAATTGAAGATAAGTTTTCTAATAATCATTCAATACGTCTATGTGTTGTTTGATTTCATCTTATGCTTGTCTTCAGTTTAACATGCTAGGCTAGGTTTTCTTTGTGTTTGCTTAGATGTAATGAAACTTAGTTATTGATTATTGGTTGGTTGTTTGTTTATAATTGATGTGGATGAATGATTTCGATGTTAGGCTTAAGAAAACTGGCAGACTTCCAATTGGTAACTTGCTTGAACGTCTTAAGAAAGATGATCGGATGTGTACTATGATAAATTGTTTATATTTAATGCATAAGTAACTACTAAGGAGGCCATGTTAGGAGCTAGTAGTCGGCTCGACATAGGAAGCGGTAGAAGCTTATAGAGTTAGGGAAGATCGTACACGGCCCTACGAATGGTATTAAGGAATATAACCCGTCATCCATGCAATTGTAACAAACTAATCAACCAGCAAAAGATAGCTAGGGTGTAGTGAAATCTAAGTAAACACATTTTCTCTTATTATTGTTTTCTCCACATTTACTTTAGTGTCATTTTATTTTATTTGCATTTGTAGTCATTTGGGTTAGTTGATTAGCAACTAATTCCGCCCATTCTTCCAAAACCCGAGATTTTACTTGCTTTCCATAAAATATAAAAATACAAAAAGAATCATCCATCACCTCTAGACCTAATTTAATTGAGTTTTAACCCTAGCGAACACTATTCTTTGAGTTGAACGATCAATCCCCCGGTACTTGCCACTATACTATACTACAATGGTCAGGTACACTGCCTGGTGGGGATTGCAAGCTTCTCAAGATCCTTTGAGAGGTAAAACCTTTTGCCAGGTTGCAAAACCACGCATCAAGTTTTTGGCGCCATAGCCCGGGGAATAGTTATTGTTTAGGTTGAAATTTATTTTGATTAGGTGTACTCATTAGATTCCTATCAAGTGACATTTTTATTTTCTTTTTATTAGCTTTCTTGTAGTCTATCTTTTTCTTTGTGCAATTTGTTTGTGAAACCATTTTCAATTGTCACTATGGCGGACGAAATCCCATTTAGATCACTGACAATAGAGGAACATCACTAATAGATTTGCTTCTTATCATTCCAATGAATTTTTGTATGATCTTAGTGACATCCAAGAGGAGTTGGGGGTAAAGTTAGATGGGTTTGATGAATTCTATGCATGTGTGATTTCTATTAGACGATCATTATCAGGATCAATTCCTTTTAGTGAGACCCGTTGGATGAATTTTGAGAAAAGCTTCCTAACCGTGACCCATAAGTTCAACGAATTGGTGGATTCATATGAGCAAGATGACCTGGTTTCTAAGAACATGAACTTAGAGTCAAACCAAGATTATGAGATGGTTAGTGTTGAACTACCTAGTTGCATGAGCGGGATAGATTTCACCAAAACATACAACATACATGAGGGTAGAGTTGAGCCACCTAAGTGCATGTCATGGTTAGGCACTACCATAATACAGGATGAACATATAGGTGATCTTGATACGAGGAATGATGAGGAAAATAACGCATGCCCACTAAGTACTCCACAAGCCCCACCATCATTTGAGGCATATACGCCGCCCGTGACTTACCCGGAAGAAGTAGAAGAGACTATAGGAACCCCAATAGAGGTAGAACCCTTGGACCAAGCACCACTTGAGGATATAGGTTTGAATACTTGAAGTGATAACCTTACTCTTAGTTCTAGGGAATTTCCTAGTGTTGATGAACCGGAACCTCAATCTTTACACACCTTTCCATCCTTAGATTTACATCTAGGAGACAAAAGAAGAACCGAGGCACCCATCAACCAATATTATCCGGGTAGTTTTAGGATGAAGGAAGCCATTCACTCACCCCCTTCACCTCACGTGGCATATTCCCACCCTAAGGGTGTGTATCGCTACTTCCACCCGCACTTAATCCTAAGTGTAGGGAAAACCTCCCCTATTTCAGTTAAATAAGGGTAGAGTCAGGCTCATGACTCGAATAAAAACAAGCGCTTCTTGGGAGGCAACCCAAGCTTTATTTGTTTGATTGTTTGTTTGTTTGATTTTATTTTTTTTTTCCGTATGCATGCTTATTTTTATTGTTTGTGGCTCATGTTTCAAAATAAATTGTGAAAATGCTTTATTTTGTTTTTAACTTCGTCTAAATTACATATAAAGGTATTTCGCAAAAGATAAGTGTAAGGGAAATCTAAATTTGTTTCTAAGAACGAGATTGGACACGAACCACAACAATATTAAATGAATGTGCATATTAGTATTTGTGTGAGTCAAATGCTTATATCGAGTCATAATGATGTTTTGCAGGATTTCCAGGAATTAAGGCATGAGTTTTTCCAGAAATTTTCCGGAAACTTAACATAAGATTTTCTGTCAGAGCACTCTGACGGCATCAGGATTATAACCTGACGGTGTCAGGTGTAAAATTCTGAAAAATTTTGCGAGTTTTATTTTTCTACCGGAGTCTTAAAGTTTTTGTTAATTCTTTAGTTTTACACACCCCAGGAAGTCTGCAAACATTCATTCCACAAGCATTATATCTTAATTTGCTTTCTAGGATTTTAGTATATATAGATTGCCGCCGATTTTACGCGAGGTTTGCCATGATTGTTTTCTCAGGTTTAACAGGTCATATTGGACAAGAAGATGATTTATATTTCTGGAGGGAAGCTTTCAACGTTCATTTTCTTGTAGGAGGATCTAACCTTGTTACCACATTATCCACACCGAACGAATCAGGGGAGTATTTGTTTCATTCTTTTACCTTCATTACTTTTACATCCTTTTTATTGAACATTGGGGACAATGTTCAACCTAATTGTAAGGGGAGTGTAAATGATGATACCTTAGAGAATACAATTGCACTTGAGTTTGTTTGTTCAATAGTAGGTGTGTAATAAAACTAAGAGAAATACTTGTTAGGGCAATTTTAGCGCCAAATTGAAAATTTTTTACAACATTTAGGCGTGAAGCTTTAGCCTTAATGAGCGTCTCATGGATAGGAGTTGTATGACTAGCAAAAAAAAACCCGTACCACTCAAAATTTTCCACCCGAAATATGTGAGGTTCGCCCCTAGATTTGTTAGGAAAAGATGCTTATGAGTGTGCCGGTAGTACTTAGATTCTAGAACTTGCGTTAGTGATGCATCCCGTGACCGCTAGTGAGACTACATTCGTGTAGTAGGATTTACTACATGATAAGAGGCATTAGGATCACCCTTGTGTTTAAACCCGTATCATAATTACTTGACCAATGAAGTCATAATTACTTGACTAGTAAGTCAATTAATTTTTCCCACACCTTTGCGATGTACTCATTTTTAGTACACGATACCCCTAGTACACCCCTCCAAGCCTACCTTTTTCGTTTCTAACTTTAAGCATTTTACTTAAAGATAGAATTTGTTTACAATCCACCCCAAATGTGCAACCAAATCGCCTTAGCCTTCCTTGTATGCACTCATCTTTAGTGCATTATTGTTACATGTTTAAACCCTTAGTTAATTGTCTAATTGATTACATGGTTGCTAAGTCGAGTCATAAGACGATTGGGACTCATGGGTAAAGTACTAGTGTTATGGAGTAATGGGGAAGAACATCATTTATTACCCCCATATGTGCGTTAATCTTACAAAGTACTCCAAGCGTTTTGATTATCTTAATTCGAGTCATTAGAATAGTTTATTATAAAGTATGTAAAAGTTGAAGTGTAAGGGGAATGCAAAATCCTTAAGATGTATTATTTTGGATGGTAGGGTAGAGTGTATGCAAAAAAAAAAAAAAAAAAAAAAAAAAAAAAAAAAAAAAAAAAAAAAAAAAATTCAAGAAATAGAAAAAAAAGAGAAAGAAAAAAACATACGGACTACCATCCCGTTTCATTTTATGTTTATTTTAGGTCTTTGTTAGTTTTTGATTAGGTTAAGTCGAGTCGAGTCTTGGCTTAGTAATGCCACATTGTACATGTAATTGACCAAGATGATTAACTTGCCACCAGTAAAGATTGCCTTTATCCAACAAAACCGTGTTTATCATATCCCTACACCTCACGTTATAACCCTTTAAAAGACTTCTTTGATAGTTTATCCTATGTGCTTACGCCAAGTGGTGGAGGTTTGATCCTTTCCCAAGCCTATGGTAATCTATTTGCTATGACAGGTAGTGAGAGATATCTTCCATTTTCATATTGTGATATATACTTTTATTACACCCGAGAGATGTGAGTACCTAAACACTATTTGTGAGGTGTTAGTATATAATTTCCGTGCTTGTTTTGGTTGAAGTGGAACGATTATTTGTTGTAATTACTTTTATATTAGTATTAAATGACCCCTAGCTTGTATTTTGATTAGAATAAAAGCGCATTTGCTTGAGGACAAGCAAATCTCAAGTGTAAGGGTATTTGATGAGACGAAAAGTGTACCGCATTTAGGGGGTCATTTAAGCCCAAAGTCGAGATTATTTGATCAAATATTGCCCCAAATCGTTCTTTTGTCATTTTAGATACTTTTAAGAAGAAATCTGGAAAAGGAAGCATTTTGGACGCTTTTGGAGCGAAAAAGTGAAGAAAACGACAAAGTCTCCAATTCATGCTGAAAACAGTACCTGACGGCGTCAGGATTTGCTTATGACGCCGTCACTCATTGGCACTGAGGTGGATAATCAAGTTACGCGTGACGTGCCAGAATGTTTTTGAAGGATTTAAACGTGACGGCGTCATCAAGGCCGTCACGTACAAAATGCAAGAGACGGCCAAGAGAAAGTTTACACATGACTGCGTCAGAATTGGATTTAGGCAATACGAGAGTATTTATGGCGGCGAGTTGACAGCGTCAGAATTTACTCTTGACGCCGTCAGACTCAAAACTCTATATATAGTTTTTGATTTTTCATTCATTAGGGTGCAACTTTGAGAGGAGAATTTTGGAGAAACCCTAGACGAATTTCACCTTATTTTTAAGGGTTTCAAACCCTTGTTTCATCCATGTTTAATTGAAGATAAGTTTTCCAATAATTATTCAATATGTCTATGTGTTGTTTGATTTCATCTTATGCTTGTCTTCACTTTAATATGCTAGGCTAGGTTTTTTGTGTTTGCTTAGATGTAATGAAACTTAGTTATTGATTATTGGTTGGTTGTTTGTTTATAATTGTTGTGGATGAATGATTTCAATGTTAGGCTTAAGAAAACTGGCAGACTTCCAATTGGTAACTTGCTTGAACGTCTTAAGAAACATGATCGGATGTGTACTACGATAAATTGGTTATATTTAATGCATAAGTAACTACTAAGGAGGCCATGTTAGGAGCTAGTAGTCGGCTCGACATAGAAAAATTGATATATTTTGGTTCACCTTAATAATTGTAAATAAGTATCATTTATATTCACTTCTGGTTCACCTTTAAAATTGATATATTTTGTTAGTTCATTTAAGAATCACATAAGAATTATTATTGTGTTATACTTGTCCATCACTCTATATTACTTCTTATATAAATGAACAAATTTGTTGCAACATTTTTACATAGTTATATATTATGATTCTTTTTAAAACTTGCTAACGTACTTTAAATTTATTTGTCCCCCCATAAAACAAATTTCTGCTATGCCCATGTCGAGCACCTGATAATAATAACACATCCACATTATCATTTTGAGCAACAAACCCAAACCCGCCCTGCTCGTTTTTTTGCCACAATGCATCACTGTTAAATTTACTTGTTCGAGTTGTGGTTTCACGCACACAATTGAACCTCTTTCCTTTATTTCGTTTGATATTGTTGCAAGCATTTTTTTATTAGCCACCGGGTATACAATGAAACTAGAATTATGGTTAGCGACATTTAATCCTCAATACTGTGATTTAATTAAAAATTTTACTACATATATCATATTTGGTTTGGTTCAACTGATTTAATTTAAAATTTTGCTAGATATATCATATTTGGTTTGGTTCAACTAAAAAAAAAACCCGACAATTCTAGCCACTTATTTTTCAATTAAGATAAAAAAACTTACTTAACTTTTTTTTTTTTTTTTTTTTTTTTTTTTTTTAATTTAAAAATCTCATAAATCGTTCGTCATCAAGTAAAATTAATCACACCACCATGTTAAGCATAAAATCATCATTCATTAGAGGAGCAATTCTGTATACTTTCGACAAATTACACCACCATGTCGCGATTGTGTATTTTTGGTCCCTTACCGATTTACTGTTTGTAAGATATCTAATTTTATGAAAAGAAGATGAAAAGGAAACTTTTTGTTTTGATAAAAAAATGAATGGTGATAATCTGTCCATTTAATCTTAGATTTTTTATTTATCTTTCGAAGTCACCTATCATTTTTTTCCCCGTGATCATTTTTGTGTACCTTTTTCTTGGACACGTAAACTTATAAAAACAATGTTAATTATTTGCCTCTTTTATCACTTTTAGTGCGGCACTTACAAATTCATATAAGTAGAACTTTAGCCTACAATATTATTGTATTTCTATTACAATACGCGGACAATAAAACAATCTTTGTATTCACATTCCGTAATGTTTTACCGCATAAGTAAACGGATGTGGTGTTCTCTATTCAGGTTATCCGGGGAGGACAAGCTTTTTAACTTAGATGTACTCCACGTCATCACCAACCCTTTCTTAGGGGTGGTTTCTTTTTTTTTTTTTGTTAGCTAAGAGGATGTGTGGAGCCCATACCTATATGAACATCTTATTGGGGAGGGGCTTAAATTTTTTGCCTTGAGGATATAGACCTATTAGTGGAAAAAGTGGGTCCCTTTTAAGAAAATAATAATATTAAATTAGTGGATTCCACTATCTTTCCCTATAAAGTAAAAAAGAAACACCCTCTTAGGGTGACAGTGGCAAGCGGTATCACCATCGGCAAGAGGATGCCGGCGGTGAACACCGCCGCCACCTAGCCGGCAAGCCCAACGGCAAATATTGCCTCGGAGGTATGGGACTTTCAAAGCAACAATATGACCGTTGGCAATTAATATTGGAACGTTGGAGGAGCGGTGCAAACCAAAAAAAAATAAAAAATAAAATAAAAAATAAATAAAAAAATTCCCCCTATATATATTAAACTAAAACACATACATTTTTAACACAAACAATACAATTCACATATATAACCAATTCACATATTTTTACAATGGTTTTATCTTCTTCTTCGTCCAAATCGTTAATGAGTCCCCCCGGCGAATTGTCCGAACTAGTGCCATCCGGTAGCACCCTAGAAACCTTATTAGCCGCGTACGATGCAATTGACGACACGGCAAGCTCTACCGAAAGTCGGGAGTATGTAACCCGTTTTCGTGAAGAAGCTTTACGAACCCTTATGAATGATTATTTCGTTGAACGTCCAAAGTTTAACGACGAACGTTTTCGTGAACGGTTTCGTATGAATAAAAGCTTGTTTTTAAGAGTTGTTGCTGATGCTGAAGCGAATTTCGAATGGTTTCAAGAGGGCTTAGATGCGAGGGGAAAAAAAAGTTTCACGGCATTACAAAAATGCACATCGGCCATTAGGCAACTCGCAACGGGTGAACCTCCAGATAGATTTGATGACTATTTAAACATGGCGCGCCGAACGTCAGGTTATATATATTTTTTAAAGTTATTGTTATTAATTTTTTATAAAGTTATCGTTATATATATTTTTTAAAGTTCTTGTTATTAATTTTTTTATAAGAGAATGCCTTGATCATTTTTGCCAAGCGATTATTCAATTATATGGTCGAGAGTTCTTACGTAGGCCGACATCTCATGACATTGCACGCTTATACGAGTTTCATGAAGATAAACATCACATTTCTGGAATGCTTGGTAGCATTGATTGTACCCATTTCTCATGGCGTAATTGTCTTAGACATTTGAAAGGTCAATATAAGCGAGGTGATCATCAATACCCAACTATTATACTTGAAGCCGTCGCTTCTTACGATTTGTGGATTTGGCATTCGTTTTTTGGTCCTCCAGGTGCAAACAACGATATCAATGTTTTGAATCAGTCACCATTGTATCTTACGGAGCGAAACGGAACGGCGGCAAACAGTTTATTTCATGTAAATAGACGGTTTTACAAACGTGGTTATTATCTTACCGATGGAATCTATCCTACATGGTCAACGTTTGTTAAAGCATATAAGCATCCGGTTGAATTGAATGAAAAGATATTAAAGAAGCTACAAGAGTCTGCAAGAAAAGATATCGAGCGAGCTTTTGGTCGTCTTAAAAATAAATGGATGATTCTCGCTCGTCCTCTCCGGGCAATGTCGGTTGACAAGATTCGACAACTCGTTTATACGTGTATCATATTTCACAATATAATTTTAAAAGACGATCGAGTTGCAATATCGCCGGTTCATATAATGGATCCGCCAGTCGCGCCAGTTTATGACGATAGTGTATTACCGGAGTTAATCGACGAATAAATGCATTACCGACTCCTATATGATCTTACGGACCACGTAGAGGCTCAAAACTTAACATATCTCGATGATTAGTTATTTCATTTTTTTTAAGAATAATGTAATTTTCTTTTATTTTATTTTTTTTTTTTTTAAGTATTATGTAATTTTCTTTTAGTTATTAATGAAATATTTATGTGTTAATTAAATTGTTTAATTTAATTTATGAAAAAAAATAAAAAAATAAAAAAAAGTTGGGAGGTATGAAAAAGGCATGATTGCCACTAAAATAAGGTTAGAAGGTATGGAAAAAGTATGAATAAGGTGAAATGAGGTGGAATGATATTATTGATGGATTTAAGAGGTATGAACGATTTCAGAAGTTTGACTGCCACTGTCCTTAGACACCTCCAAATGTACATTCTTAATAACGTTTGAACACTTGACCGGTTGTTTAAAAGCCTTACGACATAAGTCATAGTCCGAATGTTCCTAGGAATCATCCTCAATCCTATTCTAGAATCCTATGAATTACCCTAAAAATTAAAAATTATAAGCGTTTTTTCAAATATTCTCATTGTTGACTTTGACTTTCTTTTCTCTAAACACATCTTCTTCACCAACTAATTCATTTGTTACACTTTTTCTTGATCATCAACTCCATCTTTTCAATCACGTTATTAAAACACTTTCTTTCTTATGCAAACTCTTGTTATATTTTTTTGTAACCACATAATCCAACATCACTTTTTGCTATCATTCTAGTAAGTCAACTCTACTTTTCTCTCTTTACTAACAAATTTATCATCCATGTTTGTTGGAATTTTGTTTTAGAGTTTATTTTATTAGCTTTTGTTTAGTTTGGTTCTTGGAAACTAAGGAATATTAGTAATTGTGTGAAAGATTTGAGTGTTATGAACTTGTGAAGGTAGAAATGAATAATAATTATGATCATTTGGGTGTGAATAAGATTGGAAGAAGTATTAGGAAGAGTCCACCACACCAATCGAATTTCGCTAATTCCGCTAGGCAACCACCTCTACCTCAAGTCTACAACATCAACAAGAATGATTTTAGAGATATTGTTCAACAGCTAACTGGTTCGCCATCACGCCATTCTCAAGAACCAATACCTAGGCCTACTCAGAACTCCAATAATGCACCTAGTATGCGATTGCAAAAGATTAGGCCACCACGATTAGCACCTATAGATGTTAATAGACCCCGAATGCCGGTTCACCCTGGTGCACAGATGCCACCAAGGGGAGGTATTCCTTTTAATGGTAATATTCCTAGACCTCCCCAATATGGTCAACCGCCAATGACTAGTGCAACCGTAGCCGAGTCTCCTATTTCTGCTTATATGCGTTACCTACAGAATTCGATTAACGATCCAACCCAAGGACCCTCTCCACAAAACCGCCCTCCTCAGTATCAGCAACGACCTCATGTCTACGGGCCTCCTGTTCCATCACCAAGAATGATGGGACCGCCATCGCTACCATTTCCATCTCCAAGAATGAACCGCCCTTTTATTCCAGCATCACCTACTGCTCAATTTGTTATGCCATCACCCTCTGGTTACATGAATCTGTTGTCACCTATATCACCATACCCATTACTTTCCCCTGGTTATCAGCAATTTCCCCCGTTGACACCAAATTTTTCATTTTCACCATTGGCACAAGCAGGAATCATGGGTCCTGGGCAACAACCTCTGCCTTCTCCTGGCATGGGTTTTCCATCTCCAGGGTTTTTCAATATAGCAAGTCCCAGATGGAGGAATTAAGCATTATAAGACCATAAACGGATCACAGTCATGTTTCAGTGGTGGAATCAGAACAGGAATCAGAATCAGCCAAATGGATTCAACTGGCAGTGCCACACGTCAAAATGAGAGGTAGATTGGATGTATCATAGTCTGTAGAAAGTTGATTTTAGTTCTCACTTCTCTGTATCAGTCTTAACGCATGTTCAGAATATTTTCTTAGCAATAAATGTAATCTATTTATTTCTTGAACATAGTGTATCTTGTTAAAGATTCAACTTTGAATCTGTTATGTAGTCTATCAGAAAACTAATCGTCTATATTTTCTTCTCGCAACATGTAGAGAAACATATGATTCTAATGACTATTGGGGATTCATGAAAAATACAATGCCAGTATATATCACATATAAAAAATGGGCCACTTTATGATTGATATGCAATTGAGTATGCAGCAGACCATGTAAACAACATTCAAAATTTCAAACAATCCCAGGTTTTAAAAAATGAGGATTTGCACAAAACTACAAATTACAAAAACTTTATGGTAGAGAAGTAACACCCGAAATTATTGAATGATCATCAAAAAAGCATGTTTGAAAGTTAAAACTGAATTGCCAAATCCAGAAACATACACTTCATACTTGGATATTATTGATTCATTGGGGGAAGCCAGGCTGAATTCATTTAGAAATTAACTAATAATGGAGCTATTAACAAGACTGATCCAAACCAGCTTAGCAGCAATCCACTTCGTGTTTAGAACAGCTAGAGTCCGTGAGCCATTTACAAACACTGTTTTTCGAATTTGAATAAAAAGGCGTCTTTTCAAATTTAAAAACTGAACAATTGTAATCATAAAACTGCTAATATGTGAAAAAACTAGACTGAACCTAATGTAACCCAATTTCAGACTTTCCACTTTTATTAATCAAGGCCAGATTTTGCACACCCCTATTTAAAGTTTACATTGTTTGGATTCAGAAACTTTCAACTAAATGCAAAAGGTAGCCATAGCCAACTAGCCAACACAACCACATACACAACAAACGACCAAATGAAGGCAGAATTAGTAATAGGCAAATACTGAAGAAAAATCAATGTGCTAGTAACAACTGCATATAATCCTTGGTACATAGATTGACTGTCATTCAACTTGATATTAAGTGAACTTCAATGAGCAATGCAATCTTACACATTGGTAATAAAGGATTCCCACACGTTCCAAGTATATAATTCCAGCAACCAATCAGTTCTGCGTGTGGAATGAAGAGTGAGACCTAATCGAATTTGCCTCTTACCTCTTCCTACCACCACGTTCTCTTAAAGAGAGAGTAAGCGATTCACCTCCACCAACATTGTAATACGCTAGAGAGAGATTGTCCTTCAAAAAACCAGCCTTCCCACTCAGCTTCTGTTTGTTTGCAGCCAGTTGAATCTCTGCCGCAATCTTCTCTTTTAAACTCCCTACAGTCTCGGACAAGGACTGAACAGTAATTTCCAGTGGTGATTTCCCTTTCAGTTTTTCATCATCCCCTTGCAGCAACACAGTAATACGAACAGATCCCTGAAACACAAGATAACTCCAGTTAAAATAATCAACTACTTAACACAGTAATCTACTACCATGACAGCACAGAAAATAGAATACATATATCTTAGCGGTGACAAATGGCCAGCTCGGGTGACTTGGGTAAAGGATCAAATAAGTGTGTTGAATGATTTGTGTATTCTATTTACGCACATTATCTAGCAGACTATTTATGCTCACAAATAGTGTGCCAGACACGCTTACAGACATTATATTGACAATAATAATCCAGTTTATTTTGAATCCAGATTGAGAAGGTTCTTCTGAGATTTGGGTCAAAAAGAATTAAAATTTAGCTAATTGTTGTAACTTCACCCATTTGACCTCTTAAAAAAAATAAAAACATACCCCGTATCAAGGGATCAACAAACCTATAAGTAAATAGGTCACAATAGACTCAAATAAAATTATTGTATCAAGGGATCAACAAGCGTACCGGATGCTGAGCCAAGAACTGGTCCTCAGGAACAAGCAAAGAATCATCAAGCCTTTGCTTCTTTGGTTCAGGTTCTTCAGGAAGTGGAGGAGGAGCTTCCTCTGGGAGTGGTGGCGGAATTCCTTGAGGCATAGGAAGTGGAGCAACCATAGGCATGCCATGCTGGGGCATATAAGGACGTTGACCAAGAGGTGTAAACTGAGATCCTGGTGGTGGCGGCACAGGCGGATTAACAGACATAGGCTGACCCATTGGTGGGGGTGGCGGTCGATTCATCATATAAGGTTGCTGACCATAATTCATTTGCATTGGGGGCGGTGGTGGACGTAGCGGTGCAACCATTGTGTTAATCCCTGGCCTAGATTGTGGCGGCACAAGACCACCACTAGTTACAGTCGAGTATTGAGCATTAGGGGGCACACGAGGAAGATTCAATGCAAGCCCGGGTGGTGGAGGTAGAGGTCGAACTGACGGAACACCAGGTCTTGGCGGTGGAGCTGCAGGACCAGGAAGATTCCTCCCATCATCAATTTGATCATCTGCATTTTGAGACATAGCTTGAGTTGCAGTCCGCCCAATACTCCCTGTATGTCCATCCCAAATCACCTGCTTAGGCTGCTCATCGTTTTTCTTTTCGATTTCAGCCTTAACCGCATTAGAAACCTCTTCCTCTGTGGTCCCAAATATATCAGGCCGGGTCCGTGCAAGCCCAACAATATTTCTAGAAATTTCATCATCTTGAGCAAGTGTAGTCTCTTTGATTTTAGCAAACATTCTCTCTTTTTGCTCTTTAAACTTGGGGTCAATAAGAGAAATTCTCATGTGCTCTGACATGTCATTGACGGGAATTAGTTCGCCAGTGATTGGTGAAACGACATATTTAGTCGGATTTCTCTCTGCGGGGGTCCTTTCCTCCGGCCTCTTCCAGTTCTTCACAATCCTCATTTGTGGTTCATTTTCTTCTGAAATTACCCTTCCCTCCTTCATGTCATCATTATTATTCTCTTCAAGAGTTGCAGCCTCCATACCTTCTTGAACGAGTTGTACTTCTTCCTCGTCCATTTCCATTTCTACTTCCTTCCCGGGCTCCACAACTTCATCCTCCTCCATAGCCGACATCTTGCTTCTCCTTATAACCTCATCGAGACTCATCGGTGGTGGTAGATCATCATCTTCATCATCTGCAAAATCTATGTTCTCAACAACAACAAAGTCATGCCAATCAATCATCGACATTAACAATCTTTCTTGTTCTATCTCATCTTCAGCCTTTTGCCTCGCCTGTTCTTGGGACCGTTCCCATTCAAGCCTGTGCAAGCACCGCTCTAGTACAGTGGTCATATCAGTTACACTTTTTTTAAGCTTATCGGTCAGTCCTTTAGGAGGCATCAAGACTTTCGAGTAGGCATCCGCAAGTGATGTAAAGAACATAAACATACTGTGAGTGGGTTTTAGAAAGTGAAATTGAGGATTGTTATTTTCTCTGCTAGTTAAACCAGTCAAAAACGACTTCCCATTTCGTGCCACAAATTGTGCCGTTAATTTAATAATATCCAACTCCTCCCCTGTTATACCCTCAGGAAGCCGAATAGTGTACTGCTCAGCTTCAGGTGGGTCGAGAACTTTTCGAACTGGTCTAAATTTTGCTGAAGGGTCAGTTTTCTCAGCTGCATCATTGCCATCGGTAGAAGTTTTCTCAGATGTGGTTGAATCAGGAGCAGGTGCATCGGGTAACTGTGGGCCCCCGTTTTGATTTTGGACCCGAAATTCAGACAGGCGATGCTGGTAGTAAGCATGATAGGGATCCGAGCCATTCAAAAAATTGAATTTGGGATTCCCAGCATTATTAACAAGGATTCTTTTTTCAAATTCAGGTCCATTTTTTGCCACAAAGCTTGCAGTTTTGTCCACAATGGTTCTGATGTCAGGGGGAGGGTGTATAATTCCAATAGTTCTGGTGTGTGTTGCTATTGATGCAGGGGCGGAATTTGACTTGTTTTGTTCATCCTCAGCCTCCTGCATCTGCTCATCACTGGGATCGTATTGTAATTGGGATGGAGGCAGAGGACCCAGGTCACCATCAGATGGAGGTGCTGGGAGGGGTAAAATCGGCAATGAGCCTAGCATTTCTCGTACAAAATTATGCCTCACGTAATCTAGTTACAGTAGCAGTTTACCATACTCCAGAAGAAACCCTGCAAGTAACAGTTATAGTTAATAACTCGTACCACTTGCAGAAAAAAATTATATGAAGTAACATAATATCTCGGTAATGACATTTTGGATAGAAAGCCATAATTGTATATACAAGTCAATGAATCAGATACTCTAGCAATTGGTACTTGGTAGTAATTTAAATTACATTAATAACATGTTATACATTAGAGCAGGCAAAAGGGTTGGCTTGGGGGGTTTACTAAATATGATGAAACCAAATCCAGTTTATCGAGCTTACATCCTTGCTATATTCTTTCTACCCAAATGAATGTTAGGTTACATAAATGCTTTTAATACTTTGAATATTGGGAATTTCAGGACGCTTCCCTTTCCAATCATACAAAAGAAACTGTAGTTTAGCATTTAGACAATTACAAAAATCGAAAGCAGAAATTAACAGAAATAATACCATCTCTCAGCTGCAAGCTTACCTGAACAAAGAGTAACCTTTATCAAAAAGAATTTTATCAGATGATTGTCAACTAAACTTCATTTAATCCAGCAAACCTAGAACCTTAATTTGTCAACAGATTTGTGGAAGCTTAAGTATCAATGCTTGTGATTAAAAGAAAAAAACGCCATTAGAGAAATGAAACCCGAAAACGCATTACGTACTAGTAAGCAAAATGAAAGGCAACCTAAACGAGAAAAATAAGAGATTCAACACTGATTCACAGGACAACTCGAACAGAGAAAGAAGAAATGTTGACAAAGATGACAATATATAGACATGGATTGAGTTGCTAAAACTCATTTAGTCTAAAAACAGTTCTAGATATGAGATAATCTCAAATTTGACTACATAAATCTGAAGATTTAACAATCAGAAAAGCCTAATCCAATAAGAATTCAGAAAGATGCTGATAAACCATTTAACAGTAAAACATTGCTGTGGCTCTAGAATTGAAGGAACCAGGCCTAAAGTTCATTCAGAAATACAGGACCAATAGAATCCACTATAATTCATTCAGAAATACAGGCCTAAAATAGATTCATCTTCCTGCTAAACCATAGTGAGCTTATGTCCATGCTTATGTGGCATTAATAGGTCTATGATTAGATGCATATAAAACCTTATAAAAGGTTACTTAGTTAATGACAATGGCATGACAAGTCAATCTATAAACTTTTGAAAATGTTCATCATAGCCAATACCCTAACTAGTAACTACCAATGCAAACGAAAGCATAGATATTATAGTATAAACACTATCAAAGAACCATGTATGCTGCCTTATTTAACAGCATTTGCTATGGCTAAATGTTCTGCACATCGAAGATCTAACATACCTAGCCCGCTAACAATAAACAAAATCATGAATCAGCAATATTATTAGAACTAATGAATAGTAGGCAACAAATAGAACATTAGTAAGAAACTTAAGCCAACTAACAATTAACAAATACATTGATCGTGTGATGAAGTTATTTAGTGAGTGTTTGGAATTGCCTAATATTTCTGCTTACTTCAAAGTAGTTATATTATATTTAACTTCAAATCATCGACAATTTAACATTAGTATTACAAAATAAGCAAATCCAAGCATTATTTCCTAAAGTGCTAATCGTATAAGCATTTTATAAGCAATCCCAACAACCCTCTTAAATGGTTTTTTGGCCTTCTTGTAAATGAATACCCAGACATTCAACCACAACCCAATCCGTTAACGCGTAGATATCTACGAGTAAGTCCAAATTTGTAAAACAGGTTTCCTAACATTTTAATAGGATTAATATATTGAACTTTGCATTTTTGTTCACTTAAGTTACTCAAATATTTTATAGGTCACTCATCTTATGAAACATGGCATTTGGGTCGATAAACTTATAAAAATATACGCACATATCAGTTAACTTATAAAAGACGACACTAAAGTTACTTAACTTATCCAAAAGTATGCCTTTCAGGTCAACACATAAATTATAGAATAGTAATCTAAATGTCATTTTAATCCCCTTGTGGCCACGGAGGTTCACCTGCGCCGACTCTGTGCTATCCAAAAAGGGTAGTCAGCTTGCAATGTCAAGTCAGAAAACCAGGTAACCCAAAAAAAAAAAAAAAAAAAAATGTCGTTCCTCATAAGTTGAGTGACCCAAGTGAACAAACAAATACCTGCGTACTAACGCGACATTAACAACACCAACACACCGATTTAACCAGGAATAAAACATAGGTCACCTATCAACACAAATAAAAATATATAAAATTCAATTTCAAAAAGGCATTTTATCAAACACCTAGTACGCAATATCCACACAACGAGATATCCATCATTTAGTGGGTGTTTGTTTAAGCTTATATGTGGGCTTATGAGCTTATTTGATTTCGGCTTATATTTAATAACCCTAACTTTCCAGCTTACTCGAAGACTTATGAGCTTATATAAGTTTATCATATCATAATAAACTTATATAAGCCTGGAAATTAGGGCTTATAAAACACAAGCCGAAAAACAAACAGCCCATTATAGGCAAACAAAGCCTAAATTTACAGCCATAAAATAAAGCAAATGTAAATCTAAATTTGCACTAAACCCTAGATTTACAGAAGGTGTCCTAAATTAATTATATCTTTGGTGGTAAAAAAACAAAATAACAAATATTATAAAGAGATAAAGGTTACCTTTTTTGAAATTGAATTAAACAACGGGTGAAGAAGAGGAGGTTGTTTGGTTGAAGAATATGGCGCTGACCTGATTCTTCTTAACTTGAGAATGAGAAATGTTAAGACGGTGGTGAACTGGTGATAGTGGGCCTTGTTCACCCATTGGGCTATTAGACTTTATGTAGCGCTACATAACAAAACACTTTTTATTTGATTAAACAACCAAAAACCAAACTGTTAAAAACTTTCCTTTTCTTTTTTTTTAGAACCGAATTGAACCGAACTAAAATTTGATTAAACTAAACCAAAAGCCGAATTGAATTCGGTTCGATTTTGAGTTGACTTGAATAACCCGAATTAAAAATTTTATTTTATTTTTTCATTAAATTATATAGTTTTTTAAGCAAAAATATATTATTTAAACCTTAAAAAATGTTATATTTATACTTGAAGGGCCTATAAGTTAGTTTTCATAGATGGAGCGGCCTCATTGAAAGAAAGTTAAAACTTGGATAGCCTTCGCGTACAAAATTCCTAAATAAAATAAAGTCTAACGAGATAATTATAAGTTATAAATGCAACGAAATTGAAGAAAACTTTGATTTATGAGGAGGTTTCCCGCCACTATGCGCGGACAATTTATACATTGTTAGTTTGTTACATTCGATTAAAAAACACAAAATATATTGTTAAAGTGTTAGACTTGTCATTTGAATAGCGTCGAAAATGATAAGAACCCAAACATCAAATTAAAGTAAGATTAAAAAAAAAGATTTTGTAATGTCAGAAGTGGGATTTGAACCCACGCCCTCTCTCGAAGACCAGAACTTGAGTCTGGCGCCTTAGACCACTCGGCCATCCTGACTTGTATGCGTAATTTCGTAACATGTACATATTAATAAGTATCAATTGATTTAACACAAGTTTTGGGACCTTAAATATTACTACGTATCTTTCTATATCAATCTGTACAACCTGTTCTAAGTTTTTAACAATTAGTAGTACTACTACATTGGTTGTTTTGACATATTATTGGACGATAAATTATACCACATTCAATATAGTTACACTTTTATTCCGCAGTAATATTTGCTTTCCCTGCTAAGCAATGTTGTCTCTCATAACTCATAAGAGACAAACAAAAAGAGAAAAACAAGTATCACAAGTGCTCATGGATGTTAGGTGCGTGATCACAGTAAGACATATATATATATATATATATATATATATATATATATATATATATATATATACGTAATACAAAAGGATGAGATCATGTATTTAGAAAGACATTATAGTGTTTGTTGGTTAAACCAACGCCTCACTTATCGACCATCCTCACACTCCTGTCACTCAAGGCTCAGTTACGGACCTTAACAAGTCTTAATTGCAGCTTGCAAATATTTGCATGGTAAACTATTCCAGATCGAAGACATAAATATGAAATAAAAAGCTATACCTTATGGTTCTTATAAATAAACCCTCTCAATTCTTTAAGCACAATTTGGAAAAAGAAAAACAGCCACCATTTTCAGTTGGAACATCAAATATCATATACTTTTCTTTCGGGGTCATTAATGCAACAAACAAATAAGATAACATACATGTTCATATGCAAATTTCATACAAATATATATATATATACAAAATCAGTGTAAGTATTAGGCTCAAAAAACACAAACTTACCCATTTTGATCCTCCTTGTAAGATATAACATCGGTATTAATTAAACCACGTGTTAAGAAAATTGTGCCCAAAGCTACAAATTACAAAAGCTTTCTGGTAGTGAAGTAGCACCCAAAGTTAATGAATGATAACAATAAGCATGTTTAAAACCGAATTTCTAAATCCAGAACCTTACATTGTATAGTAGGTGTTCATTGGATTGAAACCAAACTGAGCTGAGATTGGTTATAACATACTAATGGTACTAAAATCCAGACTGATCTAATCTAGCTTTGTAGCAATCTATTTCCTATAGAAACGCTTAAGTTCATGAATTGAATACTCAGTGTTTGTTTAAGTTGAAAAATATACATATAAGATAGCATCTTTTCAAATTTATAAATTAGACATTTATATATAAAAAAAAAAAAAAAAAAAAAAAAAAAAAAAAAAAAAAAAAAAAAAACGTTCTGTTCGGCTCTCAACTACGGATGTTTAAATTTTTTTGAATCAAGAGCTGAAACATATGCAGCCCGATTTCAGTGAAGTCCTTGTTCAATTTTCAGTTTTTGTCAAAACAGACTGGTTTTGCATACCCCCATTTGTAGTTTACATTTTCAGGATTCTAAAATTTCGATTATATGCAAAAAGGTAGCCCAACACAAACAGATACACAACAAACCACCAAATAATCGTTGGCATATATATATCGATTGCCAATGTGTCATTCAACTTGATATTGAGTGTACTTTAATGAGCAATGCAGTCTTATATATTAGAGATATAAGGGATTTCCACATGTTCCAAGCATATAATTCTGCAAATCAATCAAGATCTGCCATGTGGAACGTCGAGCGACACATAATTGGAAATGCCTCTTACCTCTTCCTACCACCACGTTCTCTTAAAGAGAGAGTAAGCGATTCACCTGCACCAACATTGTAATACGCTAGAGATAAATTGTCCTTCAAAAACCAGCCATCCCACTCAGTTTCTGTTTATTTGCAGGCCGTTGAATCTCCCCTTCGATCTTCTCTTTCAAACTTCCTACCGTCTCAGACAAGGACTGAACAGTAATTTCCAGTGGTGATTTCGCTTTCAGTTTTTCATCATCCACTTGCAGTGAGACAGTAACACGAACAGCTCCCTACCACACAATATATCAATAGTTAGAATAATCCAACTACTTAACAGTTAATACAGTAATCTTAGAGGTGACAAATGGGAGGGTCAGTCAAGTTGGGTAAAGGATCAAATGGGTTCTGGTTGGGTTAGAGCTACACACTTTTCTTACCAAAAAAACAAAATTAACACTTTTCTAATTTATTTTAGTTAAGTGATTAAGGAGGTTTATTTGACACTTCGACCCATTTGGGTCAAAATGAAATCATTTTTGGCTAATTGTTGTAACTTTACCCAGTTAACATCTTAAGAAATAAAACGTGCACCATAACAAGGGATCAACAAATTCATAAGTATGCAGATCAAAATAGACTAAAAAACAAGCGTACCGGATGCTGAGCCAAGAACAGATCTTCAGGAACAAGCAAAGAATTATCAAGCCTTTGCTTCTTTGTTTCTGGTTCTTCAGGAAGTGGAGGAGGAGCAACGTCTGGGAGTGGTGGCCCTCGAGGCATAGGTAGTGGAGCAACCATAGGCATGCTATGTTGGGGGATATAAGGACGTTGACCAAGAGGTGTAAGCTGAGATCCTGGTGGTGGTGGCACAGGCGGATTAACAGACATAGGCTGACCCATTGGTGGTGGTGGCGGATTCATCATATAAGGTTGCTGATCATAATTCATTTGCACTGGGGGCGGCGGTGGACGTAGTGGTGTAACAGTTGTGTTAATCCACGGCCTATATTGTGGCAGCACTAGACAGCCATTAGTTATAGTCAAGTATTGAGCATTAGGGGGCACATGAGGAAGATTCAACGCTAGCCCAGGTGGTGGAGGACCAGGAAGATACCTCCCATCATCAATTTGATCATTTGCATTTTGAGACATAGCTTGAGTTGCAGCCAGCCCAATACTCCCTGTGTGTCCATCCCAAATCACCTGCTTAGGCTGCTCTTCATTTTTCTTTTCAATTTCAGCCTTAACCGCATTAGAAACCTCTTCCTCTGTGGTCCCAAATATATCAGGCCGGGTCCGTGCAAGCCCAACAATATTTCTAGAAATTTCGTCATCTTGAGCAAGTGTAGTCTCTTTGATTTTAGCAAACATTCTCTCTTTTTGTTCTTTGAACTTGGGGTCAATAAGAGAAATTCTAATATGTTCCGACATCTCGTTGACAGGAATTAGTTCACCGGTGATTGGTGAAACAACATATTTAGTCGGATTTCTCTCTGTGGGGGGCCCTACCCTCAGGTCTCTTCCAGTTCTTCACAATCCTCATTTGTGGTTCATTTTCTTCTGAAATTACCCTTGCTTCCTTCATGTCATCGTTATTATTCTCTTCACGCCTTGCAGCCTCCATACCTTCTTGAACAAGTTGTACTTCTTCCTCGTCCATCTCCATTTTTACTTCCTTCCCAGGCTCCACAACTTCATCCTCCTCCACAGCCGACATTTTGCTCCTCCGTATAACCTCATCGAGACTCATTGGTGGCGGCATATCATCATCTTCCTCGTCTGCAAAATCTATCTTCTCAACAACAGCGAAATCATGCCAGTCAATCATTGACATAAGCAATTTTTCTTGTTGTATCTCATCTTCCGCTTTTTGCCTCGCCTGTTCCTGGGATTGTTCCCACTCGAGCCTGTGCAAGCACCGCTCAAGTACAGTGGTCATGTTGGTTACACTTTTTTTCAGCTTATCTGCCAATCCTTTAGGAGGCATCAAGACTTTCGAGTAGGCATCCACAACTGAAGTAAAGAACATAAACATACTGTGAGTGGGTTTCAGAAAGTGAAATTGAGGGTTATTATTTTCTCTACTAGTTAAACCAGTCAAAAACGATTTCCCATTTCGCGCCACAAACTGTGCAGTTAATTTAATTATATCCAACTCCTCCCCAGTTATGCCCTCAGGAAGCCGAATTGTGTACTTCTCAGCTTCAGGTGGGTCAAGAAGTTTTTTAACTGGTCTAAATTTTGCTGACGGGTCAGTTTTCTCAGTTGCATTATTGCTATCTGTAGAAGCTTTCTCAGTTGCCGTTGAATCAGGATCAGGTGTATCGGGTAACTGTAAGCCACCATTTTGATGTTGGACCCGAAATTCAGACAGGCGATGCTGGTAGTAAGCATGATAGGGATCTGAGCCATTCAAAAAATTGAATTTGGGATTCCCTGCATTACTAACAATGATTCTTTTTTCAAATTCAGGTCCATTTTTTGCTACAAAGCTTGCAGTTTTGTCCACAATGGTTCTTATGTCAGGGGGAGGGTGTATAATTCCAATAGTTCTGGTGTGTGTTGCGATTGATGCAGGGGCGGAATTTGACTTGTTCTGTTCATCCTCAGCCTCATGTGTCTGCTCACCCCTGGGATTGTATTGTAATTGGGATGGAAGCAGAGGACCCACGTCACCATCAGATGGAGGTGCTGCAATTGGTAAAATCGGCAATAAGCCTAACATTTCGTGCAAAAATATATGATTCAGAGTCTAAATTAGTAGTCACTCACGTAATCTAGTTTCAGTAGTAGTTCACCATACTCCAGAAGTACCCTGCAATGAAACAAGTATAGTTAATAACTGGTAGCAAAAAAAAAAAAAACATTAAGTTACATAATATGTCAGTATTTAATAACATATGGATACAAAATCATATTTGCATATGCAACTAGTCAAATAACAAGAAAAGGTTGCTTCGGCTCTAAAAACTATAGAAACCAAACTTAAATTGCACTACAAATTATGGGAATCAGATCATCCACGATTGTCAGTATACGAAAAAGTTTATAAAGGATGAAGAGATGGATCGTTTTGCTGATCATTGTGAACGCATGAGCTTAAAACTGACTAACTTTGATATCTAAAAACATAGTGTTGGTTAAAAAGTTTAAACAAGTTTTATTAGAAAGGCAACAATATTATAGAACCAGTCAAAGAGAAACTAAATACAATAGGCATCCCTCATTCCCTCCTCAATTAACAAGCTACTAAAGAGAGAAAGGGACCCAAAGAAACAAAATACCAAATACATAAACAAAGAAACAGATCCTAATTAACTCGAACAGTATACCATACTAAAACCTCTTGACTTTAAACCTTATGACCACATATAAATATTACACATTACTTGAGACAAAATCACATGTTGTAAGAATGATACCAGATCGATACGAGAATAGGAATTCCCCCACGAAGTCTGGACCAATCATACAACCAGCCAAAAAAAGACTAATACATTTATGTTGCATCCTAGTATCTGAACAGCAAACATAAGTCAGCCAGAAAAACTTGCAGACCACACTGTACCAAACACCAGATGATCAAAAAATTGCAGACCACGCTGTACCAAACACCAGCTTAAGACAGATAACACACAATCTTTGAACCTCTGGCCTTATGAACGATCAAAGGGGTACAACAGAAGGACAGAAGAGGCACAGCATATTGTCGGACACACCCACTAACAACATACTATGCCCCATACCAGCCTTTACTGCACACCCTTATGAATACCATATTAAACTCTCAAATCACACTGACTTTAACAAAACTGAAAACGTGCAGCAGTCACAGCAACCATATTTTTTAAACAAGTGTTTTAACTTTGATCTCTGAAAACTGACTAAGAAGCTTAGGGCGTTTTCAGATTAGCTTCTTTGAAGAGGCGTATTTAGCATATGTTTGACAAAAGTAACTGTTGCTGGAACTGGAGATGGTGTTGGAGATGAAGATTATAAAAAAAGATTATTTTTATAAGCTACTTGGTTTTAAGAGATTATGGAAGGAAAAAAAAAAAAAAAAAAGGTTTAAAGTTATGTCTGTGAACAAAGATTGTTCTCTTATAAGTTATGTCTGCGAACAAAGATTATTTTTTAAGTAGCTTATTTTTTGAAAAAATATGCATAGTCTCTCAACAATCTTGTATGCCAAAGATACCCTTAAAGAGCTTCAAAGCACGCCTCTTCAAATAATGTCTGGATTAGCTTATGCAGTTTTGAAGTAGACTACTGGTAAAATCACTCAAAAAGAGAAGACACTCAAATTGCATGTTGGCAAACAAAAGTTACGGCAAATGAAAATACGATGGTAAAATTGTAAATAATCGAATAAGTTGGGCATATGAGAGTTGGGTTATTTTTGGTGTTGCAAAACTCGGTGTAGGCGGCCATATGCCTTGGCGATTTGAGTAATCGGTCATATTATTTGGCCAGATCAAACATTGGTCAAAATCATATTTTTAGACATAAGCAAGTGATAATTTTGATTTATGGTTGGTAAAAATCAATTTGAAAAAACTACGAAAACTTATACCAATCTGATTAGGACAATTACTAGCTTCTATCACCTAACTAGCACCTAGCAATTTTTGCAACATTGTTTGTTTAGATAAAATAGCTAAAGCTAAGCTAATAAACTAACAAACACTTTGATCACAACGTTAAAAATCCAATCTTTGAATATACAAAATTTCACTAAGACATTTTAATATCGAACGGCATAAACCCTAAATTTAACAAGCATGCAGAATGAGCAATGTTAATATATGTGCAGAACTAACTAACCATAAATTTATTATTGCAATAAGCCCTAGCTAGTTTTAAAGGCCTAAACAAAAAACGTAAATTACTATATTGGATAATAAAGAACAAAACAATTTAGATAATAGTAATAAGAAGAATATTATGAAGAAATAATACGTACCTTTCTTTGAATGAATGAATTTACGTTTTGATTATGGTGGTTACGTGATATATTATGATATAAACTTGAGAAAGTCGGTGACAATCATATTGGGCCAAAAGCCCTGTGACTATTGTTTATTTTTAGGTTTTATTTCTTTAGTTTGTTTTTATTTCAAAAAAATCTTTTATCTTATCTTAACTAATTATAAAGAGAAAATGGTCAATTGGTGAGTGCTTATTTACTCACCATTTTATGGCCAAATACCAACCCAATATGACTATCTGAGCTAATAATTGCCAAGAAAACATATGTTTTTATGTTTGTGTTATGCAGGTTCGGATAAATCAGAAATTGATGAAAAATCACAAGAAATACCGGAAAACAAGCACGAGAGTGGAAGTTGGTAAAAAGCCGGAGCCGGGGAAGAAATTTTCAAGAAAAGATCATAATTGTGCTCAAATATCAAAATCATCCTTTGAGAATCAAAGATTGGCAAAATAAGCCCTTGGATATACTTCTCAATGACTGGAAGAATTTACCCTTGAAATTTGGAATTTACACAAAATGTCCTTGTAATTTTCATTTACCAAAAAAAAAAAAAAATCTGAATAATTAACATAGGCCTGGTCCAAAGTTATTACCCAATTCACAAAGTTACACAACCCCAAAAACCCAAGCCCACAAACAAAACCCGAGCCCACTCATTATACCACTCAAACCCGACCCACTCACTATTTTACTCTTCGGTCAAAGTGGTCAACACACAAAACAAATAAAACCAAACGCGCCTTATCATTTATCCCCAATTACCCCAAACCCAGATTTCACTGTTCCAACATGAACCCTAATTACCCCCATCCCAAAATTACTGAGATTAAGGGCAATTAAGTAATATCCAAGGGTTTCTAGAAGGATGTCAGTGTGTCAGAGATTGTCAGTGAATCCAAAGAAGCACACGAGGGGGTAACGTGGCATAATCTTATTTGCTGAGACGCGTCATTGAAGCTAATCAAAGGGTGGAAATTCGGGATGTAATGATGAGAAGTGATCCAAGGCGCTCAGAGGCCTCAAACAAACACAACTCACACGGATTGCCAACCTGGCAATCCGAGAGCTACTCACCCTCACTCGCTATAAATAGGTGTTATTTTTTAGCTCATTTGATGTAATTTTCTAGAGTAGAGTTATGCTGCAAAAATTTTATTCAGTCTTTGTAATATAGATTAGATCATGTAATTTTTCATTTGAATTTCAATAAAAGTTCTATTTCAGTTAATCTCAGCTTATTTTGTTATCTTATTACTGCTTATTCTAGTTAATTGTTTTAAGTTCTCAGATTATTTTGTTTACTCTTTTTATAATTCTACTTATTTTGTTGGAAGTTAAATCAATAAATAACTCTTAGTCAGTCTTACATGTATTTTCATAAAAAAATAAAAAAATAAAAAAAACATTAGTATAGCTTACAATGAGCTTATTTTTCTTTTGAAAGTTCCATATAAGCTTTTTAGCTTATTATTGGAATTTAATTTGAGTAATCAGTCAAGAACATGAATATGATGATAAGTTGCTGTGGTGATGATAAGCTGATACAGATCCAATTGAAATCAGCCTATCTAGAGATAGGCGACTTAGGAACCTCTCTATTTTGAGCTGAGAGGAAGAGCATTTGTAAGTCTAATTCTCAAATTTGCTTATTCAGTTGATAATCTCTGATTTTCTGGGTAATTGTTTGTATTAGTTGTTATTAGCTGTTTGAATTGCTTCTAGTGGTGTAGAATTGGTTGATTTGTTCATCGGTATTGAGTAGTTTAGGTGTATTATAGATTTCTAGTATAATCTGTTTAAGTATTTGAATGTTTGGATCTGTCATTTTGTTTACCTCTTGATACAAGTTAAATTTAGTTGTTCATTTAGCTTTACATAGTGTTTGATTAGATTGTTGAGTTAGTAATTTGGAAAATTGTGGTTGTTTGCATTATTTCTTAGTTATATCAGGTTTTATAGGGCTGTTTGGCTTAACTAGATATAGAGTAAAACAGTTGTTAGTTGGCTGTATTGGTGCATCAATTCTTTGTTTCACTGTTCCATTTGAGAGTTTGAATCATTGTGAGCAATTAAAATTGGTTTGGATCTGTTCTCGTTTGAAATTTGTATCGAGTTTAGTTTTCCTGATTCATTGTAGAATGCATATTCATCTCAGTTTGCCTTGAGGTTTGGTAGTTCATTGTTAAAAGAATTGCATCACAACTAGTTTGCTTCTATCACCATTAGTTGTGTTTGGCGAAAGGTTGTTTGTAAGTTCTAGTATATCAGCTTGTTATCAGGGGAATTTGAATACAAGTGTGCAATCCTTTGTTTAAAATTGATTCACTGTTGCATCAGTTAGGAGTATTTGGATTAGCCATTTATTGAGAATTGAGGATTTCAGTTTATACAGTTGATCTGATCATCTGTTTTATTGGTTACATAAGTTTGAGTTGGTTTAGATCTTAATTCATTTGCTATTTCATTGGGATTTTTAGCTGAGATTAAGTTTGTGTTGTTCCATAGATTTTAGCCCATTTTGAGAGCTGATTGCACTAGTACATTAGTTTGCTTGAAATAGCCTAGTTTAATTGAAAAAACTGCATACTGTAAGTATTTTGAGAGATCATAATTGTGTTTAACTGTTTGTTCAACGTCAATTAGTGGTTAGCATATAGTTGTGCTTAAACTCTGTTACAGTTTCAGTCTTAACTGCTTATTGAGAGCTTGTCATAATTGAGCTATTTGCCTCATCTCTTTGAATTTCTTTGGTTATTTGTTCTTGAATTTGATCTTATCTTGTTTTACCGAGTTCATAGTTGCATTCTTAGTCTGTGTTTATAGTTTCATAGTGATTAGATCTCAAGTTCTTATTAATAAGCACTTGAGATAAGTAGTTTTCACTCAATAAGCAGTCCAGCTTTTCAAATTTTCTTCAAAATTTTATTTTGAGTTCTTTTTAATATTTTTGATTTTCTGGAATTTTTCCAGATTTTTCTGACTATTTTTACTATTTTTAATAATTTCTTTTGATTATTTTCAATTTTTAAATAGTTCTTAAATACCAAAAATCAATAAAAAATTCAAAAAGGTTCTGAAAAATACAAAAATAATTTTTAAATTACTTTTATAATTAGTTAGAATTTTTAGAATTTAATTTTCAATTTTCCACTTTATTTTTCTATTTTTCTTATTTTTAATTCACTTTTAATTCAATAAATACAAAATAAATTCTAGAAAATAAAAGAAAAGTAAAAAAAAATATTTTTCTTTTTCCTAAAATTCTTTTTATTAGTTTTTAATTTTTAGAAAATATTTCCAAGTTTGTAGGGTCATTTTTCGTAGAACGTTACGTTTTAATTTTTACGGTTGCGTTTCCGTTTTTACGTTTTTCAATTCGGTGCATAGTTAGCTTCTAATCTTTGCATGCTTTATTGTTGTTTGTTGATATTTGATTTCCTTGATTGCTATTTTCACTCTATCACTCTTTCACCACTCACTTTCACTACACGATTTCCCATTCGATAATTCAAATTTTCCATTTGAGCTTTCGTTGGGAAGAACGACCCGGGAATTACTTAAACCGGTATTTCCTCGGAATATTATTATACTATAATTGACACGTATCAATTTTTGGCGCCGCTGCCGGGGAAGGCTTAAAGTGAATTTTTGAATAATTGTTTTGGAAAATCGTGTTTTGATAAGCCTTCTTCTACTTTGTATATATATCTCTTATAAAAATTGTAAAATCAAAAACACTTTTACTAAAGTGTTTTCAAAAATACCAAAAAAATAATAAAAGTTACAGCCTCGACTCGATCGCAAGAAAGGGCGTTGTAAACCAAATAAGTCTCGCAATATAACGAAAACGTAATTTAGTTGTTTATCGGACTATTTCAATTACTACAACCGAATAAGCGGGAAATACGGAAGCTAAGACATTAAATTGCTAGCTGAAGAGAGATCCATTCTTCTCTCCCGTCTCGTCGCGCGTGGTTTTGAAAGAAACGGTTTTCGATTAACGTTACGTTTTAAGAAAAGAAAAACAAAAGAAATAATAAATTTTTGTGAAAAATATAAAAAACAAAAAGATTTTCTTTTCTCTTTTCTTTTTCATTTTCTTTTTAATTTTGTTCGTGGTGTATGCACACCCGATCTTCGTTTGAGAATCTTACTTCTCCGCTCTCAAACCCCGAGCGGGTTTTACGACATACGAGTCAGGTTCATTTCCTTGACGAGGAGGAGATGAACCAAAACGAACACAACGGACCCCCGCCGATGGGTGGTCCGCAGCACAATGTTATCCCGCCGATGGGACAACAACCGGCATTTGATCCGCGTCCGATGGAAGAACAACTCCAATCACCATTCAATGGTGTGAGGAGAGCTATTGTGATTCCGGACATCAATGCCAACTTTGAGATCAATCACGGATTACTCAATTTGATCACGAGTATATCCTTTCACGGGTTTGATAACGAAGACCCCTATGCACACATCCGAAATTTCACCGACATTGCTGAGACGATTAGAATGAACCAAGTGCCTCACGATGTGGTGAAATTGAAGTTATTTCCTTTCTCCTTAAAAGGAGCAGCCCGGACTTGGCTGGAAAAGGAACCGCCGAATTCGATTCACACTTGGAATGATCTCGCTTCCAAGTTTGTGAATTACTTCTATCCTCCATCTAAAACTTCTAACCTACGTTCTCAAATCTTTCGGTTCCAACAAGCTTTTGATGAAACGTTTAGTGAAGCTTGGGACCGATTCAAAGATTTGAAGGAGAAATGTCTGAACCACGGGTTTACCGACCTTCAGCAGATTGATACGTTTTATAATGGGTTATGTCATGCTGATCAAGATTCGCTTAACTCTGCTGCGGGTGGTAACTTGTTGGCTAGGAACACGAATGATGCTTTCATGATAATTGAGAATAAAGCTCGTGTGAGAATGTCAAGGAATAAACCTCAAGTGTCTAATAATGGTAAAAATAATGATGAATTGGTAAATATGATTGTGGCTTTAACAAAGAAAGTTGATTCAATGTCTATTGAAAAACCAAACCATCAAGTCAATGTGGTTAGTCGCGGTTGTGAGACTTGTGGTGGTCCACATTTGTATTATGAATGTCCGGCCACCGGTGCCTTTTCTCGTGAAAACGTGTATGCTGCAAATGCGGGTAACAACGGTTACCCACAACCTCAAGGAGACCGTAATCTCCTCAGCTACCGTTCTTCTCAATTTCTTGGACCACCCGGTTTCGAACAACCAAACCAAGTCAATCAAGTCAATCAGAATCATAATTTGCAGAATCGTAATAATCAAGGAAATCAAAATCAGAGTCGAGCTAATAATGGTTTTCAAAATCATAATCAAGGGTTTAATCAGAATCGGGGTTTTCAAGGTAATTTCAATCAAGGCCCGCCTCAAGGGAACAATTTTCAAAACCATCAAAACAATGGAAACCCTGGGAATTTTCAGAATGCAAATCATGGAAATCAGAATAATGGTAATTACCAAAACCGTGGGCAGAATTTCAACAATAATCAAAATCAAGCTGTTATTCCGAATCCGTCGCCCACGAAAGATTTGATTAAGCAATTGCTTCAAAACCAACAAGCTTTTATGACAAAACAAGAGGAAACAACAAGGTTGTTAGCTAATCAAATCAGTGATATCAACAAACGTTTAAATGATCGACCCTCGGGTTCGAGTATTACATCTTTGCCAAGCAACACGATCGCAAACCCGAGGGGCGAAGTTAAGGCGATCATAACTCGCAGTGGTGCTACATATGAGGGACCCACAGTTCCTACTACCTCTTCTTCTTCTTCGTCTCCGCCCAAGGTAGTAGACTGTGAGACCGAGGCGACAAAGGACCCGGTTCCTCCTATTAATAATGGAGGAGCTGAAAACGTCCAACCTCCGGTTGTCCAAAAGTCGAAAGATAAAGAAAAGGTTGTTTTTGAGAATAATGTGAAATACAAGTCTAAATTGCCATATCCATCACGATTTAATGATGAAGAGCTCCGTGCAAAGTCTAAAATACAAATGGAAAAATTTCTGGATATTTTTCAAAAGTTGCACTTTGATATAAGTTTTATGGATGCTCTTGTTTACATGCCGAAATTTGCTTCAACGTTTAAAAATCTGATAAGTAATAAAGAGAAATTGCTCGAATTAGCCGAAACGCCGATTAATGTTCAATGCTCTGCGATTCTTCTCAAGAAGCTTCCCGAGAAGCTTGGAGATTCGGGAAAATTTCTCATTCCTTGTTCGTTGAAAGATCAAGAGGTTTGCAAAGCCCTGGCCGATTCAGGTGCAAGCATTAACCTTATGCCATTTTCGATCTATAAACAACTTGGGATGGGGGAACTTAAACCGACACGAATGACTTTAGAGCTTGCTAATCGTTCGATTGCTCATCCAGTTGGAATTGCTGAAGATGTTTTTGTTCAAGTGAACTCGTGTACTTTTCCGGCCGACTTTTTCGTTGTTAATTTTGAACCCGATCCGAGAGTTCCTCTTATACTAGGGCGACCATTTTTACGAACCGCAAAAGCCCTAGTAGATCATTTTGAGGACACTCTAACTTTACGACATGATGACGATATTATGATTTTTAAAGCCGATGCTTCGAACTTGAAGAAGTACTCCGTTAATAGCATCGATGTTTGTGATTATACTTTTGATGATTTTGTGAAAACGTTCGTTCCCGACTCTTCCCCATCATTTCCTCCGACTAAGGAATATGATTCTTTTTGGGAAGAGGTCGATGAATTTCTTGAAATTGAAACAATTCCGTTTTCTGAGATTGATGATTCTTACTTTGATTCGGAGGGAGATACTATTTTTCTTAACAATTTGTTGAACGATGAACCGTCAATCCCTCCGGATAAAGTTAAGAAGAAGATTGAGCTTACAATTGACGATCCTCTGGAGCCCGAGCTCGAGGAATTTTTACCAGACTTTGAGAGTTTCTCCTTTGACACGACTGAGGAAATAAGTGGCAATCCCACTTATCGTCATGATTTTTATGATCCAACGTTTGAAGCTTTTCATTTCGATTACTCGGAAGAGACGAGTCGTGGCAGTACCACTTCTCATGCTTTTATCTCTCTTTCGGAGTTTGAATCATTTCGTTTTGATGAATCTGAATGCAAAATGAAAAAGTTTTCTAAATCTGAATATGAAAGTTTCAGTTTTGATCTTGAGATTGATCATGATCCGGGTGGTGTTCTTAAGAATGAGAGTTTTAATGAAAAGTTTTTCCCAACTCTCCCACCCGGAAAAGATTTTAAAAGGAGTTTAAATGATAAGATTCATAATTCTATAATTATGAAGTTTTATTTTGATGAAGATAAGTTTTTCAAGATTGTTGTCATGACCTTCTTGCCGTTTATAACGTTTGGTGTTATTTCTCTTATCCTTCACTCCGTGGGGAGTGAGGATGTTGTTTTTGATCCTGGTATCGGTTTTCAAAGTTTTCAAAAGTAAAATACCAGCGGTTATCTCTTCGGGATGGAACTTTCACATAAGTCATAAGTTTTTTAAAATATTTTGAATGAAAGCCTGAGTGAGATTATTTTTCCACGATTTTTCCCCAAGGACAATTGAATTCGGGGATCGAGTCAAGCTCATGTGACTCGGTGAACAAAAACAAGCGCTTCGTGGGTGGCAACCCATGCTTATCCAATTTCATCTTCTTATTTTCTTATTTCTAACACCTAATGTGAGGAGGGGGTGCCTCTTCCAATCTTGTGTTTCGTGGTTGTTTGTGATGTTTTGTTTAGGATTGTCCATGATTTATGATGACTCTCGTGCTCGTTATTTCTTCACTTGGAGTCTCATTCATCGGTGCTACTTGGAAATCCTATATCCGTTAAATCTTATCGACTAACGTTTTCTTTGGCATAATTAATAAACGGCCTAGAATTTTGTTAGGATTACCTTAACCCATAAAACATTGAGGACAATGTTTCGTTCTAGTCGGGGGGAGGGTGAATCTTTGATTCGATTTTGACCTTGCATGTTTCACATGTCGTGTACTCTTGCAACTCCGTTTTTCCACCAAAAATAAAAAAATGAAAAAAATAAGAAAAATTTCAAAAATTTTGATGAAAAAGCAAAAAAAAAAAAAAAAAAAAAAAAAAAAAAAAAAAAATGAGAAAAGTGAAAACTTGTGCAAAAATATAATAAAGTTTGAATAAGTGTTTTGACACCTTGTTGACTTTCTTGCTGGCGAGAGTAGGAATAAATATTTTGACTTGACCGGGCGTGTTGAGCCCTAGCTTGTTCCCTTAACCAATGATGATCACATAAGCTTGTGCTAGTTTTGTACACCAGGAGCTATAAAATGCGAATTCTTTCTTAAGAATCTGCAAGTTCCCGTACTTTACTTTATACATGCGCAGCTTAAAAGCTTTCGCTAGTCTTTTACATCAGGAGCTAGAAAACGCGAATTCTTCTTCTAGAATTTGCAAGTTTCCGTAACTGACTTTATATATGCGTGGCTGATTATCGGCTAAGTATTCGCGGGTTTCATTATTTGGAATCTTAAATTGCGAAGAGCGAGAAATGATAGAGTTTATTTAGAAGTTAGATGCTAAACGTGGAGTAGTGGTTCTCTTTAGAGCTCATGAGAGGTACTTGTGGCTTTTTACTCCCATCAGATACGTCACCAATATATAAATAGATGTTCTAGGTTAATTAGTGGTATTTCGGTTTGAATAATATTTAGTTCTTTGTTTTCTTAAGAGAATTTTTGCTTTAGAAGTTGGGTACATATCAAGGAACATAAAAAAATAAGAGCAAAAAGTGAAAAAATCAAAAGTCAAAAGTTGATTATCTATGTGGTTTTGGAGCTACCCGATAAGCTTCCATTGATGATATGAGAAAAAAGTCAAGAAAGAAAGAAAAAAGTGAAAAAGAAAAAAATGAAAGTCGAAGTATTGTTGAATAAGAGCTATGTATGTATAAATAAGTTGTTGGCGCGTGAGGTGCATGTGATACGTGATTAGTAATCAGTCACATGAGGTGCACGTGATCGTACTCCGCAACTTATATTCTTGATATTGTATGTACCCCAAATTCCTTGATGTGGACCGAATTTCTATTGCAGTGGTTCTTAAGAGAAAATGAATAACTATTTATCGTTTTAACTTAGGTGTCACTATCGGACTTAAAATTATCGAAACGAGAAAATATGAAGCAATTCATTTCTCAACAAAATAAAATAAAGAGATACAAAAACCTAGGAAATGGGAGTAAGGAGTTTCACAAGTAACTGTTATGAGTAGTGTTAGCATCTAATTTGTAGATAAGCTGTGATCTCGTTTGTACGCTTAGTTTGGGGACTCGTGAAAAATCAGGGATGACGATTTTTATCCGTATGGTCGCTTCTTAAAAGAAGTGTTTCTACTCGTTGACCCTAATAATTATTGCAAAGATAATGAAAGTTCAACAAACCGTCACAAGTGTGAATTATGGAAAAGTCCAAAAATAGAAAGTATAAGAGGAATAAATGAATAAAAGGAAAATTTTGGAAAACGGAGCGTTTTTCGGGAATAAATGATTTTGTAATCTCTTTTGAACCGCCTTGCTACTTTTCAAAGTTAGTAAAAAGAGTATCAAAATTATTTATCCTAAGAGCGTGAATTGATCACATTGCGTGAGGACACGGCAATACTTTAGTCGGGGGGATTTTGGTGAGTGCTTATTTACTCACTATTTTATGGCCAAATACCAACCCAATATGACTATCTGAGCTAATAATTGCCAAGAAAACATATGTTTTTATGTTTGTGTTATGCAGGTTCGGATAAATCAGAAATTGATGAAAAATCACAAGAAATACCGGAAAACAAGCTCGAGAGTGGAAGTTGGTAAAAAGCCGGAGCCGGGGAAGAAATTTTCAAGAAAAGATCATAATTGTGCTCAAATATCAAAATCATCCTTTGAGAATCAAAGATTGGCAAAATAAGCCCTTGGATATACTTCTCAATGACTGGAAGAATTTACCCTTGAAATTTGGAATTTACACAAAATGTCCTTGTAATTTTCATTTACCAAAAAAAAAATCTGAATAATTAACATAGGCCTGGTCCAAAGTTATTACCCAATTCACAAAGTTACACAACCCCAAAAACCCAAGCCCACAAACAAAACCCGAGCCCACTCATTATACCACTCAAACCCGACCCACTCACTATTTTACTCTTCGGTCAAAGTGGTCAACACACAAAACAAATAAAACCAAACGCGCCTTATCATTTATCCCCAATTACCCCAAACCCAGATTTCACTGTTCCAACATGAACCCTAATTACCCCCATCCCAAAATTACTGAGATTAAGGGCAATTAAGTAATATCCAAGGGTTTCTAGAAGGATGTCAGTGTGTCAGAGATTGTCAGTGAATCCAAAGAAGCACACGAGGGGGTAACGTGGCATAATCTTATTTGCTGAGACGCGTCATTGAAGCTAATCAAAGGGTGGAAATTCGGGATGTAATGATGAGAAGTGATCCAAGGCGCTCAGAGGCCTCAAACAAACACAACTCACACGGATTGCCAACCTGGCAATCCGAGAGCTACTCACCCTCACTCGCTATAAATAGGTGTTATTTTTTAGCTCATTTGATGTAATTTTCTAGAGTAGAGTTATGCTGCAAAAATTTTATTCAGTCTTTGTAATATAGATTAGATCATGTAATTTTTCATTTGAATTTCAATAAAAGTTCTATTTCAGTTAATCTCAGCTTATTTTGTTATCTTATTACTGCTTATTCTAGTTAATTGTTTTAAGTTCTCAGATTATTTTGTTTACTCTTTTTATAATTCTACTTATTTTGTTGGAAGTTAAATCAATAAATAACTCTTAGTCAGTCTTACATGTATTTTCATAAAAAATAAAAAAATAAAAAAAACATTAGTATAGCTTACAATGAGCTTATTTTTCTTTTGAAAGTTCCATATAAGCTTTTTAGCTTATTATTGGAATTTAATTTGAGTAATCAGTCAAGAACATGAATATGATGATAAGTTGCTGTGGTGATGATAAGCTGATACAGATCCAATTGAAATCAGCCTATCTAGAGATAGGCGACTTAGGAACCTCTCTATTTTGAGCTGAGAGGAAGAGCATTTGTAAGTCTAATTCTCAAATTTGCTTATTCAGTTGATAATCTCTGATTTTCTGGGTAATTGTTTGTATTAGTTGTTATTAGCTGTTTGAATTGCTTCTAGTGGTGTAGAATTGGTTGATTTGTTCATCGGTATTGAGTAGTTTAGGTGTATTATAGATTTCTAGTATAATCTGTTTAAGTATTTGAATGTTTGGATCTGTCATTTTGTTTACCTCTTGATACAAGTTAAATTTAGTTGTTCATTTAGCTTTACATAGTGTTTGATTAGATTGTTGAGTTAGTAATTTGGAAAATTGTGGTTGTTTGCATTATTTCTTAGTTATATCAGGTTTTATAGGGCTGTTTGGCTTAACTAGATATAGAGTAAAACAGTTGTTAGTTGGCTGTATTGGTGCATCAATTCTTTGTTTCACTGTTCCATTTGAGAGTTTGAATCATTGTGAGCAATTAAAATTGGTTTGGATCTGTTCTCGTTTGAAATTTGTATCGAGTTTAGTTTTCCTGATTCATTGTAGAATGCATATTCATCTCAGTTTGCCTTGAGGTTTGGTAGTTCATTGTTAAAAGAATTGCATCACAACTAGTTTGCTTCTATCACCATTAGTTGTGTTTGGCGAAAGGTTGTTTGTAAGTTCTAGTATATCAGCTTGTTATCAGGGGAATTTGAATACAAGTGTGCAATCCTTTGTTTAAAATTGATTCACTGTTGCATCAGTTAGGAGTATTTGGATTAGCCATTTATTGAGAATTGAGGATTTCAGTTTATACAGCTGATCTGATCATCTGTTTTATTGGTTACATAAGTTTGAGTTGGTTTAGATCTTAATTCATTTGCTATTTCATTGGGATTTTTAGCTGAGATTAAGTTTGTGTTGTTCCATAGATTTTAGCCCATTTTGAGAGCTGATTGCACTAGTACATTAGTTTGCTTGAAATAGCCTAGTTTAATTGAAAAAACTGCATACTGTAAGTATTTTGAGAGATCATAATTGTGTTTAACTGTTTGTTCTAAGTCAATTAGTGGTTAGCATATAGTTGTGCTTAAACTCTGTTACAGTTTCAGTCTTAACTGCTTATTGAGAGCTTGTCATAATTGAGCTATTTGCCTCATCTCTTTGAATTTCTTTGGTTATTTGTTCTTGAATTTGATCTTATCTTGTTTTACCGAGTTCATAGTTGCATTCTTAGTCTGTGTTTATAGTTTCATAGTGATTAGATCTCAAGTTCTTATTAATAAGCACTTGAGATAAGTAGTTTTCACTCAATAAGCAGTCCAGCTTTTCAAATTTTCTTCAAAATTTTATTTTGAGTTCTTTTTAATATTTTTGATTTTCTGGAATTTTTCCAGATTTTTCTGACTATTTTTACTATTTTTAATAATTTCTTTTGATTATTTTCAATTTTTAAATAGTTCTTAAATACCAAAAATCAATAAAAAATTCAAAAAGGTTCTGAAAAATACAAAAATAATTTTTAAATTACTTTTATAATTAGTTAGAATTTTTAGAATTTAATTTTCAATTTTCCACTTTATTTTTCTATTTTTCTTATTTTTAATTCACTTTTAATTCAATAAATACAAAATAAATTCTAGAAAATAAAAGAAAAGTAAAAAAAAAATATTTTTCTTTTTCTTAAAATTCTTTTTATTAGTTTTTAATTTTTAGAAAATATTTCCAAGTTTGTAGGGTCATTTTTCGTAGAACGTTACGTTTTAATTTTTACGGTTGCGTTTCCGTTTTTACGTTTTTCAATTCGGTGCATAGTTAGCTTCTAATCTTTGCATGCTTTATTGTTGTTTGTTGATATTTGATTTCCTTGATTGCTATTTTCACTCTATCACTCTTTCACCACTCACTTTCACTACACGATTTCCCATTCGATAATTCAAATTTTCCATTTGAGCTTTCGTTGGGAAGAACGACCCGGGAATTACTTTAACCGGTATTTCCTCGGAATATTATTATACTATAATTGACACGTATCATCAATCTTGAGTCAAATGTGAAAAACTGAATTTTGCCTTAATACCAAAACTGCCCTTGTCCATTCATTAACTAAAAACTGCACTAGATACATTAAATACATTGGAACTAAACCTTGGAACTAAAAATGGAACATATCTCTATCTAAACCCACGCTTGTCCATGCATTAAATACACACACACGCTTAACCTTCTATATCTATCTCTGCTACATTCTTTACATTCTTTACTTCATCTCTATCTCTGCTACATTCTTTACTACATTGGAACTAAACCTTGGAACTAAAAATGGAACATATTGAATCTGAGGTTCACGTATCATCTCTATCTCTGCTACATTCTTTACTACATTCTCTTATATCGTGTATCTTATTGACTTATTTTTAGATTGACAATGAAATACTCAATGCTTTTGCTCCTATGGATCTTGATTCTATATTGAAGCCTGTTGAAGCTTCCGAAGACGTTGAGGTAAACGTAATATACTCAATGCTTTTGCTCCTAGGGTTTGGGTTATGATTGTATGTGGTCGTAGAGTGTGTGTTTGTGGCTGTTATACCGTTTATGAACATGCTTCCTTTTTTCAAATGCTTAAAAAACATTAAACAAGTGATTGGGCCCTTATGAAACAGAGGTCGCTAAGTTTGTTTTTATGTTTAGCAAGTTTAGTTTTTTGTGCTTGAAATGATAGTAGTTTTTCTTTTTAATCTTAATACAAACTCAGTATGCAACATCAAAAAACAAAGTGGCCTTGCTAAGCTACTTTGTCAAGCCAAGTTGATAATCTGGGATGAAGCATCAATGGCTAAAAGGCAAGGCGTGGAGGCGGTTGATCGCACTATGCAAGACATTACCGGGGTCAAACTTCCATTCAGCGGCAAGATAATGGTTTTAGGAGGGGATTTTAGACAAGTTTTACCGGTCGTTAGACGTGGAACACGAGCGCAGATTGTAGATTCGAGTCTACGGATGTCACCTCTTTGGTCCTGAATTAAAAAAATGCGGTTAACCATAAACATGAGGGCACGGACAGACCCATGGTTTTCAAACTTCCTATTACGATTAGGTGATGGAGTTGAAGAGGTCATCGATGAAGACTATGTACGCATACCTGATGACATGACCGTCCCTTACACGGAAGAGGCTGCCTCAAAGGATGCATTAATCAATGAAGTGTTTCCTTCCTTCGCCGCCAACGCTCATTTATCTACTGATATAGTTTCAAGAGCAATTTTATCCACTAAAAATGAGCATGTTGACAGCATTAATGATATGTTGATTGAAAGATTTCCTGGCGAAGAAAAGGTTTACTATAGTTTTGATGAAGCAGAAGACGACACCCACAACTTCTATCCTTTGGAATTCTTAAACTCGCTCAACGTGAGCGGGTTGCCCCCTCATTGCCTGCGTTTGAAAATAGAAGCCCGATTATTCTTTTAAGGAATCTCGATCTGGCAAATGGATTATGTAATGGCACGAGGTTGATATGTAAACGTTTTGACCCAAATGTCATCAATGTTGAGATTGCTGTCGGACAACACGCTGGAGTTAGAGTGCTCTTGCCAAGAATTCCTCTTGCTCCATCTGAAGAAGACATGTTCCCTTTTAAACTAAAGAGAACACAGTTCCCTATTCGCCTTAGCTTTGCGATGACTATTAATAAAGGTCAAGGCCAAACAATTCCAAATGTGGGTGTCTATTTGCCCGACTCTGTTTTCTCGCATGGCCAGCTTTATGTGGCATTGTCTAAAGGGATATCCCGTAGAACAACAAAGGTATTGGTTAAACCAGTTAAAGAGTTCCGTCAAGCAGGAATCGACACTTCAAATGTCGTTTATCAAGAAGTTTCACACGAAGAGTAATGTGTGTTGTTAGTTTTTATCTCATAACTAATGTAATGTTTTACTTTTAGTTTCATTAAATGTTTTTATATGTTGTTTGATAGATGTTGTTGATATAAATAATTGACTAAAAACATTATTCATATCTTTCGATATCTCTATGTTTTGATAATCACAAAATCTAAACTCATCAAACCAAATATTATGACGTAAACAAGTATTTAGTGGTAAATAATCACTTTCACCAACTAATCACTTAAGGTATGAATAAACAAAGTGTTTAGTGCAATTTATGATCAAAGGGATATTTAATCAACTAATACAAAGTTTATTTAAATTATATAAACATATTATATATTTTGAAAAACACTTTTGGTAATAAAGAAAAATGTTTTAATCATACTAAATATATGATTTCAAATTTTTAACCAAAATCAGTTAGTTTTTCACCAAATAAACTTTCCCCACTAAAAGACAAAGATTTTGGCCGTTTCAGCTGGGCGGCCCCCTTAATTATAAGGGGCGGTCCCCTTAATTTTAAGGGGACCGGCCATGATTTAAGGGGACCGGCCATGCTCCTCTGTCAGAATCTGTTGCCTATAAATACCACCTTAAACCTGGATTTTTTCCTTACCTTTTTGCACAAAAACTTTCTGATTCAAATCTCCATTTCAATCCTAAAAATCCTTTGATCATACAATTCATAAGCCTTTGTTTCCAAGTGATCCAAAGCCTCATTCTTTCAAGTGCAAAGAGAAGAATACTCCTACTTATCAAGATTAGGAGTATTACAACTTAGTATCATCTTGCTATCTAAGTTGTTTATTTAGTTCATCTTGTATATCATTTTCTTTCTTGTGAACAATGTGTATACATTGGTTAGATAGATTTAGATATAGGATCTAGATCTATTGAAGGTGTGAAGTTGTACTAGTAGTGAAGAAGTAGAGGTGGATAGGATTTGTATTAGAAGAGATAAGTCGTAATTGCATATTGAAGTGGAGATAGTTGTGAAGACAAAGAAGTTGAAGCTTTGAAGTTGAAAAGACCTTGAAGCCTAGAAGTTGTGAAGTAGTACATATCTTGGGGTAGTGGATAGGACTTAGTAGTGAAGGTGTAAAAAAACAAGTGGCGTGAAGAAAAAGAGTTAGGAAGTATTAAGTTGTGAAGAAGCTAGGAGCAAAGTAGAAAGTTGTGAAGAAATTTGAAGTGTAGAAGATTGGTGTGTAGAAGATAGGTGTGAAGAAGATTGGTGTGAAGAAGTTGTGTTGAAGTTGTGATTGTGATGTGACATTGTTGTGGTGTGCTAATTGGTGTGTAAGGTTTTCTCAGCCATAAAGGAGGTTTTCGATCTAGTGAAGAAAACTCTTGAGTAGGTGACTCGGGGAGTGGAGTAGGGCAAGGAAGGTGTCCTTGTCGCCGAACCACTATAAATCCTTTGTCTCTCGGTTTGATTTTTCCATCTCTTACTCTTTGATTAATTACTTACTTGCATATCATTCATAGTTACAATTGCTTGTGTTGTGCACATATTGATTTCTCATAAAGATCAAACTAAAACTCATTCATAATATTAGTCTTTCAAAAACAAACCAAGTACACAAACATATATTAAAACACTTATACATATATATATGCTTATATATGATATACAAAATTATAAACTCTTTCCTAACATTAAACTCAAGTAGTGTTTATACAAAATCGCAAATACACTAGTATCTATATTTCCGCAATAAAGATTTGAAACTTTCATCTAAACTTTAGAAACTATCTTTTACAATACTAATAAAACGAAAAAGGCGTAAAACTATTCAACCCCCCCCCCCCCCTTCTAGTTTTCCACAATTGGTATCAGGAGCCACGTCTAGCAAGATTTTTAAAATATATTGTATTTTAAAACTTGTAACGATCTATGGAATTTGAAAAATATCTAGAAGAGGAATTTACGCAAAAACCACCATTATTTGAAAATGATCATTTTCTTGAATGGAAGACTAAATTTGAAAATTATGTGAAATCAATAGATCTTGATCTCTGGCATATCATTTCAATTGGTGATCTTAAAACAACCAAAATGGATTTTGAAAATCAATATAATAATCTTCAAACTAATATTGATAAAAACACTAAAGCCAAATTACTTATTTTCAAAACTCTACCAAAAGTTAAATATGAAAGATTATTTCGTTGTAAAACGGCAAATGATGTTTGGAAATGCTTTTTAAAGAATCACCAAGAGAAATGTAAAACCAAAGATGATAAACTTGATATTGCACAAGAAATAGTCAATCTAGAAAATTTAGTAAATAAATATTTAGTTGAATTAAACACATGTACTACTAGTTCAAATGTGATCATTGAAGGTATCTACAACGAAGAATACATGAGCCAAATCCGAAGAAAGAACGTGAATAAATCATGGTGCAACAAGTGCAAAGAAAACGATGATAATACGGCTTATGAGAATATTCAAACAAATGAGAACACAAGTATTGATGGCAAGAACTACATGTTTCTAGATCCAAGTGAAACTACAAACAAAACATGGAGCGACATGGAAAATGAAATTGATCACCGTATAGCATGTCAAGAATGTACAACTACAAAGAAGGTACAATCCAAAACTAAACATTTTTGCTATGATCAATTTATATTAGAATTTTTAAAAATGGAAAACAACTTCAAACATTTTTGCAACATTGACTCAAAAATTATTTTTAAGAACGAACTTTCAACATCCGCTGAAAACAACTTTGAAAAAGAAACCATTTTAGAAGATAAAATGTCTAGACTTGAAAGTAATATTGAAATCGATCTTAAATGTAAAAATTGTCGAGACTACAAACATGAAATTAAAATGGAAAATGAAAAAGCAAAAACATTGGCAAAATTCGAAAATAGTTCTAAATCTTTAAAATATCTTCTAGACATTCAAAAGCCATTTTATGATAAAACCGGGTTAGGATTTGTCGTAAATGATCCTTCAACAAATGTATCAAAACAAATAAAATTTGTTAAATCTAGTGAGTAAATTTGGGACTAATACTATTAACATTCATTACTTATTATTCTAGTCAAGAAAATCATTGTTTGTTAATTAAAACAAACTATTGATGAATTATTGTACTTATCGACGACATCCCATCATGTGCATTCAAATGCAATGGATGTTCTCATCTAACCATCTAGGACTCATGAGAATCTGGGTACCAAGCTGTTTATCATGTTTAGGTAATTAACGAATGAAGAGTCTATTACGTGTTGATTTACTCATCTCGCTCTATTACCTTTGACGGATATTGGTTTCTATCACGTTGTTTCACATTCTGCAAATGTTTCGCCTATGACGTTGTTGCGGGAATTTTCTTGTCTCGGCTTTTTGCTCTTGATGCGTGGGAATCGCACCTTGCTTTACCTCTCGAGGGATCTCGAGAAGCTTACAACCCCCACCAGGCAGTGTACCTGATCGTTGTAGTATAGTATAGTGACAAGTACCGGGGGATTGATCGTTCAGCTTAGGAATAGTGTCGCTAGGATTAGAAAACCTAATTAATAGTTCTAGAGGTGAGAGATGATTATTTTTGTATTTTTATATTTTTATGAAAGCAAGTAAAATCTCGAGTTTTGAAGGAGTGGGCGGAATTAGTTGCTATTCAACTAACCCAAAGCTAAGATGCAATCAAAATAAAATAATAAAAATGAAATTAAACTAATTAAACTAAGGTTGTGAGCAGTGGTTGGAGAAATTGTGTTTACTTAGACTTCACTACTCCCTAGATATCTTTTACATGTTAATTACTTGTTACACTTGTATGAATGACGGATTGTATTCCTTAATACCATTCGTGGGGTGGCATACATAACTCCCCAACTCTATGAGCTCTTATCTCCTCCTACACCATGACCCAACACAACTATAGGGATTATAAACAGTGGCTCATGCATTAAATACAACCAATAAAGACCTAGTACGCCTCGGTTCATGTTTCTTAAGACGTTCAAGCATGTTACCATTTGGAGATCTGCTAGTTTTCTTAAGCCTAACATATAAATCATTCATTCAAAACAAGAATAGACAAGTAATCAACACATAATCAACATCTAGGTTTCATTAGATCTAAGCAAACACAAGAGAGATCTAGCCTAGCATAGTAGAATTGAGACAAGAACAAGAGATAAACAACCAACACATAGACATATTGATTGAATTGAAAGTACACTTATCTCAATTACAATGCAAGGTCTCAAGGGTTTGGAACCCTTGAAAAACCTGTAAAAGAGGCACCAAAATCGTCTTTAGGGTTTCACCAAAACTTCTCCTTTTTTTAATGAAAAAACTAGAAAACTATATATAGGAAAAACAGTCTGACGGCGTCAAGAGTAACTTCTGACGCCGTCACCTCGCCGCCATATACTTCCTCGGACGGCCTTGATCCACTTATGACGGCCTATGTGACGCCGTCACCACCCACGGTATATTAATTTTGCCACTTTGACGCCGTCACGAGTCCTTCTGACGCCGTCACCACCTTCGGAGTTTAATTCTTCATGTCTGACGCCGTCACGATGTTGGTCTTGACGCCGTCACCTTGTATTTTCAGCATGCAAATTTGGTACTTAGCCGTTTTCTTCACTTTTATGCTCAAAAAACGTCCAAAATAGCTTCTTTTCCAGAATTCACTCTCCAAACACCTAAAATCACAAAAGGAACGATTTAGGGCAATATTTGATCAAATAAAGTCGGATTCGGGCTTAAATGACCCCCTAAAAACGGATCATTTTTCGCCTCATCAGCTCTTCACTCTTGGAGTTTCGGATATTACTTGGCTACTTCGACTTGTTGTGGACTAACTCTTATGATTTCTTCTATCACCGTCATGCCCACTCTTTTTGAAAAGCTGGACCTGAGATAAGTTTTTCTTTTCAAAAACTTGTCAATGTTACATTATATTTTAGATTGTTTTAATTAGTATGTGAATGTGATTTAACTGATAAATTGCCATGCTTTTAGATTATCAATACTAATATATGCATGTATGATATTAGCTTTATTAACCTTCTTGTTGTTTAGTCTATTATCACTTTTCTTAATCTTCTATGATCTATAGTAGAACCCTTCCACTTAAGCTATATGATCTTACTAGTTGCATAAATAGATGCATTATAATTGATATTTGTTTGCAACTTGATATTATGATGTTCTTTGTATACATATATACATATATATATATATATATACATAGGTCTATCTTGTATCCATGAATCATTTACCTTGCTCCTTCCTGCCCCATTGCATTTAGATCATAAGTATCTCTCATTTCACTTTAATATCTTTAGGTGTCTTTAAGGATGATTATGTGTGACAATGAGCTTAAGTGATTCTCTTGAAGCATGACAAGCTTCCTTCAAATCATTCACTTGCAACTTCTTGATTATCATGATCAAAACATCATGTTTAAAACTTCTCTCTTTTTGAATGAAATTTTTTTTTAACTAAAACTTCTTTCATAACCATTACTTTAATCAAAAACAAGATTGAAATTTTCTTTTTGTCTTGTTTTTCTTCACATTATGAACCAAAATTCACAAACATATTTTGTCCCATGTTATCCCTCAAAATTTACCTTCCTAAACCACATTTCTCATACACTATAAATACCCTCTTCCCATCATTAATGCCATCACACCCAAACATGTCATCTCCCAACAACCAAAAACCTAAGATTTCAAAAACCGCAAGGATCTCCGTCAAACCCGTTTGGAGGAGGAAACTTGATTCTTATCATAACTCAAGTGATGTTGTTCCAAGTCAACCAACAACCAAACCTCAATCCCACACTAATGATTCATCTCACAACCTATCATCCACTCATGCTCTCATTACTTCATTTGATGAGCATGCTCAATCCCAAAACAACAATCCCAACCTCTCAATCAACACCTCACATGTTGCTCATTCAACAAAAACACCATCATCTCATGAAGAACTTCTTCCACCCATATCATGCTTTCATGATTACCCAAGCTCAATCATGTCTCCACCACCAAGAGTACCACCACCACATCCTACAACCTCACATGCCATTCCCATGTTGCATGTTCAAACTTTCACCCAAGACAACTATCAAGCTCAACCACCATGACCTTCCTCCGAACACTTGAAGTTCGTTGAGGAGCTAAAAGAGGCACATGAGCTTAGTGCTCTTTTAGCATTACATCTTGCTCAACGCAATTTGGATCCACCACAATCAAACTCACCATCATCACCACATAACAAAAACCAAATTGAGAAGCATGTCAATAATTGCCCTTGTTGCATCTTCCTTCAACAACAAACCATTGCATTGAATGAGCACTTTACTTGGATTGAGTATCTTCTTACTAGATCTCAACAAACACCATCACTTGAACAACATCAAAACTCTCCACCAACAAACCCAACTTCAATTCCACCACCTCCAAGCTCCACATCTCCAAACTCACCAACATCCATGCAACCAAAAGTTTACCTCCACTAAACCACCAAGCATTTTATATGCTTATGTTTCTCATTTTCAAATAAGACTTCTCAACCATTTTGGGATTCAAGAAAGTTTGGTGACACTCCTTGTTGGCACATTAGGATGTTCTACTTTGTTTGTAATTTTAATTTTATGGCCTTTGTAACAATGATTATGGGTTGACATGATCATTTTATATTATTGAATGATTTAATATATGTTTCGAATTATCCTTGCCATGCTTACTAGTTGTTGATGTTATGATATATGTGTTTGCTTGTGCCATGCTTGTGCTTCTAATATTTTTTCTTGTACGAATTCCATTACTCGAACCCTTGGTGCCCTCAAACGAGGGGGAGCATACATCAAGGGGGAGATTTCTACCCGTTTAAACTTCTCTCACGAAGCTTACTCGGCCTAACCTTTTTGATTCTACAAAAAGGGGGAGAAGTGAATGTAAACTTACTAAATACTTGTCTAAAAATTAATTTTTGGATTTATTAAGTTTAGGTTTTGTAATCATCAAAAAGGGGGAGATTGTTGATATAAATAATTGACTAAAAACATTATTCATATCTTTTGATATCTCTATGTTTTGATAATCACAAAATCTAAACTCATCAAACCAAATATTATGACGTAAACAAGTATTTAGTGGTAAATAATCACTTTCACCAACTAATCACTTAAAGTATGAATAAACAAAGTGTTTAGTGCAATTTATTATCAAAGGGATATTTAATCAACTAATACAAAGTTTATTTAAATTATATAAACATATTATATATTTTTGAAAAACACTTTTGGTAATAAAGAAAAATGTTTTAATCATACTAAATATATGATTTCAAATTTTTAACCAAAATCAGTTAGTTTTTCACCAAATAAACTTTCCCCACTAAAAGACAAAGATTCTGGCCGTTTCAGCTGGGCGGCCCCCTTAATTATAAGGGGCGGTCCCCTTAATTTTAAGGGGACCGGCCATGATTTAAGGGGACCGGCCACACTCCTCTGTCAGAATCTGTTGCCTATAAATACCACCTTAAACCTGGATTTTTTCCTTACCTTTTTGCACAAAAACTTTCTGATTCAAATCTCCATTTCAATCTTAAAAATCCTTTGATCATACAATTCATAAGCCTTTGTTTTCAAGTGATCCAAAGCCTCATTCTTTCAAGTGCAAAGAGAAGAATACTCCTACTTATCAAGATTAGGAGTATTACAACTTAGTATCATCTTGCTATCTAAGTTGTTTATTTAGTTCATCTTGTATATCATTTTCTTTCTTGTGAACAATGTGTATACATTGGTTAGATAGATTTAGATATAGGATCTAGATCTATTGAAGGTGTGAAGTTGTACTAGTAGTGAAGAAGTAGAGGTGGATAGGATTTGTGTTAGAAGAGATAAGTCGTAATTGCATATTGAAGTGGAGATAGTTGTGAAGACAAAGAAGTTGAAGCTTTGAAGTTGAAAAGACCTTGAAGCCTAGAAGTTGTGAAGTAGTACATATCTTGGGGTAGTGGATAAGACTTAGTAGTGAAGGTGTGAAGAAACAAGTGGCGTGAAGAAAAAGAGTTAGGAAGTATTAAGTTGTGAAGAAGCTAGGAGCAAAGTAGAAAGTTGTGAAGAAATTTGAAGTGTAGAAGATTGGTGTGTAGAAGATAGGTGTGAAGAAGATTGGTGTGAAGAAGTTGTGTTGAAGTTGTGATTGTGGTGTGACATTGTTGTGGTGTGCTAATTGGTGTGTAAGGTTTTCTCCGCCATAAAGGAGGTTTTTGATCTAGTGAAGAAAACTCTCGAGTAGGTGACTCGGGGAGTGGAGTAGGGCAAGGAAGGTGTCCTTGTAGCCGAACCACTATAAATCCTTTATCTCTCGGTTTGATCTTTCAATCTCTTACTCTTTGATTAATTACTTACTTACATATCATTCATAGTTACAATTACTTGTGTTGTGCACATATTGATTTCACATAAAGATCAAACTAAAACTCATTCATAATATTAGTCTTTCAAAAACAAACCAAGTACACAAACATATATTAAAACACTTATACATATATATATGCTTATATATGATATACAAAATTATAAACTCTTTCCTAACATTAAACTCAAGTAGAGTTTATACAAAATCGCAAATACACTAGTATCTATATTTCCGCAATAAAGATTTGAAACTTTCATCTAAACTTTAGAAACTATCTTTTACAATACTAATAAAACGAAAAAGGCGTAAAACTATTCAACCCCCCCTTCTAGTTTTCCACAGATGTTAAGAATTTTTTCTAGACTTTAGTTATCGTGTAGTACAACCGTTTGCAATTACATTCTGATCGGTTCACGTTCTATTTTGAACGCTACACAAAACACTCACCATAATATCAAAAATCGTTTATTATTTGCCGCTACGAATTCCGTTGCTATGCACGGGTACTCGCCTAGTCTTAACTACTTATAATGTGAAAATAGTCAAAGTGAAATGTGAAATTCTTAACTTTTGGTCAATCCCCATAATGCCCTTGTCAATATCTTAACTAAATAAAGAAACTTCAAAATAAAAGTCAGGCTGAAAAAATATTAGATGTACCAATTGAATATTCGGTTAGTAGCTTGGCTGGACAATTGGACTTAAATAGGAAATACACCAATTATTGAAAATACAATTTTGTCTGAACACCTCAAAGCTTACTCCATACGAATGAAATATAAATCTTTGTTTAAGGTGGTGTATCGTTTTTTCATTCAAAAATTGGTTTGTATTAAAAATTCACATTTTGGCTACTATTTTCAAAAGTGTTACTATATGTTAATTAATATTTTGAAACTTGATAGATAAGTACACTAATGTGCTTTGTCTCCAAATTTGTTTGGCAGTTTCAAGAATTTTGGGATCCGTTAGCTCTTGGTGGTTAAAGAATGTTTGGAATTGATGTTTGTCATGGGTGTAGGTTTTGGTATAAAAGTGGTTGTATTAGATGTGCTTTGTCTCATAAGTCTTATCACAAATAAACTCAAAACCACTGTGGTTTTATCAGATTTTCGACCGGAACAGTTCAACCTGTTGAACCACTCGGGTCGAATCTAGTTTCAAAACATTCTATTTAATCCACAAATCCTTCAATTTTTATTATTTTTATTTATAACCCATATAGGTGGCAAAACGGGCGGGCCGGGCGGGCACGGGCCACGAGTCAAACGGGCAGCGGGCTAAACGGGCGCGGGCCGAACGGGTGGATGTTATACGAATCGTTTTAGAAAATACCCAAAACGACAAAATACATTCCTTAAACTTAACACCTCGTTTATATTTAAAAAAATTAAATATATTATATCTACAATTTTTTCTTTAAAAACAATTGTAATGTTATTTAATTGAGAGAAAATATGTGCTCATTTAACTTTTAAATGGGCAATATATGCCCAAATTTTTTAAAAGTTTGCCCATTTAGTTTATTTTTTTGATTTTGGGTACAAATTGCCACCTCTAACTTTTTTTATCACAAAAACTTTTTGCCGCTATAAAATCCCGTTGCTGTGCACGGGTACTCGTCTAGTATAATAAATGAATTACATCATTTCGGAGTGTTTCTGCAAATCCCTTCTTATTGAAAAAAAATTAGACCAATAGGAGAGCTCGATTTTGCCATGTAGGCGAAATCAAGCAATATAATTGGTCAATAAAAAGTCAAAATTAAATTAATTTTGGTCAAACTTAATCAATTTGGTGAAAAATTTTGGTTAATAAAAAAATGCATAAAAATATAGGTGTCAAATTTATGAAAACAAAAACTTAAAAAGAGAGGAAGTAATTAATAAAACTTTGGTGTTTGAATTTTAAATAAATTATATAGAGTTAAGTGTAAAATTACAAGTTTCTATATTTTTTAATAACTTTAGAAAAAATACAAATAACCCCTTCCACTTTGTACCCCCTATACTTTATAATATTAACTTTGTTTAAAATTACATGATTATTAGTATTAGTTTTTAGACTTTCATCATTAAAATTACAAAATTTGATAAATATGCTAATTAGTTTTAATACAAGTTAAATAAATTTTAAACTAATGTTAGTTTTAGACTTTTCAAAAATATTTTTTTTTAAATAAGGACTCGTGTTATTTTATTTAAAAGTTTAATTTACGCGTACACGGGTTTGAATATTAAATACGGCTAAATTATTAGTAACGGGAATATAAATATCAAATGGTAAGCATGAGTTAGTGTGATATGAAATAAATATACGCGATTCAACTTTTAACAACGACTCATGAAATTGCTATTTGAAATTTATATATGGATATCCATAAAAACATTTTAAAAACTTTATGGAGCATAATTTAACTTTATCAACGCTCATTATGTGCTACTAAACTCGCACATTTTGTACAACATGATATCAGTAGTTAAAGTTAAACAACAACATCAACCTCAACCTCAACATGTCTATTAGTTAAAAACGTTATACAAAGCTAATTATTAAAAAAATAAACAAACACCTGGGTTAGATAATCATTGTTTAATGAAGGTGTTCTCCTTAAATTATAAAAAAAATGTACGCATCACAATCTTTATTTGATAACAATCACCTCCTAAATCAAAAAAAGAAAAACTACGTGGGTGATAACCTAACTTTATTCATTAACGTCACGTTTCATCAAAAAAAATACAAATAAAAAAACCCCATAATAGTTGGCTGTTGTAGAGAAATTAAAAGTATGTACATGAGAATTATTAAGCAAATATATTAATCAGGTTATTACGTTACTATACTGCGATAATGTTATTGAGTTGGTAATCATGGATGTGAGATACAACCATTCTTCTATACATATGATTTATGTGTTAACCTCTTTTTGCTTCTTAATAGAATCCGAAAGAGACCTCAACAGAACTTTTACTTATGCCTTATCTAGCTGATAGTTTTTAGTAACCTTTTTTATGGTTTAACTTTTTTTTTACACACCAACTTTTAGTAACTTTTTTTTAATGTTTTATTGAAAACTTCTACACCTAATATTTGTGTTTTTACTATAAACATACTACGCTATGATAGAATTAGTTGTGAGTTCAGGGGTTTTTTTTATTAAGCTTCTCAAAAAAGCTTAAAGCTTTATCATAAACTTATTGTGTTATAGTAATTGAATAAGTCAATAAGCACCTTCAATAAGCATATCCAAACACCCCTTTAGTTCTAATATGAAGTTTTCTTATTTGATATTAGGACTAACTTTGTTGGTATCCTCACTATAATGCAACATGTTAGTGGTGTTTGCAGTTTTATGATCTTATCGTACACACTAAAATGCAACGCAATTTGTTGTGTGCGTTTTTAGAGGAGGATTAAGTATCAAAACATGATTGTCGTGGAAGGATTATCTACGCCTGCTCAAGGTATGAATGTATAATTAAGTTGAGTTGCTAATTTAGATAATACATGAGTGTATTTTAATGTACCAAAGATGTGTTTTAGTGCCTATACGAGGAACTTTACGGTAGGAATTCTTAACAGGTGTCTTTGAATGAGTTAATGAAATTTAGCAAGTGTTAGTTGTCATTAATAACACTATGAGTGTCAACCAACGGGCTAAAATATGGGTGTTTTTTACATTAATAATTTAGGCTAATTGTAAAGAAAGTTGTACTAAAGTGAAAGGTCGGTAAGGATTCAAACAATCCTAAAAGACTTGTGAGTGTACTCTTTGCCGTTTTTTCCATGCATTTATAATTACTTATGCAAGTAATAATAATTTCTTTATATAGTTCGGTCTTATAGAAAAATTATTCTTATACCTTATAAATAAACGTATTCTACCATTACATCTTTTTTTGTTTCTCTTTATGTAATAAAAAAGCTATAGTGTAAGCTTCTATGTTAATTTGGTAATTTTATGATCAAACATGAGAAGTAAATAGCACAAACTTATGAAAATATAATTTTTCAAACAAAAATGTACATTGGTAAACATGGTATGATTGTTATTCATAATCAAGGAAATGAATCAATCTTCAAAGCTATCTAAATATGCTATAAGTAAAAGAAATACCACAATTACAAAACACATCGTAAATTGACATCACGGGTTAGCAAAACTAAAAGCATATATCACTAACATCTTATGCAAGTCAAGTATCGTCATGTGATTTTGCTTGAATAATAAAATATTATTTTTAATCCAAAAGCATCATGCTAAAATAATAAGTAGATTATAGCATATATACATGTAGTTTTTTATTTTTAGTCCACAAAGTAAAACCATTTGAAATATGTTAAGTGATTCATTTCTTAATCGATAATAATATATAATAAAAAAGAAATTTTAAAAACTCTGTGCGTGCACAGGTATTATAACTAGTATATATATATATATATATATATATATATATATATATATATATATATACTAGCTTTCGAAGCCCGCCCGATGGGCGGGCATGACTTATAATTTTTCTTTTGATTGTGTTACTTAGCGAAATTTCATTTTTTTGCCTACAGTTGAGTTTAAAAGGCATTTTATTGTCCGACGGACTAATGACCGTACGTGGTAATCCGCAAGAACAAAGTATATAGCTTTGAATGCATTAAGAAAGAACCTTAAAAAGTATACAACATATTTAAAAAAAAAATAATAAAAAAATAAAAATAAAAAATGTCAAGCTGGAATGTGCGTTCACTTAAACCATGTTTGGCAATCCGCCGGATGGGTGGGCTGCTATCACATACTGCAGTGTGGTCCGGCTAGCTTGACAATTGGAAATAGCCCGAAAAAAATTGCTTATTCATTTCTCAAAAAAGTAGTTTTGTAGTAACTTATTTAAAATATCTTTAGTTCACCAACAAAATTAGCATTAGCAACGATACGAAGACAGTTTTTTTTTATTAAGAAATCCCAAACAACTCTTTTTGTTGGATATATCAACATAGTTTTACGGCCCATTTGTCAGACGAGCTACTTCTATATTATGCTCCAAATACTTAATTCATAAAAATTCGTTAATTGGTTTGTTGACAATCTTTGTATCAAGTGCTTGAAAATTTTAACTCATATGTATCTAGTGCAACTCAAAAAAATACATAAATTCATATAAATACAATCATGTTTAATGTACTTTAATTTAACATGAGCTATTTTATGTTCTCAAACTTAAACTAATATATATATGCGAGTTGGTTTTTATTATACGATAGTCGATTAGACCTGTTGATTTAGCCTAAAACTCATGGTTCGATTTTTGATTTTATGATTGACCAAAACATTTCATTCGGTTTGCTTGACCATATTAACCGAAACCGACATGCACATCATTGATAAGGTAAATGATTAGCAAGACGAGCACGTCTTTTATCTCATTGATTTACACCTTTGTTAGTTTATTGTCGTTTATTTACTTATTGTCATTTAGTTATTTTACAATTAAATAATTGCGTAAATTTAAAGCACAATTGTCGTCTTAGTTTAGCTTGCTTAATTACATTTGAATTACCATCGCTCCAGTGAACGACCCGGTCATACCGAGTCTATACTATACATGAAACTGCCTTGAGAATGTTGGTGAAGTCTCATCTAGATTTGGTTTATAAATATTAAAACGAGATTTCACACATCAGTTGCATCAAAACTCAACTCCACTTCAATCACCAAAAGATTTCACTCTGACGTGAGTTTATATATGCTTACTGATGTTAAGTCATGGACGGGCTTCTTCAGCCATTTTTCTATGTGTTATGCTCCTAAGATGATGAAAGACCATTAACAAACCAATAATAGTTGCTTTTGCTCAAAGTACTTCAACAACACAAATTTTTATTAGTCTATCTCATGATGATTGCAAACTAGCAACAAAGTTTCCCATTCTTTTGGTTTCTATATTGCACGAATATAGTCATTGCCGCGGTCACAACCCAATTCTGAACTCTCGTTTATTACATCAAAAGTGACATCGTGTTTCTTCAAATTTCCATATTTTCTCAGTCATGATTTTCTCTTCTTCTTATTAACTTTCGAATCTCTGAACTTACCTATCTTTGTGAATAATTAATCGACTCTTTGTCTCCCCGTTTTGCAAGGTATGCATGAAAAAAAAATTGGCATTCCCTTTCTTTGATCTTTTTAGTAACTCTCTTGTATCAAATCTAAGTCTTCCCTTGCTAGGATGTTTCCCTAATCGTTTTTTTGACATACCCTGAATTATATAGTCGGATTCCAGTGAAGATAATGATGTGTCACGATCTTTCATTTGATTTAGCTAATAAGTGGGCAAATATTTTGAAGTCTTTGTCTCGTATGTACCATTTCTTCTACATCCATGGTTTTGGCCTTGTTTGAAAGTCAAGTCACAAAAAAGGAAAAGAATACCTTTGTACTAATTATACGCCTGAAGAATTAACTGGTTAATTAGTTTAGAGTAAAGGGAGTCATAACTCAAGTTATTAAATAACACCGCGCCACGTCAGTGTCACGTCATCTCAGCATCAAATAACATAACATCAAAAAACACCAGGAAATCATAACACCAAATAACACCACTTTTTTTACAAATTTACAAATTCTACCCTCAACAAATTCATTTATTAAACATTCAAGCATTTTATTAATAAAAATAAACATTACAATACAAAATAAAAACATTACAATTAAAAAAAATACATAATAGAAATTACGAAATGAAACATACGATAAGTAGATAATCTAAACTAGTCGGTATCATTTGGATTGGTTGGCGGATGTTGCAAGTTATATTTGTCTTTGATTCTTTATTTTTCCATTTTGATGAAATACGCCTCATCCAGATCGACGTCACTCATTTGCATCTATACGCGTAGCCGTCTCGTCTTTCATCCTAGCCGCTTCGTACGCCGTTTGGGCCGCTTCCCGTCTAAGACGAAGCTCGGTAGTCATAGATTGTGAGGATTGGGTTTGTGGTGTTGGGGGTGTGGATTGCTCCGCGTTATTTTGTTGCCACAAATATAACAATTGTTGGTGTTCTTCGAATGACAAGTTACAATACCCATCAAATTTAAAAAACTTGAATCGTCTCATCCCGACATGGTTTTGATTTTGTGAGAATATGAGTGTTATAGTTTTTTTTTTTTTTTTTTTTTTTTTTTTTTTTTTTTTTTTGCTTGTGAAAAGATAGTGTATATACTTGTTGTTGTTGTTGTTGTTGTTGTTGTTGTTCATTTATAAGGTTGAAAAAAAAAAATTTTCTTGTGCCACTAGCCGTTGTATTCAAATGGTAGCATTTAAAAAAAAAAAAAAAAAAATCTTTTCCCACAAAAACTAGCCGTTACACTGGAGGGGCTCGTTTTGCAATTTTCAAAAGCTGACCTGTACGTTACAACGCAAGTTATTGCGTTAACGTGGGTCTCAACGCCTAGCCAACGCTTCAATCTTGGAAATGAATGTAACGTGATAACGCGCGTTGGTTTGTAGCCACATCAGATTAACGCCAGGGAGGCGTTACCACTCCCCGTGCTCTTAGAAATGTTGCCACAAACTTGAAATCCGGATGTACCTTACGTATTACATTCGATTCAAAAACACGAAAACGTAGTATTAAACTTGCCATTTGAATAGGGTCGAAAACGACAAGAACCCAAACATGAAAGTAAATTAAGATTAAAAAAAAGATTTGAAATGTCAGAAGTGGGATTTGAACCCACGCCCTCTCTCGAAGACCAGAACTTGAGTCTGGCGCCTTAGACCACTCGGCCATCCTGACTTGTATGCTTATTTTCATATCATTTTATTGATAACACAGTTTATGGACCTAAAAATACATGGTTGTTCTTGTTACTCATAGCATACCACATTCGATATAGTTATACTTACTATTCCGTAGTAAAGTTTTTTTTTTTTGCTGCTATGTAATGTTGTCTCTTAGTCAGATGATGATTTTCGAGAGTACATAACATCATTAAGATAGATTCATCTACCATGAAAAAGCTTGAATTTTCTGACACATCTTATAAAAAAAATAGCTCAATGATACAGTACCTATCGGGCCATTAGTTTAATTTCTTAATCTATATCTTAACTACTTATAATGTAGATTTAGTTAAAGGGGAAAAGTGGAAAACTGAATTTTCAGTCAATCCCCATTTTGCCCTTCTATACTACAAGGGTGAGAGAAAATGAATTGTGTAATTAATGCTCTTATTAAAACACCCCATAACTTAAAATTACAATAATTTATTCATATGGTACAACCAATTAAAAGCATCTATATCAAATTAAAAACAATCAATTAAAACACCCCTTACTATAAAAAGTACAATAAAATTTTCACAATATACAATTTAAACAAGCTACAACATAATATAAAATATAAAATAATTAAACACACTAATTAATGCTATTTTTAAAACACCCTAAAATGAAAAGTATATGTTATTATACATATTATACAAATTAATAAAACACATAAAACTTTATACAAGCTAACAAGTTGATGTTGCATATAGTTTTGAAAACTGGACCGGACCAACGGGTTCAACTGGGAAAAACATATAGTTTTGAAAACTGGACACGACGGGTTCAGTTATTAAAAGCATGACTCGGTTTAAATCGACCCATTTTTTCACCTGAACGGTTCAATCGGGTTTCAAAACATTATGTTGACATGAGCTTAAGTATCAAAGTCAATAAGTCAACAAAGTCAATAAGTCAACACATTTAATCCCTAAATCTTCAAACTTTTATTAGATGTGGCAAAACGGGCGGGCACGGGCTAAAATGGCACGGGTTAAAACGGGCACGGGCTAAACGGACAAATTATAAATTGGGCCAAACTGGCACGGGCTAAAACGAGCAAATTATAATTCAACTATTAAAAACATTCGGAACAGTCCTAAAAACCCCTTTAATTCATCTTATAAAAAAAGATCAAGCATTTAAGTCTTAACTATATTTAATTATTTTTTCTTAAAAAAACAAAATAGAGTATTAAATGAATAAAAATGCAACTAATTAAATATATATATCAATTAATTAGAGTATTAAATAATTATGCATAAAATAGTTAATAAATGAAATAAATTAAAACTAAAATAGTTGGAATGTTTTATAGTTACCAGTGACAAGTGAATTGGTCGGAAAAAAAATGAGAGTAATTGCTTGAAAGTTGAATTGTGTGATTCGAAGCCCATAAACCAAATTGTTTTTATCTTTTGCCTGTAAGAGCCCATCAAATAAATGTAAGGGGGCAAAAAACGTCCCAAACTTTTAAAAAAGTGTCAAAAATTGCCCAAAAATTACAAATTGGGCAAGATTTGCCACCCCTAACTTTCATTATTTTTCATTTATAACCATAAACTTTCTTTTATCACTAAACGAACTGTCGTAATAAAATCCCGTTGCTATGCACAGGTATTCGTCTAGTTATTTATAAAGAGTAAATGGTGAAAAAGTCAAAAAGTGAAAAGTGAAAAACTTAAATTAATGTTTTGCCTAAATTACCCTTAATTAATGCATTTTACACTCCTTAATATATCTCATTTAAAAATTAATCAAAACTTATCAAAACATGAAAACTTACATTACACATTTAATTTTTTTGTCAACTTAAAAACATATAAAGTTAAATGAATAATTAATAAATGAAAACATAAAAATGCAATGTTTTGAAAACCGGGTTCGAAATCGACCCGGTCGAGTCACCGGGCACCGGGTCAACCCGGTTTTCAATTTATTATTATTTTATTTTTTTGACCGGGTCAACCGGTTCGACCGCCGGGTCAACCCGAGTTTTTATTAAATTTTTTTGAAAAAATGAAACCCAGCCGGGTTTCGAGAACTGGGTTGACCAGGGTCACTCAAAACCCGGCGGGTAACACCGGTAAACCCGGTTTTAGAAACCCGGGTTCTTTTGACCCGTTTTTCGGCCGAAACTGGTTGAACCGGTTAACCCGGCCGGGTCGACCCGGGTTTCAAAACCTTGTAAAAATGTAAAATTGTTTTGTCAACTTAAGAATGAATACACACGTATATAAAAATAAACTTTTAAATACTAGATGAGTAGCCGTACATAGAAACGGAATTTTATAGCGTCAGATAGTTATAGTGATATTTTGGTTACACAAACCACTTAACCAAAATATCATTATAATTAAATGCCGCTATAAAATCCCGTTGCTATGCACGGGTACTCGTCTAGTTTTATTGAATATAAAAGTGTTTGAAGGTGAAGTTTGGAGTACATGGTTGGAAATGAATTCTTTATGGAAGATGAATATATTTGAAACATCCTCATATCCTTTAAATTTGGTGAAGAAATATGAAAATGTAGAAAATAGTTATAAATGTTATATGTTGTATTTTAGTCACGTAGGAATATTACTGTTTCAGCATACAAGTTAAAGCGACATATTACTAAAACGGTCAAACCCCACTATCAATAACAGGCGCATACGATAAAAAAATTTAAGAAAAAATACAATTATCTTTGGTACAGATATAAACGAAAGATTGATAAGCCACTACAGAATAATTTTGTTTAAAGAGTAGTAACAAGCCGAACATTTGTAATTTCTAGTAGTGACAAAATTATCATCGAAAACTGGGAACAAAATTTTCATCTTACAACTTGGCTTTTGGTTCCGGCCATAAGGATTGCGTTGGCTGAACCCATTTCAGCTTCTTCCTTCTATTTTACTTGTTCTTCAGCCTGAACTTTGATGCATCACTGTCTACGTTAAAGTTTATCTTTGGAGGGTTTGAAAAGCAAAATGATGCTGCAACAGCCTGTCATCAACACCATGACAATTTTATTTAACTACATGCATAAATACATACATACCTAAGATATTCGCACATAAAAACAAAAACTATAATTCAGAACTAGCAGTAACTTAAAGCAAAGTTTAACAAACACCATGTACAAGAAGACTACGTAATAAACAGACTATAGAAAAACTAAACAAATAATCCATAGGATACACGTAATAATCTAAAGCAAATACTGAAAAGGATACCAACTGCTAAGTGTAACAGCTGCATTCGATCTAGTTATTTAACAGTTTTATTTTGTAATCTACGTAACAAGGAATCAGGTAATTCCTGGTCACTATTATGACACTGAAATCTTGGCAACTTCGGTAAAGGTGCAATTTGATCTAATACTTACAAACGGATGGATTGAGGTTAAGTTGTATCTCACACTAGTCAAACGGGGCAAGTCTAAGGACCATCTACGTAAGAAATGGGTTAAATGTGTCCAAAGTGTACTTTTATTCCATGAAACCTCCTAAATCATTCAAAAAATCATATTATTATTGAAATACAATATTCACAATTATAAGCATTATTTGTTGTTTATAAGTTATAACCTTTCAGAATAAAAAAAGTGTATTGTGTGAACCCAACCCAACAAAAAGCATATGGTACCTGCATATTTAGCCGGCGAACATTAAATATGTCCTTCATGGAGTGTGAGTTATAAGCTAACAAGTAGGACCTATATGCATCTTTAGCAGATATGTTTAAGTGATAATTGGTGCCAACCAATTTTTCCTGCATCAACACCACAAAACATGTTAAACAAATCAGTAGATGCAAGACCAGGCAGATAGTTTCACGATTATGCTATAAACCAAATACTTACCATTTGAGAATGCACATTCGCCATCTTCTTATCATTGAATTCATACTCTTTAACCGATACTTTTGCAGCCTAACATAGAATACCAGTCAATATGTATCAAAAAATGGGGATTGTGATAGATTTATAGGTTTGGTTTTTTTAAGATTTCGCCCTAGAACAATGTTAAAACAAAGAGCGTTAGCATAGAAGTAGAAGTCCCCTTTTATGAATGGGTCAGTTTATTTATATGTGACCAATAACATGCCAAATGGGTCATGGAAGAAAGCTTAGCTAAAATGAAAACAGGTGAAACAGGAAAAAATTATTACTTCACTTGGTGAACCTCATAAATAGCTTCTTTAATAATAGTTGATGCACATCAATATTATCACAATAAGGATTAATCACTGAGTGAAGTGATTTACGAGGTTCACTCAGTGAGTAATCATTAGCTATATCACTTATTAATATTAATGTGCATCAACTATTAATAGAAAATTATATCAATGGTGGACAGGTTTAAGTGACCCGGACCTATTTCAACATTTACTCAGTACTAAACCCATTTCAACCATGTTACCAGACTTGCCTATATTGCCACCTCTAATAAAAAACAAACAAGTCCATTTTGTCACAACCATTATTACTTGTCAACACACCTTGAGGTAGCGAAGAAACTTTAACTCTTCTGTAGTAAGGAAAAGCAACGCATTTCCCTTTGCACCTTCTCCACAAACAGTTCGACCCACCCGAAGAAGATATTCCTGATATTTAATATTTCAAGTGTTGATATGAAGAAATAAAATGATAACATATGATCAAACAAGTTGATTAGAAAGATAAAGCCAAGCACCTTTAGTTCATCTGGGGGATCATACTGCACAATCCAGTCCTATAAAAAAACAGAAAAGCAATACTGTTATGCAGATTTAATAGAATTTTTATCGATGCATATGTTCAACGTACTTTACTTGATTCTTGAAGAAACAAAGATTATAAAATGATCAATAAAAATAAACAAATAAACAGAATTACAAGGACTTGCTTTTTCCTCAGTTTTTTCAGAGTACACAAGCATAACACTCCATAGATATGTTTAATTTATGATTGGAGCCTTGGAGGTAGCAAAATGACGGATTCAAGTCAACACAAATAATTATGGTACGGATCAAATAGATGTAGTTCGATTCGGTTGTCCAAATTATTTTTATAATAAAAGTAGTGTGTCAGATAAGTACAAAAACTATCCAATTTTTGCAAGATATAACATGTTAGAAGGTTTTACACATTAATAAAACACTTTGTCCAAATTTCAACCCTTTTAGCTAGTTCTTTTTTCATTGTACCTGTTGACGTGTTAAGCATATAATGTAAGTTAAAACAACCCATTCAGAAGTAAATGGCTAAAAGATTGCCATCTTTATTTGAGGTTCTGTTATGGAAAATAATAGTATAGTCATCATAACACAACATAGTGGATAGGTTTATGGGGAAGGATTGACATACCACAGAAGGAATATCGAGACCACGAGCAGCAGCATCAGTACATAACAAGATTCCTTTCTCTGCTTTACAGAAGTCAACGAATCTTGAAGTTCGTTCCTGCTGCTTTTGCTTCCCATGAATATCAAAACAATCCACTTCAACATGTTTTAAAAGTTCTGAGTGAAATTTAACCGAATTGCATGAAGAAAAGAAAACCATCACTTTCTTTGATAGATTCCTTTTCAAAAAAGAGCACAGAAGTGTGAATCTCTTTGCAATTGGAACCACACAATAACCTTGTTGCAAGCCTTCATAAGTGACCTACAACATCATATTAATAGGATCATTAATAATATAACAAAAAACATAAACTTTAGTGTAGGGAAGACATTAGTTTGTTTACCTTGGATGTCCCTTCATCTACATCGACACACACGGGAATGTTCTGAAATGACAAGCGTGCAAGATCCTCAACCTGAACAATACATTTGACAAAAAGATAAATACCATCTTTGATGTACATTAACATCATAATTGGTTCCAATTTCCAACCCATATGTAAGTAAATGGTCAAATCGGGCTAACAGAAAAACAGGTCAAACAGCTCAAAATGGTCAAATGGCTGAAACAGGTCCATTGTCACCAGCTTTTTTTTTTTTTTTTTTTTTTTTTTTTAATTTAAATTGTGCATAAAACCTCCAAAACCGATTTATTTGAAAAACCAAAAAACACTTCAATTATTGTAATGATGTTAGAAACAATTCACATGTGTAAAAAAATTCAAAATCATGGAAAAAAAATGTTTATGTCAACCTAAAACAGCCATTTTAATTTGTACGAAAAGTTAATCGTTTTGACCAGAACCATTTTTACCCAAAGGAAGTTTAAAGTTTCAGAAGCTTACATGGGTAAATAAAGAAGAAACTATTATCATAAATTATAAAAGGTTTACTTCAGGATTTGCTTTTCTTGCTGAAGGTTTTCAATTTACAAGTCATTTAGCTTATAATCAAATGATAATTCTCTGTTGGAAGGATAGATATGAGTTGGATGGGTAATGATGCATGCACTTTTTTGTTGGATCACCAATTGGCAATTCCTATATAAGAGGAGTGAAAACAATACAAGAAAACAATATTAACATGTTTGACTTGACAACTGTACCTTTTTTGTCCGAGTGGCAGAAAAGAGAGCAGTTTGCCTTGTCTGCACATTATAGAGAACCCAGATCAGTAATAAATGACACATAAATACAATGGGTTACCGCATAAAACGGTAATGAATTACACGTCAATTCCCAATTATGAACATTGAACACGTGTCAGCATGTTCAATGTTCAATAACCAATCTCGACGGAGCAAGGTATGGGCGGTAGGATGTTGACACTTGTCAACATGCAAGTCTCTAAAATGTAAAAGTTACCATTATCGCACAAAATAGGATGGTTGGATACCTTTTCTGATCATTCTGATGATGTGATACCTCAATTACAGCCGTGTTTGTTTTAGCTTTTTATACAGGGCTTATGAGGTTATTAGCTTATATAGCAAAAAGCCAAAAATAAGCACATTGAAGTGTTTAGATAAGCTTATTGGTTTAGGCTTATGAGCTTATATAAGGGGATTTTGATAAGCCCCCTTTTTGTGGCTTATGGGCTTATATAACTTTTAATGCCTTTTTTTCCACCTCTTTATCATAAGCTAATCCAAACACTCAACCTTGGTTTATGAGCTTATCTATCATAAGCCATAAGCTGCTAATTAAATTTAAGCTTGAGCCCCAAATACAAGCTTACACAACATCCCTTAAGAATTGACATATAGTTCATTACCCTTTTATGCAGTAAACCCTGAATACAACTAATATAACTAATTGGTGAAATTTATCTCTAGCATGAACGTCTAGAAAGTGTAACTTTTTCTATGCTACAAATATGGTAAGCTGCAAAGAATCATACATTTGGTAACATCTCGAGTATTTGATTCATTTCTTCTGCAAAGTTCGCTTCCAAGTATCTATCAGCTTCATCAATCACAAAGCACTACAAAATCCAAAATATGAAATAAGAACACAAAAAGAACTGCCAGTTGGTCATTACATTTCATAGATATGAGATAGGACAGAACATCCGAAAAGTATTAAGACTATTAATTTGCGAAAATAAGAAATGGCTTTTCTGGAAATGATAATTTTTAACTAGAGGCATTATTTGATCCAGTCCCATTGTATTAACTAGCATTGACCCCACTTCAGTTCTGAGACCATGGTTTGTTATCGATTAGAAGTGGCAACTTCTACCAATATGCTAAAAGTGGGTTGTGATTAAACTAAAAGCAGAATGGGTCAAATGAGTCAAAAGGATTGAAAGCTGCACAAGGTCAAACTTTCTAAATAGTTTTACTCAAAAATTAAGCTTATAACTGCATTTATTATTGTTTTGGTAATTACGATATGCCAAAATCTGTTTTCTTTAGACAAACAAAATAGTGTTTGTGGGTTTAAACCAACCCCTCACGAATAGACCAAAATCACCCCTCTTGTTACTCAAGGTTTAACTATGGTCTATATCAAGTCTTAAAAGCCCAGAATTTTTTGCATAGTAAGTTGCTCCAAGCCTCCAAAAGACTTTAATATGCAATAAAAAAACTATACCTTGAGGTTCTTATAAATAAACCCTTTCGTGTTCTGAAGATGGTCAAGAAGTCGCTCAGGAGTAGCAACCAATAAATTAACCCCCTTCCTTATACGCTCAGCTTCCCCTCTTTGTGCGGCACCACCAATAACCAGCCCAAGCGTTTGGGAGTGATACTTTAAAAGGTCCTTCGCTACTGCATGAGTCTGTACAATCCAAATTACAGGACCCCGTTAAATTCAAACTATTTAAGTATTTAAATAACACAGTTTTCCACCGTGAATGAATATCTTGTGTTATCATACAGTATGTTCACCCTGAAAATTCCATGATGCTACTTTAAATATAATAAAGCCATTATATGCAAGTTGCTGCTCTAAAAGCTTTTTCAGCCAAAAGGTGTATATTGAGTGTGTGAGTCTTTGCCTCGGCTGTTTCAGCCATGGTTAACTATCTGTTCTCTTTTCTTCAAGATTCATACAACACTAGACATATGCTTAAATCAGGGCTGCAAATTAGCCAATTACAGTAAGATTTAAGCTTGATTCTAACACTCAACTAGCTCGAATAACCCAATAAATATCAACTTGTTTGCAGCCCTAGTTACGCGTATAATAGCACTTAAAACTTACACAGGAATCGAAATGCTAAAACAAAATCCAGTTGCATTCTTATATTTTCAACCTTGTCTCGTTATACGTTTCAAGGACGTTTATACTCAACCTCAAAGATCAAAATCACTAAAAGCTTGCCTCAAACGAGCTCGCATCGAGTTTGAGCTCGTATAGCTTGAATACTTGATTGCAGCCCTAAGTAACATTGACCCCAATGCACACTAACTGAATACCAACAATTGCTAAGATACTAAAACAATAAAATCCACACCAAAATGATCAATAATAATCAGAGCAGAACATGAACCTGTATAGCAAGCTCCCTTGTTGGGCAAATGACAACAATACCGGTCCCATTTCGAGGCGCAAAGTGAGTATGATGTAAATACTCAACTGCTGGAATAAGATATGCTAGAGTTTTACCAGAACCCGTTCTTGCAACACCAAGAACATCTTTTCCTTCCAAAAGAGGAGGAATTACTCTCGATTGGATCTGTAATTGTAATATACAAGTTAGAGGTTGCAAAACAAGCGAGACAGTGGATCGGGTAACACGTCAGCACAGGACAGGTTGTTCAGGTTGTACCAAAACACAACTATTCCAACATTATATTACATATCTAAAATCAATTACATGCTATGTAGATTGGGGGATAAAATGATAATTTACATATTTCAAGTAAGTGAACTGAATCAAATGAAACTGAAATTTCAAAAATTTACCTGAGTCATATGCTGAAAACCCATATCCGAAATAGCTCTCATTGTTGGTTCGGACAACAGCAAAGCAGTAAAAGAAGCTTCACTGCTCAAAATCTCAGACTCACCACCACTCTTTACCTTCTTATCCATCTCTTTTTCCTCTATGTCCGAACCCTCGTCACCTTCTTCCTCTTCTTTGTTTTCATTAGTCTCCATTTTATCTTCTTTACTCTTCTTCTTATTCTTCTTCTTCTTCTTCTCTTTCACTGCTATTCCTCTCTCTTTATCACTTCCATTAACTTGCTGTCCTGCCAAATCAGACTCTTCCTCTTCACTATTCTTTTTGTACTTGTTCCTCTTTCGTTTGTTTTTGCTATCACTAACCTCGCCATTCTTAATCTTGGAATTAGCACTTTTCTCTAAAATTGCCATAGCAGGCAACCACCACTGTCTCCGTTTAAGCTATCTGTTTGACCAATCAATAATAGAAGATTATGAGATACCAAACTTGAACAAAACAAAGTGTAAACTGTAAAGTATTAGCACAAAGCAGTGATCTTTAATCCTTAGATAAAAAGTAATAATAAACAAAAACAAAGCATATAAACAAGACACGCCCGTTTCAGCCTTTCAGATTAAGCTAGGTAAGTTATTTGACAAATCCTTAGACTGACCAAACCGAATAAATATTTCAATAATCAATACTGAATTGACCTAATTAAATTAGAAGTTATGCGGCTTCGGTTTCATCTAAATCAAACTCGATAGTTCAAAGATAATAACTTTATTCCTATCACTGTGAGGGAATTTATTTTGAGTGGAATTAAATCCAAGAGTCAAAATCTAAAGCAAAGAAAGCTTGATATATCGACAAATGATGATCACCCACACACTAAGTAACAATAAAAGGTCATGAATTTAAAAAAAAAAAAAAAAAAAAAAAAAAAAAAAAAAATTACAAACCGATAGTCACATTACAAAAGTATCAATCTCAAAAACATAGCTTTAACCAGCTTGCTCATATCCTAGGAATAACATCCTTATTCAAAAGCCCATATTTCTTCTATAAAGTCAATCCCAAATAATGATGTTGGATGCGATTTTTAAGTGTCTTAGTTTGACATTTCACATTATTAGCTTCCACGCTACTAGTTGAGGCAATTCGGGCTGATAGGATTATTTTGCTCTACTTCATCCGTCCCAGTTTAATTCTCCACAAACACTTGAGGCACACAATCCAGCTTACTAAATGGGTGTTTGGATTAGCATATTTTTCCAGTTTAAGAGCTTATTTGAAACTAGAAAAGCTCATAAAAATCATTTTTCACTACTTATCAACTTGAGCTTATTGCTTATTAATAATAAGCCATATGCTCAAGTTGATAAGCTCATAACACCAAAAAAACTGAGCTTTTCAAAAGTTCAATAAGCCGGCCAAATAAGCTTGAACAAACAGCCCTTAAATTCTAATAAACTCCCCTAAGAATAAATTCCAACTGGTTGGTTTTAATAACATAAAAGATATAATTTAAAATGCAAAAATTTTCATACAAAGCTGAATTAAGTCAAAATAAAAACAGAGTGTTACTTACCCAAGAATCAGAAAAACAACCACCCTTAATTTTGAATAACAAATTAGTACAGTTGTAAAGAAAGGGTGAAGAAGAGAGAGGTGCAGCAAACAACGGTAGTGGTATAACCTAATGCAACATGGGCCTTTTGGGCTGCCCATTAAATGCAAATTGGCTCGACTTTGGATTAAAGGGCCCATGATTTACATAAAAAAATCCATAGCCCAGATATGCCAACCCTTGTAAAAAGGTTAAGGTTGTATCGTAAACGGGTTAACAAGTTGTAAACAGGTTACTTAGTTCGACTACTATTCTTAGAGCACTGGGTGTGGTGGTGCTATGGCTTCAAGCCGTGGCACAAAAAATGTTGTCACATCAACAAAAATCTTCACAGCATCACATTTTACACGTAACCGTTGGCACCAGAAATTCTGGTGCCGTCAGCATTTTTTTTTTTTTTAACATAAAATAAAATATACACAATATTAACTAAAATAAACTTCATTAATTAAAAGAACACACATTACATAAAATAAATAAAAAATAAAAAAAAAAGGAAAAAAAATTACATTTAAAAAAAATACAAACTAATGATTCAAGTTCCATAAATGCTTCACAAGGTCTTGTCGAAGGTCGTCGTGAACTTTTCTATCTCGAAGTTCTTTATTTTTCTAACATGTAAATCACATCTTTCAATCCAACTATCTGGCATGTTCGGGCGTGGATCAACGAATGTATCTCTTAAACTCATTTCGAATCCTTCATTTTCCAATATCATATTGTGTAACATTATACAACAATACATGATTAGTTTCAAAGTGTTGATTTGCCAAGCACGTGCGGGTTGTCCTATAATCCCCCAACGACCTTGTAGGACTCCGAAAGGTCGTTCAATATCTTTTCTAGCACTTTCTTGAACCCTTTTGAAGTTCAAATATTTTTCAGACCTTGCAACACTAAACGTTTTGACAAACACGGACCATGTCGGATAAATGCCGTCGGCTATATAGTAACCTTCCGGAGCTGTACCGGCAAGTTCATCATCAAATAACGGGGAACCATATAACACATTAAGATCATTATTTGCTCCCGGAACCCGAAAATATGCATGCCAAATCCATAATTTTTTATCCGCAACGGCTTCTAACATAATAGTTGGGTATTTGTGATCACGTCTGAATTGAGCTTGTAAGGCCTTTGGGCAATTTTTCCCATCCCAATGGATACAATCAATACTCCCGAGCATTCCCGGGAGTTTATGTTCTTTTTCGTGCAATGCATATATTTTTTCAACGTCATCTGAAGTGGGTTTTCTTAAATACTTTTCATTGTATAAAACATGTATGCATTTAGTAAAGTTCTCTAAACATTGTCGTGAACAACATTCACCAATTTGCAAGTACTCATCAAATGCATCAGGAGCAGTATCGTACGCCAATTGGCGAATGGCGGATGTGCATTTCAAAAGAGCACCAATACTTTCACGACCGGTAGTATCGTAACTTGGTCTAAAATAGCTAAAGTACTCGGGAAGAGGATGAACATCATAACTTAAAATATCGTTTAGAATTTTATTAAAAAGTCTAGAACTCATACGATACCTTCGCCTAAAATTCTCTTCGAGATATTTAGGATCATTCTCATCGTCGCCAAAATAGTCGATGATTAAACGTTGTTCTGCCACTTCTCGTTCACGTGGTATGTATGTCCTCGTTCTCTTTTCGCCCGATCTCGATCCACCGGCTTTTTGATCATACAAAGGTAAAAATTGTTCATTCACCGCATAACCCCGAAGATATCGCTCCCGATCGTCATTAAAATAAACATCATAAGGGTCGTAATTAGGGTCGTTGGGATTGTTATCGGGATTCATTTTGGATGAAGAAAAAAAAATAATAGAAGTAGATATTAGTAGTATATTGAAAGTGTGTGGGAAGTATGAAATAATAAGAGGTATTTATAAGATTTTTTTGAGGTTTAATTGTGTGAATTAAAGTGTATTATTTGGGAAAATGGCAAAAAAAAAAAAAAAAAAAAAAAAAAAAAAAAAAAAAAAAAAAAGGCCATATAGCCGTTGGTACCAATGGTCCAAATTCAAAAAGTTTCCAAAAGTTCCATTATTTCTAAAAAAATAAAAAAACAAAAATAAAATAAAAATAAAAAATCTCCACAGCATGGGCTGGCCACCACGGTGCCAACCCTGGTGTGGTGCGCCATCGAGGTTTTTGGGCTGGTGGCCATGGCGCCACCCATGGCACCACCACACCTCCTGCTCTTAGTAAAATGTTAAACGTTAAATGAGTTGGCGGGTTGTAAGCGGGTTAGACATGTCAACCTGGTCAAACACCATTTATTAAACAAGCTCTTGATTACAAACCTAGTTATTTTGATTTTGTTTTGGGTCGGGCTGAGGAGTATTAAAGTTTAGTAAAAATAAGTCTGGATGGTTGGTCGTTCTCTAGGGGAACTGTGGGAAGGCTGGTAAAATATGATGAAAAAAGAAGATTATTTTTGGTATTTTTGTATATTTTAGAAAGAGATAATCTATAATATTCCTCGATTGCCCAATTGATTTGCTTTTTTGCCCCAGAATTCAGAGTTTCTGTCTTTAGACCAGGGCAACCTGTAGTTTTTGGACAACCGAAATCTTCAAGTGACAAGTGTCACTTTTCGGATTATTTTTTGGGCAACTTGTGTACTTTTTGGGCAACTTGTGTACTTTTGGGCAATTGGCGGCCCTCATGTCGGACACTTGGCGTCATATGGGTTGAGTTGCCAAGTTGCCTGGTCTAAATACAGAAACTCCGAATTTTGGGGCAAAAAAGCAAATCAGTTGGGCAATTAGGGCATATTAGGAATTATCCCTTTTAGAAATCAAGTTAATAACAGGTTTTGGAGATTTTGATTTTAAACTTATACTAACCTAAAGACAAAGAAAATTAAATAACACGAAAAGTAAATTGGTGAATACTTATATGATGAAAAAACGTATTTACTTAGAGTACACTACTCTTTATTATTGTTTAGTTGTATCTACTGAATCTATCACGCCTTGATTGGTGATACAGAGGATATTTCTAAATTAATGTTGTGTCTTGGTTTAACTCCTACACCATATAGCAACTAACCTAGTGCCTTGGTCCCGCTCCTATAACTAATCACTGTGCATTATCTATCCAGCCTATTAATGAGTCACAGTCTAACACCACACTACGGTCGCTATGTGTTGCACATAAACTTGATCAAAGAACCCTAGGAGACTCAACTAGGCCGATATTCTAGGCAAATTCTAAGGTTTATGTGTTTCTTAGTTCGACTATTAATAGTTATCACGCGTTATCGCTATCGAAGAATTGATAAGTCCTTCCATCATTGTGAAATGAATCATTGCGGATATACCTCCTCGCGTGTGATAAATTCATAACCCATACGTCAAGGCGAATATCTCAACATTCCTTGAGTTTGGATGAATATCCTACGGAGCATTTGGTTTCACATAATCACGGGCGTGAGGAAACCTAATCATCTTTTCACCATGATTTCTTGGGTGTTCAGACATTCTTGGTCTTTTATCGGATATCACCTTATTGATGAAATTTTATCTTTTCTGTCTTGAATGACTAGACCATCCATAAGGTTCAGAATAACTATGCATCTTGTTGTTAAAGTATTCCATCTACAATTTTAACAACGAAAATTAATAACACGGCATCGGGCCAATACAGATCCGTCCCGACCCGAAACCGATGCATCCCGAAACCGATTTTCTGGAAAACCAAAACCGAATACCAAACCGAAATTACTCGGTTTACTCGGTTCGGTTCGGGACGAGTCGGTTTTCTCTTTTTTGTTTGTATGTTTTTGGTTTTTGGCAAGAACCGATCCCGACCCGACCTATCCCGAAACCAAATTTTGGGAAAACTAAAACCGAATACCGAACCAAGTATGGTCGGTTCGGTTTCGGTTCAGTCGGCTTCGGTCGGTTTTTCGGGACGAGTCGCTTTCGGTCGGTTTTGCTCACCCCTAATTAAAATTCAATCAATGTTGTGGGTATTATTGTGGAATTTAATAACAAGACAATCATAAATTAAACATATAACATCAAAGTGTTGCGGATGCAAATTAATTAACCGAATATAAAAGTATGCGTACCTTTTTTATTCTAGCAAAACAAGAATCAATTCTTCAATTAATCAACAAGATGAACCCTAATCAGGGTTTATGTGGATTATAAGAATTACCCCTTACCGTTTTATAATTCAATCCAAGTTGCAAACAATAATGTGTTTGCACCACGTTCTTGTACACACGTACAAATAGCGATTCGATGTGAATGCTAGTTCTTGATCACAATAGATTAACCAAACATCTTTGTAATACTCAAGGTCACTTGTAAATCCCTTACGTGGGGTTTCACTCGTCGACCAATTGGAGAGGAGAAGAAGTTTGGCCTTTTATTGAATCAAGTGTTCCAAAAGATGAATACTTAGGGATGTATTTATACCCTTATGGTTGAGATCAAGTTTACAATGGTTTCCTATGTGGGATCCCAATGTTCGGCCACAAACAAGCCCAAAAGAGAGTTTCTAGAACCTTCTCTTGGCTTGTTTCCTTTTCTTCGTATCCCGTTAACATTTACTGACCGTTAGTCAATTCCGTTAATTACTTAACTCTCTTTAGTCGTTTATTGTGAATTAAATAATTAAATACAATATTTTATATTAATTATTTAAACATCGAGTCTTATACGTAAAATGTGTAATCTCGTAGTCTCGAATTCAATTATAACATACGTTTATTAATTTATATCCATAAACTAACAATTACTTTGTTTATAAATGCCCCCACATCAAACACAAATAGTACACTTTCATTGGTCGATACTCATTGCCTCAACCAGCTTGGCCACCCATCTACTCTTTTATTCCCCATTGGCCCATTCATAATTGTATACGCAAACAATCATGAATAGTTTTTCTGCAGTAGTGAAAGTTGTCAAAGTGGCCCAACATGCCCTCAAAATTGCTTATAATGGAATAATTAGTTCATGTTCTCTTACAGTTATATATCCTATTATGACAAAGTAAAACGTTCATTTTGATTTGTATACAAGTTACAAATAACATGTATATATTGTTCAACAAAAAGATATGATTAACAAACAAAAAAATTGGTTGAGTCTAGAATGACTATGCTATTAATAAATCAAAAGTAAGTGATTGGTTATGATGAAATTAAAAATATTTACGCGCGTGTTATATTATCATAGGTAACTACTTTCACGAGCATGTGTTTAAAAACCGTAAGGATATGTTTGGTGAAACTAGGTAGCAGTAGTTGTAAACAATAGCAGTTAACAATTAACAGTAATTATTTCTTTTCTTCTTTTTTTGTGCAAAAGGTGAATTCATTATATTAATATTACAAAAGATTACAACTTAACCATACACTGAGAGAACACACTCAACTCAGTACAAACACCAAATCTAAAGACATCCGATATCATACAGGCTATCATATATATCAGACAATAAAGAACAAAGAACAAACTGCACTATAACATAAACCATGCCATTTTGACTTACTGAATTCACCTATGAAGCACCTACCATCTAACTACATATCCACATTACTTCCTCATCAAGACCATTCTTCCAGCACCCACAATGATCAAGACAGATGAAGTGTGTGGCTTCGTTAGGAACCCATAACCCATCCATGCAGGGGCTATTCCAAACAACCTACATTTCCCTCTCTAACAAAGGCTTCAGTTGTTTAGAAACACTTTCCCTGGATGATGACCAACCAATACCTCCTATGCCAATGTATTGAGTGGAACAGGCAGGTTCATCTTTCACTCCTCGGTATTCCACTCATCATACATTGGTCGCCCCAACAATATACCCTTCACAATGGGTTGCTCTACATCATGGCACATTCAAATGAATTAGACCTCTTACTTTAGCATCAAAACCTACCTCAGTTCCCTCCCAAGGCCAAACTAGATAGGAGAATGATGTTCTAGTAAGTACAGTCACACCAAATGAACTCCAAGGTACTAGATACAATCCCATTGTTATGGTTTGCATTATTAAAACTCTTTGACTTTAGTAGCACAGAGTTAAATAACAACAGAAAGAACTAATAAAAACCCTTATCCAAACACTCCTGTATACCCAAGAACCTAAACTGTACATCTTCTTTACTTACTTTTGCTACTGCATTTGTCTTTTTCACTTTAAGACTGAGTAATTGAAGCTTGATACTTTCCACAATTCCATTTATCATACTTTGACTATCCCTTTGACTTTGCTTGAATAGTCGTTGGTTCCTCTAATTCCAAATATAGTAAACTGAAGTGGCAATTACTATCCTTTCAAGCACACTCTTAATGTTGTTACTACACCTTTCATTAGCTATATCTGCTACCACATTCCTCCAATCCATATCCCACTGTATTCTTTGAACCTTTGCTTTTATCTCTTTCCAAACAGTTTCTGAGTAAGAGCATTTGAAGAACAAGTGTTCATGGGAATCATTTAAATTTCTACATAGAGGACATAGAAGATTTACCTGTGAATTCCAAACCATAACTCTATTGTAGCCAGTCTTCCAAGCATAGAAAGCCATAGAATAAATGCATATCTTGGGTTACATTGTGAGAACCAAACCACTTTATGCCACTGCACATCAGGTTTAACTTCTTGAAAAACTTCCCAAACACTCCTTAATGTGAACTTTCCTTTCTTATCATTGACCCTTTTCCACATAATTGTATCATTGGTGTGTGCTTATTCACACACCTTTTTCTGGCCAAATTAAGACCAAAACAGACACAAACTAACCATAAAAGCCAAAGATGTTGTGTTTTTGTGTTTCTGATCGTGCAGGAACGGATATTTCAGAAATAGGCAAAAATCAGGCCAAAAAGGACAAAAACGAGCACGAGTTTGGAAAACGTGTCAAAGGCCAGAGTCGGGGAAGCAAATTACCATTTTTGAGCTCAGATTGTCAAAACACACCTTGGGGAATCATAGAATGCCAGAAATAGTCCCTGGAGCAAAAGTTTGAAGAATTGGCAGAAATGGTCCCTCAAGTTTGAAAATTGTCAAAATTGGCCCAGCATTTATTTTGGAAGAAAAGTCAACTAAGGTCCTTGGGAATTCAAAAGTTGTCAAAATTAACCCTTGGATTAAAGTTTTGAAGAATTTGCAGTTTAGTCCCTCTACTTTCAAGAATTGGCAAAACTAGTCCCTAGGTGTTTATTTTGGAAAATATTCAACAAAGTTCCTTATATAATTGAAATGTGGCAAGAAATGCCCTTGGAATATCTTTGGAAAGTTGGCATGTTTAGTCCCTAAACTTCCAGCAAATTACACTTTTAGTCCTTGTGGTTATTTAAGCTACAAACCAAACGGTTCCCTTTTTATTAATAACCCAACAAACAACACAACCCAACCCACTAATCCTAAACCCAATACAATACAAACACAACCCCATCCCAACTCCCCAAGCCCACTCCATAAGCCCAACAAACAAACCCACCCATAATATTATCCCTGGGTCAAACAGTCAAACCCCAGGTCAAACCCCCAGTCAAACTCATCCCCTTCCCTCCCACTTGTAACCTGCAAACATCACCTCACCACCCCCACCACCTCCACTTGCCTATCACTTCCATCGCCCTCTCCATCACCTCAAACACTCCCAAACAACAGCATATTAAATGCTCTTCCTCCCCCACACTCAATCACAGGCAGAGTTTTAAAAATCGCGCCTAAGGCGCGCCTAGGCGCTAAATCACACGAGGTTCTAGCCTTAGGGATTTTTTTGGATCGAGGCTCAAGACATGCATGAATCCCACAAAAATCGCGCGACTTGGGGATTTTTGCGCCTTGGGGATTTTTACGCCTCAGAGATGTAACGGGTTTTTGGGCTTTTTTTTCTAAACATTAAGATAAGATACACGGGCCTTATAAGTTATATGCATGGGCCTTTTAAATCATATGGTGTGTATTTGTATGATTTGTAAATTTGAATTGATTTTATGTTTATTTTATTGATTGAAATTTTATTTAAGAAGTTACCTTGTTTCAATAAGTATTTTCTTTACAACATATTATCATGAAAATGTGGTATTGTGCCTTGAATATTAGCTTGATATTTTGGGTTAAATTGTCAGCTTTGTTAGATGTAAATCTACAAGTGTAGGATACAAGCATATTTAGTCTGATATGGATTTTAATCTCTATATAAGTCATCGAATCAAAGATTTGATCCGTTTGAGAAGTGACAAATGATCCATTTTAGTATTTAAAATGGCAATATGTGATTGCTCAATTTATAGTATATATAATAAGTATCGAGGAAATCCGCAAGAAATACGGATTACCCGAGTCGTATCCCAACGAAGGTTGAATGGAATCGTGAAATTCGATTCACAAAATCGTGTCGTGAAAAGTGGAAAAGTGAAAATAGTGATTGTGAAATGCAAATAGTGAAAAGTAATCACAAATAAAGTAGAAAGTACAAGCTATGTATGCACAAGTGATTAAAATCTAAAAACGGGAATTCAAACGCGATTTTAAAACGTAACGTATTAATAAAAAACGTAACTTTATATGAAAAATGATCCTAAAAATATGAAATTAATTTCTAAAAATCTTAAACTACTTAAAACAATTTTGAGAAAAAGAAAAATATATTTTTGACCTTTGATTTATTTTCTATGAATTTATTTCTAATTTTGGAATTTAAAAAGTAATTAAAAATAAGAGAAAATGTAAAATAAATGGGAAAAATACAAATTCAACTTTGAAAAATCTAAAATAATAGAAAAGAATTATCTAAAATATTTTTGGATTTTTTAAAGCTTTTTCTGATTTTTATTTGATTTTTATTTATTAAAAAGTATTTAAAAATGATTTAAAACTAAGAAAAAATTAAGAAAAATAGTAAACTAATTCAGAAAAACATGAAAAATTCACAGAAAATCTAAAATATTATAAAGAACTTGAGAAAAAATTATGAAATGAAAATAAGCCAGAGAAGTGCTTATTCAGCCTAAAACAGCTTATTACAAGTGCTTATTAATAAGCACTTGTAACAAAACCAAATGAAACTTGAAACACAGAAGTAATATACTCTAATAGACTCAAAAATGCTCAATTAAGATCAAGTGGATCACAGAAACACTATGATGATGTAATAAGCAGTCACTATAAGCAATGGTAAAAGCAATAGAGAAACTGAATAAGCCATAAGTGAAAGAACAATGCAATACACTACTAACTACTCAACTAAACTCAGAATCAACAATAAAGCTCAAATTTAAAGCCAATTATCACCACTGAAAATCTAGTTTCTAAACAGCAAACTATATTCTAGACTACTAAATTGACAGAATCAATAAGCACAACAATTAAGCTCTAAGGTTCAAACTAATAGGGGCAAAAGCTCTGCTATATTACTGAGTATCTAAAACAACTAAAAGCCCTATCAGAAACAATCATTTACTACTCTATATTGATGCAAGATCAGCAGTCTATTGAGACTAAGAACCTGAAACAGTTGACTAATTGAATTACCAAACTAGTTTGACCAAAACCAAATTCTATCAATCTAATCTAATCCTAAATCTTGTATTAAGCTTATATTACACTAGATTAAGCTACTTTGAACTATAATGCAACTATCACTACAAACACTCTAACTGATTTTTATTATTCTAATAGTTAAGCTAATTTGAAACCTTACTTTGACTTTTTATGAACTATGCTACTAATTTTATACTCTATTAATCAATTACTAACCTAATGAGATCTAACTGTGCCAATATATCAGTAAAACAAACAACAATTAAACTCGGATCCTAGTTATCCAAACACTCCCTAATTTACCATTACAACTATGAAATGATGAAATACACCACTAATCTCCAAACTACTGATCAAACTAGATAAATTTACACTAATTGAAGCAGAATGAACAATCAAACACTACTAAATCCAACTGAAACACAGAATAGCACTAATTATTATGAAAACTGAATCTATGAGTTACAAAAGCTCTCTCCTCAGCTAGAACAGAGGAGTTCACTATGCTTGCCTATCTTTGGATAGGCCAAATGCTTCCCAATCTCACTTTGGCTTATCAATAACACCACTGAATCAAATTCTTCTTGACAGTTGACTAATGTTGACTGTAACTTCAAATGAACTTTGGAAATGATAGAACTGAAATAACAAACACACAAAAGCTATAAAGCTTATATGAGCTGAATGACACTACTAAACAGCTTATTTGAAAGTTGGATTAAAACAAAAACTATTTTTGTAATTTCTATATTTTCTGATTTACATGAAACTTTTAAATGAAATAGAGACTGAAATTGAAAGTGAAGTTGTATGAAATGAGCTAAGATGATAAAACAGAGATAAGAGATAAACAAATAAGTAGTAAACAACATTAAGCTAAAATGATTTATCATAAAACGAATTTCATTGAAAATAAAGAATTACAACTAAGCTAAGCTATTACAATCAAAAGAAATTTGGGCAGAGTTTCTCTAAACTATACTCCACCACCTAAACAAGCTATCTAATGCTTCTATTTATAGCAAATGAGTAGAAAGATCTAGAATGGAGAGGTCACGGATTGCCAGCTTGACAATCCATGTGGTGTGCTTTCTGAGATGCAATCCTGAGCCTTTGATCATCTCCCAATGATTGCCTTTGATTAACAACCCTTGGATTGAGCAATTGTGACGCGTTCACTCCAATGAAAGGCTGCCATCTGTCATTCTTTGTGTTTGTTTGCTTCTGACACGTCCTGACATTCCCCTTAACTTCTAGAAGTCCAATGATTAGATACAATTACCCTTACTCTCTGTTAATTAATGGTACGGTATTTTTAGGGTTCTAACGCGAATAGTAATTTCTGTGTTGAGGGGTGAATTGGGGGGCGGGAGTGGGTAAGTATTATTTTAATAGGATTTGACCCTGAGTTGAGAGTGTTGACCAAAGGTTTTTGGGCTCGGGTCTTGGGTATAGGATTGGGCTTGGGATTGGTTTATTTAATTTGGACTTGGATTATTATTTGGAATTTGGACCAGGTTTTTGTTTAGGCTTTAGGATTTATAAAATTAAGTTTAGAAGGACTATTTTTGTAAACTTAATTATCTCATGGACTGAATCTGCCATTTTCATAAAAATTATCCAAGGGCTTAAGATGACAAGACTTGAAAATATGAGGACCTATCATGTCACTTCTTCAAAGATAACTTTAGAGGACCATTTCTGACATTCTCTGAAACTTAAACCAAGGATCAAAACTGATAAATCTCACATCTCTAAGGTCTTCTATGAACTTTGTAGGCTCAGCATTGACTTTCTTTGACTATCTGCACATGTTCCACTCTCGTGCTCGTTTTTGCCGATTTCCGTTTGTTTTTCGTCATTTTACGAGATATCCTATCCTGCACATTCATAATCACAAAAACACATATTCTTTGGCGTTTTGGGTTAGTTTTTGGATTATTTAGCCTTATTTTGATAAAGAAAAGGTGAGTAAATAAGTACTCACCAAAATCCCCCCGACTAAGGTATTGTCGTGCCCTCACGCAATGTGATCAATTCACGCTTTTGGGATAAATAATTTCATAACTCTTCCTACTAACGTTGTAAAGTAGCAAGGAGGTTCAAAAGAACTTACAAAATCATTTATTCCCGCAAACGCTCCGTTTTCCAAAAAAATTTAACTTTATTCTACTTATCACTACTATTTTCGGATTTTTCATACTTTAATTCTTGTGACGGTTTGTTGAACTTTTGTTATTTTGCAATAACTTTTAGGGTCAAAGAGTAGAAACACTTCTTATGGAAAAGTGACCATACGGATAAAAATCGTCATCCTTGATTATTCACAAGCCCCCAAACTAAGCGTACAATCGAGATCACAGCTTATCTACAAGTTAGATGCTAATACTACTCATAAAAGTTACTTGTGGAAACTTCTTACTCCCATATCCTCAGTTTTGTATCTCATGATTTTTATTTTTGTTGAGAAATGAATTTCTTCATATTTTCTCGTTTCAATACTTTTTAGTCCGATAGAGATACCAAGTTAAAACACTAAGTAGTTTTTCATTTTCTCTCAAGAACCACTGCAATAGAAATTCGGTCCACATCAAGGAATTGGGTACATACAATCTCATATATAAGTTGCGGAATACTACACGTGCACCTCATGTGTCCAATTCAGAATCATCCACATGCACCTCACGTGCCAACAACTTTTATAACACTTAAACTTTTATTCTATACAACTTTCACTTTTCACTTTTTTTCATTTTTTTTTCACTTTTCTCATATTTTTTCATACTTTTCTTTCTTTACTTTTTTCATCATCAATGGAAGCTTATCAGGTAGCTCCAAAACCACATACATAATCAACTTTTGATTTTTTTTCATTTTTGCTCTTATTTTTTATGTTCCTTGATATGTACCCAACTTCTAAAGCAAAGATTCTCTTAAGAAAATAAGAAGCTAAATATTATCCAAACGTAAATACCACTAATTAACCTAGAACATCTATTATATATCGGTGAAACAATTTTGCGGGAGCAAAAAGCCACAAGTACCTCTCATGAGCTCTAAAGAGAACCAACTACTCCACGTTTAGCATCTAACTTCTAAATAAACTCTATCATTTCTCGCTCTTCGCAATTTAAGATTCCAAGTAATGAAACTAGCGAATACTTAGTCGATAATCAGCCACGCATATATAAAGTCAGATACGGAAACTTGAAAATTCTAGAAGAAGAATTCGCGTTTTCTAGCTCCTTATGTAAAACACTAGCGAAAGCTTTTAAGCTGCGCCTGTATAAAGTCAAGTACAGGAACTTGCAGATTCTTAAAAAAAGAATTCGCATTTTATAGCTCCTCGTGTACAAGACTAGCACAAGCTTATATGATTATCATTGGTTAAGGGAACAAGCTAGGGCTCAACACGCCCGGTCAAGTCAAAATATTTATTCCTACTCTCACTAGTAGGAAAGTCAAACAAGGTGTCAAATCTTATTCAAACTTTATTATATTTTTGCACAACTTTTTCAACTTTTCTCATTTGACATTTTCATCATTTTTTTTTCAAAATTTTTGAAATTTTCAATATTTTTCAATTTTTAAGAAAAACGGAGTTGCGAGAGTTCACAGCAAAGTGCAAGGCAAAAATCAGATCGAAAGATCACCCCCCAGACTAAAATGAAACATGGCCCTCAATGTTTAAAAAGTAAGGGTTCTCCTACATAAATCTAAGGCCGTTTATTAATTATGCCAAAAGATAAATGTTAGTCGATAAGATTAGGATATATTGGATGAGCAACGAATGATGAAACTCAAGTAGAAGCAAAACAACGAGCACGAGAGTCTTCATTATTCGGGCAAATCCTGGACATTCACAAACAACCACGAAACACAAGAAAATGGAAGAGGTCTTCCTCCTCACGTCACATTAGAAAGAAAAATAGAAATCTAAGAAGATGAATGGATAAGCATGGGGTGCCTCCCACGAAGCGCTTGTTTTTTAACGAGTCATATAGCTTAGACTCGCCCCGAATTTAATTAATCTTGGGGAAGCAAATAGAATGGACACCCGACACGAAAAACGGAGATGTCAGGGTCAAAGACAGTATCCTCACTCCCGGTGGAGTGGAAAAGTGAAGAAATGATGAGATAAGTAAAGAACGGGTGAAACACGCGGATGACAAAAGCAAAGTCAGATTCTGAATCACGGGTGGGTTGGGTGGGTAAAATATCAAGCATAGGAACATCTCGTTCAAAAATCTCGTCCACCACTCCAAAAATATCTTCATCCGTATCAAATTCAGAAACTACATCCGGTGGTTTTGCGGGCGGACGAGAAGAAGGTAAATCGAAGATAAATGAATCGGCTTCGGAAAGTAAATCATCATCATGTATTTCTTCAATAACATTTCTTCGAAGGTCATTCTCGTCATTCTCAATACCCGGTGGTATCGAGTCATCCGCAGCAAGAAATAGATCGACATCCTCTAAAAGAGGGTCACGTGACGGATTATCGGAAATAATACTCAAAATAAGTCCAGAATCGATCTCAAAGTCAAAACGCTCATAATCCAGAAGAGAGATATCAGCATGAATAGTGGGACTGCCACTACTCGTCTCTTCAAATCGAAAAATTTCAAGCTCGGGTAAGAAATCACTATCCATAATGGGGATAGGAAATGAAGAAATCGGAGTATCATTCAATGCCTCGATCTTAGAAATGAGAAGATTGATATTCAATAATTTTTCACGAAGAGCTTCATCTTGGATTTCCGTTTCAATATCTTCATCATTCTCTTTTTCTAAGCTGACGAGCTCAGAAGTAATTCGTCCACATAGTCGATGTCTCCATAAGATAAAGAATCATCATCTTCAGAATCGGAGAACATCTCAACACGATCATTCAGATTATCAAGACGATTATTTTCAACAAATTCACCATCACCGTTAGAAATTCCCCCTGACTCACTTGGGATTGGGACGAGGTTCTCAACACTGGACTTATTGACTTCGTCCGATTCCGTTGCCGGAATAGTGTTTAGATGCTCGTCCCCCATTTTTAGATAGTCCTCGGGTTCTACAGGAGAAACAACGGAAATTTTGTGAGGATTAAGTACGATCGTAATTTTCTCATCATCGTCGTCGGAATCATAGTAAATAAAAGATTTATAAGGATTAGACGCTCTCTCTTCAGCAAGTAACTCTGCAATAGACTTCTCACGAGGCTCGGGAGTATAAGTTTCACGATTAGCCACCAACTCTTGTACCATCTCGATAAGGGATTTCATTTCATCAATAAATTCTTCCGGAACTTGAAACTTTTCGGGAGTTTGTAGGGGTTGGTTAAAACCATGAGAATCGTAACATGAATTCGGCTCATAATGAAAATTTTCAAACGATCCCCTACAATGTTCAAAATTTGATAAATTTTGGAATGAACCACCACTAAAATACGGTTCTTGCTCATAAAAGTTTTGAGAAGGAAGATTGAAATCATTTTGAGGATAATTATCAAAGCTCGTATCGTAAGCGTAAGACGTTTCAGCACTCTGGGCGTAGCACATACACTTGATGTATCCACATTGATTACAAAAACATTGTCCACATGGTAATCCTTCGTCAGATGGATTTCCACAATTAAAGCAAGTAAACGAAGGTGGCGGTGGTGTTGGATAGTAATCAGGAACGTTTTGAAGGATTGATCTTTGAACATACGTGGGAGAATTACAAAACCAACAAACTCCATCATGAATATCACTACCACATTGTTCGCACGTACACCAAACACATGAACCTTCAAAGAACGGTTCTCCACACTTAACACAAATCGGATCCATAAGAATTAAACATAAGTAGGTGTGAGAAGAAGAATCAAATTTTAGAGGATAAGAAGATTATTTTTTTGGTTTTTCGTATCATAAAAATAAATCAAAATAAAAGTGAAATTCAAATATGAAAAAGAAAAATATTTTTGGATTTTTATTATTTATTGAAAAACAAATCACAAACTTTTTTTTTTTTGGTAACCGTTACGTTAATTGTAACTGTTTCCTTCAAAACTACTCGCGACGAAATGGGAGAGAAGAATTTGCCCGCTTATTCGGTTGTAGAATCAAAGTAATTCAATTAACAACTAATTTCGTGTGTTCTTATATTGGTATGCTTATTTGGTTTACAACGCCCCCTCTTCCATGAGGGAGTCGAGGCTATAACTTTCTTTTTGTATTTTTGAAAACACTTTAGGAAAAGTGTTTTTGATTTTTTTTTAATTTTTTTTTTAATATTTTTATAGGAAATATTCACAAGATAAGAGGAAGGTTTTTCAAAACACGATTTTTCAAAACGAAATTCAAAACTCACTTCAAACCTTCCCCGGCAGCGGCGCCAAAAATTGATTGCTCAATTTATAGTATATATAATAAGTATCAAGGAAATCCGCAAGAAATACGGATTACCCGAGTCGTATCCCAACGAAGGTTGAATGGAATCGTGAAATTCGATTCGCAAAATCATGTCGTGAAAAGTCGAAAAGTGAAAATAGTGATAGTGAAATGCAAATAGTGAAAAGTAATCACAAATAAAGTAGAAAGTACAAGCTATGTATGCACAAGTGATTAAAATCTAAAAACGGGAATTTAAACGCGATTTTAAAACGTAACATATTAATAAAAACGTAAGTTTTTTATGAAAAATGATCCTAAAAATAAGAAACTAATTTCTAAAAATCTTAAACTACTTAAAATAATTTTGAGAAAAAGAAAAATGTATTTTTGACCTTTTATTTATTTTCTATGAAATTATTTCTAATTTTGGAATTTAAAAAGTAATTAAAAATAAGAGAAAATGTAAAATAAATGAGAAAAATACAAATTCATCTTTGAAAAATCTAAAATAATAGAAAAGAATTATCTAAAATATTTTTGAATTTTTTAAAGCTTTTTCTGATTTTTATTTGATTTTTATTTATTAAAAAGTATTTAAAAATGATTTAAAACTAAGAAAAAATTAAGAAAAATAGTAAACTAATTCAGAAAAATATGAAAAATTCATAGAAAATCTAAAATATTATAAAGAACTTGAGAAAAAAATTATGAAATGAAAATAAGCTAGAGAAGTGCTTATTCAGCCTAAAACAGCTTATTACAAGTGCTTATTAATAAGCACTTGCAACAAAACCAAATGAAACTTGAAACACAAAAGTAATATACTCTAATAGACTCAAAAATGCTCAATTAAGATCAAGTGGATCGCAGAAACACTATAATGAAGTAATAAGCAGTCACTATAAGCAATGGTATAAGCAATAGAGAAACTGAATAAGCCAGAAGTGAAAGAACAATGCAATACACTACTAACCACTCAACTAAACTCAGAATCAACAATAAAGCTCAGATTTAAAGCCAATTATCACCACTACAAATCTAGTTTCTAAACAACAAACTATATTCTAGACTACTAAATTGACAGAATCAATAAGCACAACAATTAAGCTTTAAGGTTCAAACTAATGGGGGCAAAAGCTCTACTATATTACTGAGTATCTAAAACAACTAAAAGCCCTATCAGAAACAATCATTTACTACTCTATATTGATGCAAGATCAGCTGTCTGTTGAGACTAAGAACTTGAAACAGTTGACTAATTGAATTACCAAACTAGTTTGACCAAAACCAAATTCTATCAATCTAATCTAATCCTAAATGTTGTATTAAGCTTATATTACACTAGATTAAGCTACTTTGAACTATAATGCAACTATCACTACAAACACCCTAACTGATTTTTATTATTCTAATAGTTAAGCTAATTTGAAACCTTACTTTGACTTTTTATGAACTATGCTACTAATTTTATACTCTATTAATCAATTACTAACCTAATGAGATCTAACTGTGCCAATATATCAGTAAAACAAACAACAATTAAACTCAGATCCTAGTTATCCAAACACTCCCTAATTTACCATTACAACTATGAAATGATGAAATACACCACTACTCTCCAAACTACTGATCAAACTAGCTAAATTCACACTAATTGAAGCATAATAAACAATCAAACACTACTAAATCCAACTGAAACACATAATAGCACTAATTATTATGAAAACTGAATCAATGAGTTACAAAAGCTCTCTCCTCAGCTAGAATAGAGGAGTTCACTATGCTTGCCTATCTTTGGATAGGCCAAATGCTTCCCAATCTCACTTTGGCTTATCAATAAAACCACTGAATCAAATTCTTCTTGACAGTTGACTAATGTTGACTGTAACTTCAAATGAACTTTGAAAATGATAGAACTGAAATAACAAACTCACAAAAGCTATAGAGCTTATATGAGCTGAATGACACTACTAAACAACTTATTTGAAAGCTGGATTAAAAGAAAAACTATTTTTGTATTTTCTATATTTTCTGATTTACATGAAACTTTTAAATGAAATAAAGACTAAAATTGAAAGTGAAGTTGTATGAAATGAGCTAAGATGATAAAACAGAGATAAGAGATAAAGAAATAAGCAGTAAACAGCGTTAAGCTAAAATGATTTATCATAAAACGAATTTCATTGAAAATAAAGAATTACAACTAAGCTAAGCTATTACAATCAAAAGAAATTTGGGCAGAGTTTCTCAAAACTATACTCCACCACCTAAACAAGCTATCTAATGCTTCTATTTATAGCAAATGAGTAGAAAGATCTAGAATGGAGAGGTCACGGATTGCCAGCTTGGCAATCCGTGTGGTGTGCTTTCTAAGATGCAATCCTGAGCCTTTGATCATCTCCCAATGATTGCCTTTGATTAACAGCCCTTGGATTGAGCAATTGTGACGCGTTCACTCCAATGAAAGGTTGCCATCTGTCAATCCTTGTGTTTCTTTGCTTCTGACACGTCCTGACATTCCCCTTAACTTCTAAAAGTTCAATGATTAGACATAATTACCCTTACTCTCTGTTAATTAATGGTACGATATTTTTAGGGTTCTAACATGAATAGTAATTTATGGGTTGAGGGGTGAATTGGGGGCGCGAGTGGGTAAGTATTATTTTAATAGGATTTGACCCTGAGTTGAGAGTGTTGACCAAAGGTTTTTGGGCTCGGGTCTTGGGTATAGGATTGGGCTTGGGATTGGTTTATTTAATTTGGACTTGGATTATTATTTGGAATTTGGACCAGGTTTTTGTTTAGGCTTTAGGATTTATAAAATTAAGTTTACAAGGACTACTTTTGTAAACTTAATTATCTCATGGACTGAATCTGCCATTTTCATATAAATTATCCAAGGGCTTAAGATGACAAGATTTGAAAATATGAGGACCTATCATGTCACTTCTTCAAAGATAACTTTAGAGGACCATTTCTGACATTCTCTGAAACTTAAACCAAGGATCAAAACTGATAAATCTCACATCTCTAAGGTCTTCTATGAACTTTGTAGGCTCAACATTGACATTCTTTGACTATCTGCACACGTTCCACTCTCGTGCTCGTTTTTGTTGGTTTCTGTTTGTTTTTCGTCATTTTACGAGATATCCATTCCTGCACATTCATAATCACAAAAACACATATTCTTTGGCGTTTTGGGTTAGTTTTTGGATTATTTAGCCTTATTTTGATAAAGAAAAGGTGAGTAAATAAGTACTCACCAATATGTGTCATGTATTAGTATTTTAATGTTATTTTGTGTTATTTAAGCTACATAAATGGTCACATATGTTATTAAAACCTTAATGTATTTAGTGCGCCTCGCATTTATGAATCCCGCGCCTTAGAATGCGCCTCGACTCAAGGCTCTTTGCCCCCCTTTGCGCCTTAGTGCGCCTTGAGCCTTTCAAAAGTATGATCACAGGCCAAATTGCAATATCTTATTTCGGCGCCAAAAAAGAATTAAAGGCTAGGATCAAATCAGAGCAATCCAAGGGCTCATAATGAAGTGGGAAAGACACAAGAGGCATCCAGGAACCCTAATGTTCATCTATAAAAGGAAGAAGAATGAGAGAAGACTAGTAGTAAATTTTAGTTTTAATTTTCATTGTCGTTTAGCTTAAATTTCCATTTTAAGTATTCCTTTAGCTCTAAAAAACTTGTAATCTCAGCTTTTTGGTGTAATACAAAGTTTCATTAATCAAATAAGCAAGTTATTTGTGTTCAATTCAGTTTCTACTCTTAAATGCTCAAAACTCCATTTTAGCTTATAGCTTGTTAAAAGCTCTTGTTTACTGTTCCATTATCCTACATTAACCAAGTTTAGCTTATCTAAACCTTAATATTTTGTCATTGTTAATCTTAAATCAAAAATCCAAAAAATCAGAAAATATACTTGAAAAATAAAAAATATGCTTTTATTTGAATTCCCTAGCTTCAATAAGCTGGATTTCCATTAGATTAAGCTCATATTAGCTTTCCATAGCTTCTCTGATTCTTGTAGAGGTAGAATTAGTATAAAAGGATCATTGTTTCAAAAAGTCAAAGAAAGTCAATTGTGCTTACTTATAAGCACACTTGAGCTTTGTAGAAGGTGTGAAGGCCATTTGTACCTGAGCTTGAAGCCTATTTAAAGATAGGCTTGGATCAAGAAGAACCCTTGTTCAGCTAGGGTTGTGCTTGTAAGATCAAAGTTCCATTTTTAGCTTAAAATTCCATATTCTGCTTACTAGCTTAACTTAGCTTATCTGTGTTTCCATTGTACTTATTCTAAGTTAATATAGCATTTTGTAGTTACTTATTTGCTTTTGTATCTTAGTTGTGCATTTAAACCAATCTTTCATTAGTTAACTCAAGTTCACTGCATAACCTTGGGTAAGGTTTGTTTGTGCTTCATTTTGGTTTAAAATCAGTTAACATAGCTTATTAGACAAACCTAGATAAGTAGCTTAGGTTGTTTTATCATTCTGCTTTGAATATCACAAAATCAGTTGGTATTAGGAGTGTTTGGATTTGCTGTTTAATGTGAGTTCAGGGTTGTGCTTGTTGTTGCATTTAGTTTCTACAACTCTCTTTAGGTTATATTAGCTCATTAAAACCATAAAATCCATAGGTTGTTAGTAAAAGAGTCAAAAATCCAATTTAATCTCCATATTGTGTTCACTGTTAGGATTTTTAGTACTAAATCTCATAATTTCATTACATTAGTGTTCAACATAGCTTAATTCAGTCTTATTTTAACTTATATCATCATAATCAACCATTAGGATTCAGTAGACATTCACAAAAGTCAACATAGGCTCATAATAAAAAAAGGTCAAATTGCATAAGTATTGAAAAATCCATTTATGCTTGCATTTTTCATGACCTCAGTTTTCAATATTAGCTTTTGAGCTTTTGGTATATTAAAGTTTGGCAGAAGAGCTTGTTGATTCATATTTTTACTTATTTTTAGTAATTTTCTAAACTGCTTATTTATTGACTTCTTTTAGCCTGTTTTTCAAAAACCTCCCCTGCACCAGGGGAGTTTGGCTCATAAGCATGTTTCCAAACCTTACATCTTATTCAATAGTGTACCATACCCTGAGCTTTTGGGTGATTTAGAAAGCCTTTCTTACCGGCTTTTTAGACCTGTGCTCATTTTGGTCTTGGAATCTTATTTGAGTGCTTATTTTTTACCTAAGAGATAGCCTCATTTCTGCTGACTCGTCAGCAGGAATCACTAGCTCATTTTCACAAACCCGTAGCTTGTCCATCTGTGGGACCCATCCTTAGCTTTTTATTGTTTTAGAAAGCTCACCAGCCCAGCTTCTTAGATTAGTTCTTATTTTGAGCTTTAGAAGTCTTGCCCATAGCTTATTTTGGTCCACAAGTTAACCTAGCCAATTGAGTACCCTGACCTGTCAGTGTGATCAAGCTAAATTCATAAGCTCCTTGTGAGCTTATCTGTGGGAGTTAGCCTGTGGCATTTGGTTTTTTGGAAAGCCCAGTGTGCAGGCTTGCTAGTTCCAGGCTTATTTTGGGTTTCCAAGCTTATTTGGTGGGTCCCATTTAGGCCTGCAGTTTGTCATTTTGGCCTGTTTGGTTTTCAAGTTTTGGATTTAGCTTATTTTTGTTCATTTGCTTATCCCTGTAGCTTATTTGTTTGTTGTAGCTTATTTTTAGATTGCATCAGTCCCTTCTAGCTTATTTAATCTTAAGTGAAGCTTGTTGTGCTTTGCAATAGCTTTTTGAAACCATAATCCATTTCTAAGCTTAAAGCTCATCTGTCAAGTTAATAAGCTCACACAGAGCTTAATTGGCAATTTCAAAAAAGTTGTTCTCACAAAAGTTGGTTGTTATTATTGTTAAAATAGTTTTGTAAAAGAAAAATCAAAAAGAAAAATAAATCAGAAAAAGTGGTGCTTGTAGGAGTCGAACCTGTGACCTCTTGGTACTTTTGGCCAAAACCAAACCAAGCCTGGGCACCATCTGGGCTAGGGTGTTGTTAGTGTTTTAGTTTCCCCCACTTTAATTTATAGTGATAGCTTCTATTTAACCCATTTTAGCTTTTTAGCTTATTTTTATACTTATTCATTAAGCACTTGGGTGTTTTTATATTTTTCTTAGGTTTCTGTCATCTTGTAGTATTTATATAAAAATTTTCACAATTTTTTGTTTTCATTTAGTATTTTTAATAATTAAAAACAGTTTAATTAGTTTTAATTAATAAATCAAAAATAAAATCATTTATTGTTTTTTATTAAGCACTAGCATCTTTTTATATCTTTTCCTAGCTTTTTATAATCATAAAGTATTTTTTAAAAAAAGTTTAATAATTTTTACTATTCATTTGCTATTTTTTATAATTAAATTAGTTTAATTAGCTTTTAATTAATAATAAGTAAATAAAAATCTAAAATAGCTTATTTATAAGTTTTAGAAACTTTTTATAATTTTGTAGGATTCCTGTGATGGTTAATTAGTTTTAGAAAAAAAATTCATAATTTTCCAAGTAATTTTAGTATTTTTAATAATTTAAATTAGTTATGAAATAGTTTTTAATTAATAAGAAATAATTAAAAAATCAAAACTATAATTTTCTGTTTTATAAAATTTTCTTTTATTATTAAGTTTATAAAAAATTAATTTTCACCCCCTTAGGATTAATTCTGCTTTATTTTCCCTTTTTCCAGTACGCGTTTACGTTTATTTTAATTTAAACTTACGTTTTTAGATTTAAATACATATCTGATTTCCATTTATTGTTAATATTGGTAATTTTTGCTTATTTTCATTTATATCTGATTAGTGTAATAATCCAAATCATATTCCTGATACTTTCCTTTAATCACTCAATCCCATAAACGTTTCTAAAATACAATTTCAATCCTCGCTGTGACATAACGACCCGGGAAAACACTGTGCTTACACCGGATCATAAATTGATCACTTGCTTAGGTTTGACCTGTTGACCACCCTTGGTTGATTGGTTAATCTGGGCAAGTCAATCATCCTTCCCATCCAATAAAACAGGAACATTAATATTTTCAAAGCTACTCCATCTGTTATCCCATATCCAATCACCATCAACTATAGCATCAGCCACAGTTAACGGTTCAGACAATCTTGCCTCATATCTATTTTTAAAAGTCACTGATGAGTGCTCAAACACTCATCGTTTTCAATATATTTAAACTGCCAAAACGCACAAAAACAATCAAAAAGATATCAAAATACTTAAATTATCCCAGGGATTGTGTTTTATGTGTTTTGAAAGCAAAATGTGCAAAAACAAAGAAAAAACGTACAAAGTTTGCAGTATTGGCAGTTTCAGTCCCCCAAGTTTCAAAACTTGTCACTTTTAGTCCCTATGCATTTATTTTTAAGGAAAAGTCAACCCAAGGTCTTAAAAGTCAAATAAAGTCAAAATTTCATAATTGGGTTGCAAGATTTCATAAATTACACAATTAGTCCCTGAAAATCCAAAGTTGGCAAAATTAGTCCCTGGGATGTTTTGAAATTTTGAAAAAGTGGGAAAACACAAAATTGGTCCTTGAATTATTGGCATGTGAAAAAAAAATGACACTTATGAGAACTTTGGGAGTTTGGCATTTTCAGTCCTTAGGTTTTGATAAATTTGCAAAATGGTCCTTGTGTTAACTTCATACCAACCGGACCCTTTTTGCTAAACCCAAAATAAACCAAACCCACCCATGCAATCCTGATCCAGTCCACCCACATCCCCAAGCCCACCAGTAAGCCCAACCCCCTTTAACCGTTTTAAATAAATACGCGTTGACCCGCGTTGACCGTCATCTCCCCCAACCAAGCTGCGCAAAACCAGGGAGAATCTCATCCCCCCCCCTCGCCTTTTTCACCAACTTTCACCCCCACCATTAATGCCCACACCTAACATCTCCACCACCATAAATGATCCACCAGACCCTCACCAGAACCACTAAAATTTGCCCCGACACGTTTTGGCGCCAATTCTGCAATCAAGGGTGTAGATGCATCAAAAGCTAATCCAACGATGGGGATTTGGTCAGAGGTCAAAGACAAAGCATGTGGGACTTTTAAATTTCAAAAAGAAGCTGTGTGGAAGAGATGGGATTTTATTTTTAGGTCGTATATATAGATAAGCTCTTAGAAGCTAATGGTGTGTAGTTTTTTTAGTTAAAATTGTATTTTCAGTTTATTTCCTATGTAATGTAACTTTTCTTTTAATGCAATATCAGTTTGAAGTTAAAATTCCAAGTTCAATATTTCAAGTACTACTTTAAGCTTTCAAGTTTTAATTAAGTTAAGTTGTTTGTAATCTAAGTACTCAAAAGCTCTTGTATGCTCTAAAATAAGACAACTCAAGTTTCATAAGCTTATTTAAACATCTACAACTCAGTTTTCAATAAAAATCAAGAAAATAAGGAAAATAAAAATAAAAAATAAAAAAAAGTGTGATTATTGGTCTGAAAAGCATGGAGCACAGCATATTCTGGAAGGCTGTGGGTTAGGAACCTCAGGGGAGGGCATAGGGTGGTTTGGATTGGTCCTTGGTGTTCACTAATTAGCTTGGAAGGCTTTGTAAGCTACTCACTTTTTCATTTTTACTCTTAAAGTAGTTTAGGTTGTTAAATTAAGCGCATTACAGTTATTTAATAGATTGTTGACTAATTGTAATCATTGGTTTGTGTTGATCATTTGTTTGAGTGCTAATCTTTCTTATAACTGTTTGTAAGAGGGTGTTTGGTTCTAGTTTGTTTAGGGAGTTGTGATTGTTCAACTTGGTATCTACCTGTTTGCAACTGATTGTTGGGTGTAATATAGCTCAGGGAAACAAGTCTTTTGGTCCAAAACACTTAAAAAGTCAAAATCACAAACTTATAATCACCACAGTTCACTGTGGTGATTTTTGAATCCAAAATCTCACAAATCTTGTTCACAAGTTGGAACTCTAGTCTAAATCAGTTTACATTTAACCTACAAACATGATTTGAGTCAGTTAAATCAATCACAAGTTCATTAAAGTCAAACTAGCTCAAAACTCTTCAAAGTCAAAATTCTGCTCAGTCATTTTGAGTAATATTGGGAAGGTTGTAACTTGTTTGATTTTAGCCATTAGAAGCTGAAAATTGTTGTGCTTGTTCTCTACCACCTTGTAGATTTTTGTGATTTTTTCCAGGTTTTATTGAATTTGTTTGGTTGATCAAATCAGGTCTCAAAGTGACCTGCAGGGCAACTTATTTGCCCTGCTCTCAGTTACCTCAGCAACCCACCCACTTCATTGGTGGTTTGTGACTGACCCAGTGGGTCCCACAGCCTTGGCCTTGCATCTCTCAACCCCCCTCCTACCCAGGAAGTAGGATTGACCTTTTGTTTGACCCCTATCACTGTGGACCCTACCTAATTTGGCCTATTAAGTTTGTCCCTCAGACTGCTCAGTCAACAAATAAGCCAAGTGCTTATTTGTTAATATTGGCTTATTGAGAGTGCTTTTTAGCTTAAGTTTTTCTTTATTGTGTTCCTTGAACTCAGAGAGACCAAAAATCATCATTGTGGACCCCCAAAATTCCATTTTGAGCTTATTAACCATCACAGTCAACAAAAGTCAACTGTGAGGTGAATAAGCACTCCAAGTGCTTATTTCCAGGGGTGTAAAAAAGTTGTCTTAATTAAAAGTGCTCATTTTTATCTTATTATTAGTTTGGAAAAAAGAAAAAACCAAAAAACCAACTTTTAAGAATAGTGATAGCTTCTATTTAATAGGATTTATCTATTTATTTTTTCTTTTTTTATTTAATTTCTAAATAATATATCACTTTTATATTTTTAGAAATTATAATTTAGGTTAAAGTAATTTTACAAATTTTTCCAGATTTTTATTTTGTCTTTTAGTGGTATTACTAATTAATTTTAATTTAAGTTAGTTTTAATTAATATTAATCAATTAAATAGCATTATTAGTTTTTAAATAATATAACCAAGTTTTTATAATTTTTATAGCTTTTATTTTAGTTAAAATAATTTTATAAATTTTTCTAGAATTTTTACTGTTCATTTAATAGTATTTATAATTTAAATAGTTTAATTAGATATTAATTAATAAATAGAGTAATAATTACTTAATTAGCTTAAAAATACTTAGAATTAACTTTTTATAATTTTTTAGGATTCCCATGATGGTTAATTAGATTTATAAAATTTTTCTTAATTTTCTAAACCTTTTTAGTATTTCTAATAATTTTAATTAATTAAATTAGTATTAAATAGATAATTAGTAACATAATTAATATTAAATAATTAATTAGTATAAAAATACTTTTTATTTTTCTTAAAATCTTCTTTAATTTATAGGGTTGTAAAAATATCAAATTTACACTTTTACCCCTCTCAGTTCTTCAGTTGTACTTTTTGTACGATTCATCAGTATACGTTTTTAATTTAAACGTATAATTTTTGGTTTAAGCTCAAATCCTTTTAATCCAAATTCCAGTAATCACTCACGTAGCTTTCCTAAGCTATATTTGTTTATAAAATACAAATAACTTTGATCATAACCCTTTCCTGTGAATAAATACCCGATCCCTAATACGCTAAAGTCACATTTCACACTTCAACGGGATTTTACGACCCGGTGATACATTATATTACCCGGAGCATTGACCTAGGCTATTTGACTTTGTTGACCATTATCTGGTCAATATAAGTTAGGTGGTTTAGCATCAATCAAAATTTGGCGCCGCTGCCGGGGAAGTGTGCGCGTATCTTTAGCGTTATTTGAGATTAGTATTATCTCACACCTCACTCACTGTATAATACCACCACTTGTGTATATTTTCGTAATCAAAATACAAAAAAGTCATTAACACTTTTCCTAAAGTGTTAAAACACCAAAAAAATTAAAAACAACAAAACAGATCGTAACGTTTTCTGATTCGGTTTTCTTTTAAGGTGATTCTTAAAGAAAAACGATTTTGGTAAACAAAACAATACCAAAAATATTGTCCAAAAGTTTTTAAACCCATTCACAAAAACACAAAAACATCCGTCTCTTTCTTGTGTATAATAACTCTACATAAAAATAGACCGTCGCAAACCAAGACAGAACACCTTCCAACTGGGGGTGTGAACAAATAAGTTCCCAAACCAAAAAGATTAAAACTTGCCTTTGTATCCTTGTGTGTGGTGTACCTTTTCTAAAGAAGCCACTCACTTGTGATTATTGGTTTAAGTTCACTGTCGTTTTGCCTCGATTTTGTTTTGAGTGAGTTTTTAGTGCATGCGCACTCGTTCTTCTAGGTCTACTAGCCCATTACGTGAGCTTGTACGAAAACCTAGAAGACCTCGTCGTCGTTCAGCACCAACAGTCGGATCTGAGATCCGTACTGTTGCCACACCCACTATCACCATGGCGGAAGACCGTCCCATGTGTGAACTTCTCCAAGCACCCATCGAGGGTTACGGAGATGCCATTGTTGTCCCAGCCATCGTGGCTGATAGTTTTGAGCTCAAAACCGGGTTACTCAATCTTGTAACCTCAAGCCAATTCTATGGTTTTGAGCGGGACGATCCTCATGCTCATATTCGATGGTTCAATAAAATCACATCAACCATCAAGTACAAAAATGTCCCATGTGAAGCAATCAAACTCCTTCTCTTCCCATTCTCATTGGAGGGACAAGCCCGAATTTGGCTTGAAAAACAACCTCCACGATCTATTGAGACTTGGGAAGATCTCGTCAAAAAGTTTGTGAATGAATTCTTCCCACCTTCCAAGACCACGAGTCTTAAAAACGAAATCACCAAGTTCACTCAAAAATACGATGAATCTTTTGGTGAAGCGTGGGATCGTTTCAAAGAATTACTTCGCAAGTGTCCACATCATGGTTTCTCTGAGTTGATGCAACTCGATACGTTTTACAATGGCGTGAGCCAAGCTGATCAGGATTCTCTCAATGCCTCCGCGGGAGGAAATTTTTTGAGTAGAACCACAAAAGAAGCTTTGCAAATCATAGAAAACAAGTCTAAGGTCCGCTCCACAAGAAGCAAACCAATTGTTTCCCAAATTAATGCGGGTCCTTCTACTTCATCTTCTGTGGGTCAATCTAGCACGGATGCTAAGCTTGACAAGCTCACTGAAGCGATCCAAGCTTTGGTTCTCGCCCAAACAAAGAAAGTCTCATTTCCACAACATCCTCCCCATGCTGAGGTTAAAAAAGTGGAAGTCTGTGTAACTTGTGGTGGGCCGCATGCCTACTACAATTGCACAGCTACTGATGGTACTCCATATGAAGCTAATGCTGTTGTCGGGTCCCAAAATCAAGGAGGAAATCAATATCGTCCTCCTATTGACCCGAATTATCGTCCTCACCATTATCCTGGACCTCCCGGTTTTAATCAAAACCAAAATGTTCAAAACCGTGGCCAAAACCAAAACAGAGTTCACCAAGGTTATCAAAACCAAAATAATTTCAATCAGGGCCACGGATTTCAAAATCAAAACCAAAGTTTTCAAAATCAAGGTTTTCAAAATCAAGGAAACTTTAGCCGGAACCAAGGTCAGGGTAATTTCAACCCCGGGAACTTTCATGGAAACAATCACCAGAATCAAGGGAATTTCCATCAACAAAATCAAGGAAATTTCAATCATGGCCCCAACCCGAACAATCGAGCCCCAAATATTCCTAATCCGAATCAAGCCATTGTTCCAACCGGGCCTTCATCTGATGAATTGTTGAAGCAATTTATGAAGTCCCAAGAAGAGTTGAACAAGTTGCTGGTCAGCCAGATTTCTGACATTAAGAAGTCTTTAAATGATCGACCCTCGGGCTCAGGTACTACTTTACCGAGCAACACGATCGCTAACCCGAGGGGCGATGCTAAGGCGATCACAACACGAAGTGGTGCTTCATATGATGAGCCCGCGATTCCTACTACCTTTTCTTCCTCTCCTCCTAAGGTAGTGAATCGTGAGCCTGAGGTAACAAAGGACAAGGTGCAAATTCCTAGCACACGAAGTACAGCACATGTCCAACCTCAGGATAATCTTGAAACCAGATGTAAGCCTGGAGTTGTCTTTGAACCACCAGAAACTCCAGTGGACAACCCGAAATCCAAAACTTCTATTCCATATCCTTCACGTCTCAGTGAACAAAAGCTCCGCGAAAAAGCTAATCACCAAATGGATAAATTTTTCCAAATCTTCCAAGATTTGCACTTTGATATCAGCTTCGCGGATGCTATTCTCTTGATGCCCAAGTTTGCATCGACAATCAAAAATCTGTTGAGTAATAAAGAAAAGTTATTCGAGATGGCAAGAACTCCTCTGAATGAGAACTGCTCTGCGGTTCTTTTGAAAAAGCTTCCTGAAAAGCTTGGAGATCCCGGGAAATTCCTCATTCCTTGTACTTTCCCGGGTATGGTTGATTGCTTTGCCCTGGCCGATCTAGGTGCTAGCATCAACTTGATGCCATATTCTGTATGGAAGAAACTTTCTCTTCCAGAACTCACTCCCACGTGCATGACTTTAGAGCTTGCCGATCGCTCGATTTCTCGTCCCATTGGCATTGCCGAGGATGTATTCGTTAAAGTGGGAAAGTTCCATTTTCCAGCAGATTTTGTGATTGTTGACTTTGATGCCGATTCTAGGGTCCCTCTTATTCTTGGGCGGGGATTCCTTAGAACTGGGCGCGCTCTTATCGATGTATTTGAGCATGAGATCACATTGCGTGTTGGAACGGAAGCTATTACCTTCAACCTAAATCAAACTTCGAGATACTCCTCCAATTATGATTGTGAGTCGGTGAATCAAATTGATGTCATCGATGTTGCTGCTGAGGAGTATGCTCAAGAGATTTTAGGTTTCATTGATGATTCTTCGAGTGAAAATCTCACTCAGTCTTCTCACCCCATCATAGCCAATTCTTCTCCTTCCCTCACTCCGTTTGAGGGAAGTGACTTCATCTTAGAAGAAATGGAAGCGTTTCTCAAAAGTGATTCGATTCCCGATGGAGTCGATAGCCAAGAGATCGACCTTGAGAGGGATATTCTCCTGCTTGAAAAATTGTTAAACGAGGATCCCTCTCATCTTCAGGTTCTACCACAACAACTTCATAATGAGGAGGTCAAACATGTTGAGAAAACTGATGACTTCCCCGAGGTTGAACTTAAGGACTTGCCGCCTCATCTTGAATATGCATTTCTGGAGGGTGATGATAAATTACCCGTCATAATTGCCAAAGACTTAAGCGATGAGGAAAAGGCTGCTCTTATCAAGGTTTTGAAATCTCATAAACAAGCAATTGCTTGGCGTCTCTCAGATATCAAGGGCATTGACCCTGAGTTTTGTACTCATAAGATTTTAATGGAGGACGATTTCAAACCTGCGGTCCAACAACAAAGAAGGGTAAATCCAAAAATCCACGAGGTTATCAAACAAGAGGTTTTAAAACTTCTTGATGCCGGATTGATTTACCCCATCTCGGACAGTCCTTGGGTCAGCCCAATCCATTGTGTTCCAAAAAAGGGTGGCATTACCGTTGTCACTAATGAGGAGAATGAGTTAATTCCAACTCGTTTGGTTACGGGTTGGCGCGTCTGCATTGATTATCGTAAATTGAATGACGCTACCCGTAAGGATCATTTTCCTCTGCCTTTTATGGATCAGATGCTCGAGAGATTAGCGGGGAATGAGTACTATTGCTTCCTCGATGGTTTCTCGGGTTACTTTCAGATTCCCATTGACCCGCAAGACCAAGAAAAGACCACTTTTACGTGCCCCTATGGAACCTTCGCATATAAACGTATGCCATTTGGCTTATGTAATGCTCCGGGCACGTTTCAAAGATGTATGATGGCCATCTTTTCCGACATGATCGGGAAAAGTATGGAGGTCTTTATGGACGATTTCTCGGTCATTGGGGATTCGTTTAAAACATGTCTCTCCCATTTAGACAGCATGCTAAAACGTTGTGAAGACACAAAGTTATGTCTGAATTGGGAGAAGAGTCACTTTATGGTCAAAGAGGGCATTGTCCTCGGCCATAAAATTTCAAAAAACGGGATTGAGGTTGATCGGGCCAAAGTGGACGTCATTGCAAAATTGCCTCATCCCACAACCGTGAAAGGTGTTAGGAGCTTTTTGGGTCACGCCGGTTTCTATCGTAGGTTTATTCAAGATTTTTCAAAAATTGCCCGGCCCATGACCCATCTCCTCGAGAAGGATGCTCCTTTTATCTTCTCCCCTGAGTGCATCAAAGCCTTTGAAACATTAAAGAAAAGGCTTACCGAGGCACCGATTCTTGTTGCCCCCGATTGGGACTTGCCCTTCGAGCTCATGTGTGATGCGAGTGATTATGCTATAGGGGCAGTCTTGGGACAACGCAAAACAAAACATTTTCGGCCTATACACTATGCCAGCAAGACTATGACCGAGGCACAAAGCCATTACACCACCACTGAAAAAGAATTATTAGCTGTGGTGTATGCTTTTGAAAAATTCCGGCCATACTTGATTCTGACTAAAAGCATAGTGTATACGGATCATTCGGCTTTGAAATATCTATTTGCAAAACAAGATGCAAAGCCGAGACTCCTCCGTTGGGTTCTCCTCCTTCAGGAATTTGATATCATTATTCGTGATAAGAAAGGAGCTGAAAACCTAGCTGCTGATCATCTCTCCCGACTTGAAAACCCTCACCAAAATGATTTCGAGAAAAAGGAAATAAATGAAACATTTCCTCTCGAAACCCTCAATGCGGTTTCATTTCGTGGAGACTCGATTACCCCATGGTTTGCCGATTTTGCAAACTATCTTGCGGGTAATTTCATTGTGAAAGGGATGTCGTCCCAACAAAAAAATAAATTTTTCAAAGACGTAAAACATTACTTTTGGGACGACCCCTATTTGTTCAAAATATGCGCGGATCAAGTCATCCGGCGGTGTGTGTTTGGTCAAGAAGCCGCTGAAATCTTAAAGGCTTGCCATGCTGGTCCCACGGGGGGCCACCACAATCCCAACTACACCGCCAAAAAGGTGTTTGATTCCGGCTTTTATTGGCCCTCGATCTACAAGAATGCCCAGGAATTGGTCAAGTCCTGTGACGCTTGTCAGCGCCACGGGAATATTTCACAAAGAAATGAAATGCCTCAAAATGCAATTCAAGTTTGTGAAATCTTTGATATCTGGGGCATCGACTTTATGGGGCCATTTCCATCTTCTCACGGTAACAAATACATACTCGTGGCAGTTGACTACTTGTCAAAATGGGTTGAGGCAAAAGCCTTACCCACAAATGATGCCCGAGTAGTTGTGAAATTTTTAAAAGCTCTCTTTGCCCGATTTGGAACTCCACGTGCTATTATTAGTGATCGTGGTACGCACTTCTGTAATGACAAGTTTGACAAAGTCATGCAAAAATACGGTGTGACTCACCGTCTTTCCACTGCGTACCACCCTCAAACAAGTGGACAAGTCGAAGTGTCCAATCGGGGCATTAAAAGAATATTGGAGAGAACTGTAGGTGAAAATCGTGCATCGTGGTCGGACAAATTAGATGATGCACTTTGGGCTTTCCGTACGGCTTACAAAACACCCATTGGGTGTACGCCTTATAAACTTGTGTACGGGAAAGCGTGCCATCTTCCGATCGAGCTTGAACACAAAGCCTATTGGGCTCTCAAGCATGCCAATTTCGACCTCAAAACGACGGGTGATCATAGAAAAGTTCAATTAAATGAATTAAACGAACTGCGTGATCAGGCTTACGAGAACTCTTTGATCTATAAAGAAAAGACAAAGAAGATTCATGACTCAAAAATCAAAAACCGCGTTTTCAACGTTGGTGATCGAGTCCTTCTTTTCAATTCTAGACTCAAGATCTTCTCGGGAAAGCTCAAAACCCGATGGACTGGTCCATTCACTATCGCAAAAGTTTATCCTTATGGTACCGTCGAATTATCTCAAAATGACGGTCCAAATTTCAAAGTGAATGGACATCGGCTAAAGCACTACTTTGGAGAGGACGTACCATCCATGGTTGTCCCGGATCTCCAAACTTTCCCCAAGGACAATTGAATACGGGGATAGAGTCAAGCTAACGACTCGATGACCAAAAATTAGCAACAATACGGGTTTTCACCCGTATCTCTGATTCTTTCTATTTTCTACCACTAAGTGTGGGGGAATGGCCAACCCTCCGCTGTTTGAAAAAAATGTATATATGTATATAAGTAAAAAAAAAAAAAAAAAAAAAAAAAAAAAAAAAAAAAAAAAAAAGTTGTATATATAGAAATAAAGTGAAATTGGTATTTCCGCAGTTAGATTCGAATCTTGGCTTTTTTACGTTCCTAGTTTCGGCATAATAGCCGGGACTTGGAATATTGAGGACAATATTCATTTCTAAGTGTGGGGGGGAAATTCTATTGAATTTTAGCAAAATATCCTTCAAGTACCCCCCGTTTTGGCCAAAAATTTTCAAAAATTTTTTCACTTTATTTCAAAATTTTTAGGGTAATCAGTCCGCCTCGTCTAAGCGACAGAAGGGATTGGCTAATCCAGGAGCAAACGGCTCTTGGTAAAGATAAATCAAATCCGTTGACGGCTGGCAATTTGCCCAAAATTGTGTGGGTCATCAACTCCCCGAAAACAAATGAGTTGGCTAGCCCGCAAGATTATGGCTTGTGGTAAAGGCCGTGGAAAATCCATAATTGGTAATCAGCTCACCAAGATGTCGACTAGGTCCATCAAGAGTTGGCTAGTCCAGGAGCAAACGGCTCTTGGTAAAGACTTATCAAATCCGTTGGAAGCTGGTGGTTTGCTCAAAATCACACGGTTATCAGGTGTGCCACAGTTCTTACACCTGGCTACTCCAGAAGTGATGGCTTTTGGTAAAGAGTTTAAAATCCATCAAGTTTTCTAAAAAGATTGCTAGGGACTAGCAATAGTTCAGTGTGGGGGATTGATGAGTGCTCAAACACTCATCGTTTTCAATATATTTAAACTGCCAAAACGCACAAAAACAATCAAAAAGATATCAAAATACTTAAATTATCCCAGGGATTGTGTTTTATGTGTTTTGAAAGCAAAATGTGCAAAAACAAAGAAAAAACGTACAAAGTTTGCAGTATTGGCAGTTTCAGTCCCCCAAGTTTCAAAACTTGTCACTTTTAGTCCCTATGCATTTATTTTTAAGGAAAAGTCAACCCAAGGTCTTAAAAGTCAAATAAAGTCAAAATTTCATAATTGGGTTGCAAGATTTCATAAATTACACAATTAGTCCCTGAAAATCCAAAGTTGGCAAAATTAGTCCCTGGGATGTTTTGAAATTTTGAAAAAGTGGGAAAACACAAAATTGGTCCTTGAATTATTGGCATGTGAAAAAAAAATGACACTTATGAGAACTTTGGGAGTTTGGCATTTTCAGTCCTTAGGTTTTGATAAATTTGCAAAATGGTCCTTGTGTTAACTTCATACCAACCGGACCCTTTTTGCTAAACCCAAAATAAACCAAACCCACCCATGCAATCCTGATCCAGTCCACCCACATCCCCAAGCCCACCAGTAAGCCCAACCCCCTTTAACCGTTTTAAATAAATACGCGTTGACCCGCGTTGACCGTCATCTCCCCCAACCAAGCTGCGCAAAACCAGGGAGAATCTCATCCCCCCCCCTCGCCTTTTTCACCAACTTTCACCCCCACCATTAATGCCCACACCTAACATCTCCACCACCATAAATGATCCACCAGACCCTCACCAGAACCACTAAAATTTGCCCCGACACGTTTTGGCGCCAATTCTGCAATCAAGGGTGTAGATGCATCAAAAGCTAATCCAACGATGGGGATTTGGTCAGAGGTCAAAGACAAAGCATGTGGGACTTTTAAATTTCAAAAAGAAGCTGTGTGGAAGAGATGGGATTTTATTTTTAGGTCGTATATATAGATAAGCTCTTAGAAGCTAATGGTGTGTAGTTTTTTTAGTTAAAATTGTATTTTCAGTTTATTTCCTATGTAATGTAACTTTTCTTTTAATGCAATATCAGTTTGAAGTTAAAATTCCAAGTTCAATATTTCAAGTACTACTTTAAGCTTTCAAGTTTTAATTAAGTTAAGTTGTTTGTAATCTAAGTACTCAAAAGCTCTTGTATGCTCTAAAATAAGACAACTCAAGTTTCATAAGCTTATTTAAACATCTACAACTCAGTTTTCAATAAAAATCAAGAAAATAAGGAAAATAAAAATAAAAAATAAAAAAAAGTGTGATTATTGGTCTGAAAAGCATGGAGCACAGCATATTCTGGAAGGCTGTGGGTTAGGAACCTCAGGGGAGGGCATAGGGTGGTTTGGATTGGTCCTTGGTGTTCACTAATTAGCTTGGAAGGCTTTGTAAGCTACTCACTTTTTCATTTTTACTCTTAAAGTAGTTTAGGTTGTTAAATTAAGTGCATTACAGTTATTTAATAGATTGTTGACTAATTGTAATCATTGGTTTGTGTTGATCATTTGTTTGAGTGCTAATCTTTCTTATAACTGTTTGTAAGAGGGTGTTTGGTTCTAGTTTGTTTAGGGAGTTGTGATTGTTCAACTTGGTATCTACCTGTTTGCAACTGATTGTTGGGTGTAATATAGCTCAGGGAAACAAGTCTTTTGGTCCAAAACACTTAAAAAGTCAAAATCACAAACTTATAATCACCACAGTTCACTGTGGTGATTTTTGAATCCAAAATCTCACAAATCTTGTTCACAAGTTGGAACTCTAGTCTAAATCAGTTTACATTTAACCTACAAACATGATTTGAGTCAGTTAAATCAATCACAAGTTCATTAAAGTCAAACTAGCTCAAAACTCTTCAAAGTCAAAATTCTGCTCAGTCATTTTGAGTAATATTGGGAAGGTTGTAACTTGTTTGATTTTAGCCATTAGAAGCTGAAAATTGTTGTGCTTGTTCTCTACCACCTTGTAGATTTTTGTGATTTTTTCCAGGTTTTATTGAATTTGTTTGGTTGATCAAATCAGGTCTCAAAGTGACCTGCAGGGCAACTTATTTGCCCTGCTCTCAGTTACCTCAGCAACCCACCCACTTCATTGGTGGTTTGTGACTGACCCAGTGGGTCCCACAGCCTTGGCCTTGCATCTCTCAACCCCCCTCCTACCCAGGAAGTAGGATTGACCTTTTGTTTGACCCCTATCACTGTGGACCCTACCTAATTTGGCCTATTAAGTTTGTCCCTCAGACTGCTCAGTCAACAAATAAGCCAAGTGCTTATTTGTTAATATTGGCTTATTGAGAGTGCTTTTTAGCTTAAGTTTTTCTTTATTGTGTTCCTTGAACTCAGAGAGACCAAAAATCATCATTGTGGACCCCCAAAATTCCATTTTGAGCTTATTAACCATCACAGTCAACAAAAGTCAACTGTGAGGTGAATAAGCACTCCAAGTGCTTATTTCCAGGGGTGTAAAAAAGTTGTCTTAATTAAAAGTGCTCATTTTTATCTTATTATTAGTTTGGAAAAAAGAAAAAACCAAAAAACCAACTTTTAAGAATAGTGATAGCTTCTATTTAATAGGATTTATCTATTTATTTTTTCTTTTTTTATTTAATTTCTAAATAATATATCACTTTTATATTTTTAGAAATTATAATTTAGGTTAAAGTAATTTTACAAATTTTTCCAGATTTTTATTTTGTCTTTTAGTGGTATTACTAATTAATTTTAATTTAAGTTAGTTTTAATTAATATTAATCAATTAAATAGCATTATTAGTTTTTAAATAATATAACCAAGTTTTTATAATTTTTATAGCTTTTATTTTAGTTAAAATAATTTTATAAATTTTTCTAGAATTTTTACTGTTCATTTAATAGTATTTATAATTTAAATAGTTTAATTAGATATTAATTAATAAATAGAGTAATAATTACTTAATTAGCTTAAAAATACTTAGAATTAACTTTTTATAATTTTTTAGGATTCCCATGATGGTTAATTAGATTTATAAAATTTTTCTTAATTTTCTAAACCTTTTTAGTATTTCTAATAATTTTAATTAATTAAATTAGTATTAAATAGATAATTAGTAACATAATTAATATTAAATAATTAATTAGTATAAAAATACTTTTTATTTTTCTTAAAATCTTCTTTAATTTATAGGGTTGTAAAAATATCAAATTTACACTTTTACCCCTCTCAGTTCTTCAGTTGTACTTTTTGTACGATTCATCAGTATACGTTTTTAATTTAAACGTATAATTTTTGGTTTAAGCTCAAATCCTTTTAATCCAAATTCCAGTAATCACTCACGTAGCTTTCCTAAGCTATATTTGTTTATAAAATACAAATAACTTTGATCATAACCCTTTCCTGTGAATAAATACCCGATCCCTAATACGCTAAAGTCACATTTCACACTTCAACGGGATTTTACGACCCGGTGATACATTATATTACCCGGAGCATTGACCTAGGCTATTTGACTTTGTTGACCATTATCTGGTCAATATAAGTTAGGTGGTTTAGCATCAATCAGTCACAAACTCACTTATTGGTCCATTATCATGCTATGTATCATGCCAAACATTAGTTTTCTTACCATCACCAATTTCATGCCAGACATTCTTCCTTATTTTACTTCTAAGATTCAAAATGACCTTCCAAGTACCACTGTCATAGTTTTCCTCACTAACCTTCCAAATACTTTTTCCTTTCAATTTAACCAAATTCACCCATTTTACCCATAAGCTATCTTTCTGAGTAATGAGATTCCACATGTGTTTACTTAACAAAGCCTCATTCCATGGACCAAGTTTCTTCAATCCCAAACCACCTTGACTTTTAGGAGTACAAATCACCTTCCAAGCCACTTTTGCAGCACCTTTTTTCAAACTTCCTTGACTCCACAAGAATCCTTTAAGAACTTTTTCAATATCATTCACAGTTGTTTTAGGAAATAAGAATACTGAGGCCCAATATACATGCATTGAGGCCAACATAGCAGCAACAAGTTTGGGCCTCCCTGCATATGACAAGGCTTTGTTTTTCCAATCACTAACCCTTGCTTTAACTTTGTCCACCAGTTGAGTACATTTAGAGACACCAATGTTTTTAGTGATTAGGGGAACACCTAGGTACTTCATGGGTAATTCACCAACTGCAAATGGTAAAATCTCCAAAATCTTTTGTTTTCCACTAGCCTTCACACCTCTAAAGAACATTGTACTCTTATTCAGGTTAGGGATCAGACCAGACACACCACCAAACTCCATAAGCCCATCTTTTAAAACTTCCACAGATCTATAATCACCATTACATAACATTAACAGGTCATCAACAAAACAGAGTTGAGTCAACTACAGCTCCTTACATCCCCAACGAAATTTAAAATGCTGACTATTATTAACTTTCCTCTGAACAATTAAAGTTAGCACTTCCAGTGAACAAGTAAGGGGACATAAGATCACCTTGCCTTAATCCTCTCCCATTTTTAAAATACCAATGCCTTTCCCCATTAATGTAAATAGAAAATGAAGCTCCAGTTACACATGTCATAACACATCCAATCATTTTAGAATGAAATCCAAAATGAATCGGGATCTGTTTTAGGAATCCCCAATTAACTGTATCATAAGCTTGTGCAATATCTATTTTAAGTGCACATCTTTTTGGCCCATTCTTTCTGTTATAACCCTTGAGTAACTCCTGAGTTATTAGTAAATTGTCTTGTATCATTCTTCCTGGGACAAAAGCACTTTGATTTATACTCACCAGTTTATCCAAACTTTGCTTGATTCTATTTGTGATAATTTTACTTATGCACTTGTACACAATATTGAAACAAGCAATTGGCCTATAATCAGAGACTTTGTTAGGCTGTTAGATTTTAGGGACCAGAGTAGTGAGGGTTGAATTCACTTCTCCTAACAGCTTACTTGAATGAAAAAACTCTTTGACAGCTTCACACACATCATTTCAGACTACATCCCAACTCTTCTTAAAAAACAATGTTGTATACCCACTGGTCCAGGAGCTTTACTATCATCCATACTAAAAAAACATATTTAATCTCTTTACTTGTGACTTTTCTAACCATGTCTTCAGCATCCATCTGTGTAAGCTTACTGACAAAAAGCTCTTCTGCATTATCAATACTGGCTGTATCACCATTATTTCCCAAGAATCTTTCAAAATGACTAACAAACTACCCTGCAACACTATCTCCTTCAAACCAATTGCCCTGCTAATCACAAACTTTTCTGATTCTATTATAATACTTCCTGATTTTAATTACATTGTGAAAGAACTTAATGTTTTTATCCCCTCCCTCGTCCATTGCACCTTAGCTTGTTGGGCTAACAGTTTTTCCTCATCTATAGCTGCTTCATTATACTCATGTAAGGCCTTAGAGAGTCTTTCTTTAGCCTCTTTATTTGTAGAATCAGCTTCAACAACAGTCTGAGCTTCTTTTAACTCCTCCTTTAACCTTTTCACATTAGCAAATAAACTACCATTTTTCCATGCTATCTTGTTCAGATGCTTTTTCATATTCTTCAGCTTTTTTACCAACTTATACATTTTATAACCTTCAACATTACAATCCCACTCTTAACCACTTCCACAAATTCCTTTTTATCGGCAATGTAGTTAGGAAATCTAAAGGACTTTTGATTCTTAACAAGAGTTTTAGGTATACTTAACATAGCAGGACTATGATCAGAGGTAAAGAATGGATGGAATTTCACCACAGCATCTGCATATAATCCAATGAATTCCATATTAGCCATTACTCTATCTAATTTTTTCAATATACTTGTTTCAGGTTTTGAAGGGGACTTGATCCAGGCGTAAAATAACCCAACTCTATTCACATCCTCAACTTCAATGTCATTAACACATTCTATCAGATCTTGCATATCACCAGTTATTCTAGATCCTCCAGCATAGTGCTCCTCAACTTTGAGAGTGACATTAAAATACCCCAATAAAATCCAAGGGAAATTCATAATAATACTCTTATGACCTCTCAAATCATTCCATAAACTTCTCCTTTCTAAACCTGTGTTAGCAACATATACAAAACTACAAAACATTTTTTGTTTAGATTGGATAACCTCAATTGCAAGTAACATGACTTGTTTAGTCATATGCACCACCATAATATCAACCTTATTTCTATCCCACCCAACTAAAATTCTACATCCTGCAATACTACAAGAGCTATTAGAAACCCAGTCCCATCTCTAAATGCAAAAGCAGCTATCTTCCTCATAGAAGCATGCTTAATATGAGTTTCTACAATTCGACATATACTGATTTTTTGTTCTCTAACAAAATTCCATACATCTTTTTGTTTTTTAGTTTATTCATACTCCTAATATTCCAAACTGCTATATTAAGATCTATCATTAAAAAACTTAATATAAAAATGCAGCCTACTGTCAATGTTGAACAGTAGTATCCAAACCTGAAACTTCATCTGCACTTAAGTCTTTCGCAATCCCTGAAGTTCCTTCTAATACATCCTCTATATTTTCACTCAACTCCTCTGCTTCCTTAATCCTATGAATCTCCTCCTGTTCCTTGAAGTATTTCAACATGTCTGGTGTCCAATTTGTGATTTCAATTGCATTAGGTACAACTTCTTATTAAGGAAGTCATCCACAATCATTCTTCCTTTTAATATCTCCATCTCAGTGCTCTCATCTTCAACTTCTAACACACTATACTTATTCACAGTTTGAATCCCAACATCTTTTTTCTGATATTGAACATACTTTTTTTGTCCCACAACATTCTTATTTTCCACTTTCTTACCTTTTTCACCATTATTTTTAGCACCTATATTATTTCTCATTTCCTGAAACTGATTCCTCCCTTTATACCTTCTATTCATAGTACTGAAATTATTACTTTGTCCTACTTTTTCCTGCTCATTCTTCTTCTTTTCCTGCTCTTCTTTTTTTCTTGTTTCCTCAACAATCTCTTCCTCAGTCTTAGTTCTTTTTTTGCACCCTTTAAATCCATGTCCAAACACCTTACAATGCTCACATATTTATGGTTTCCATGCATACTCCACTTTAACACTCTTTGAACCTTTCACCACATTATTCTTATCTCTATATTGTATCACAATGTTCTCTCCAAACCCCTTTTTCACCTCAAATTCAACCAACACCTTAGCAAAATCAATTTTACCCTCACCAAACTGGCATCTCTTAGCTGTCATGCTATCCATAATCAATGGTTTTCCCAAACTGCTAGCCAAAGCACTAATTCCCTCATTGCTCCAAGCTTCTAAAGGCACATTCACTAGATTAACCCATAGTGGTACAGTAGTCTGTTCAATCAATTCCATGCCCATAGTTGGATCCCATTTACTGATCACCAAAGGTTTATTATTAACAAGCCATGGCCCTGCTTCTAAAACCTTATTAATTCCTTCTTCATTTTTAAACTTGAACAAACACATTCCCTCAATATTCATGTCTATATCCTCAATTCTCCATCTACTACACATTCTCCTTATATTGTTCCTAAGCTCATGAATATTCATTTTATAGCCAATAAAATGCCCACAGACAGTCAATTTCCATTGGCTACTCCCCTTTTGCACCAAATCCTCATCAAAAATCACTATTTCACTACCTTCATAACTTATTTCAGTTGGAACAAAGCTCAATCTAGTATTCAGAGTTCTTACATCTTTTGTAACCATTCTAGCATAAGTATTCCTCTGTATCTTATTGGGACTAGTATTATTACCAGTATTACCACAACTCACACTATTGCTTTCCCTATTATTCACCTCATTACTCTTCTCACTACTATCCTTATCAACAACATGCACAACATTTTCACCTTCTCCAACAGGTACTTCACCATTCTTATGCAACACAGTTACATCAAAATCCTGCTTACTAGCATCACCAGTATTCCTATTTACATTTGTATTAACATCCTTATCACTACTCTCACCAGTACCCTTATCACCTTCACTTATAACATTCTTAACTACTCCAACCCCATTTTCCCATTACCTATTTTTCCTATACCTGAATCAGACTTTATTCCCTTATCCCCAGTTCCTGTACCCATCACATCTTTTTTCTGACTAACTGCACTATCAACATGATCATTAAACCGCACCGGCGGCTTAATTTGCCTTTTGGATGATCGTGTTTTATTCGCCATCAAAATTGAATAAAAAACATGTACAAAATCAAAAAATAGTATCAAAACTACACTAATTGATGATCTCTGCACTATTGAATTGATTACTCTAAATGAATTTGATCTAACTTGAAAAAATATTTTTGGTGCCAAAATCAATCAAATTGGGGATTTCTCAAAAACCTAATAAAAATTTAATCAACACACATCACTATGATCGCAACGAATAGACGAAGCGAATGATCCATTAATTATTTCTTTAATAAAAACGTTTAGTAACATGGTTGTAGTTGTAATTATAATATGTAAAATGTCATATAAGAACATTTATTTACAAAAATATAATACTCTTTAAATAAATAAAGTTTTTTTTACATACTTTATATTACAGTAATTCCATGATACAATTCATATTGATGTTGTTAGGACGTAGTAAATACCGTGTTTTGTAGTTATGCAACGAAAATGCAACCAAGATAGAGATAAAATTGCTAAATTATACAAGAACTTCACTGATGACAACATACTAAGCAAAAAAAAAATATATATATATATATTTTAATTCTAAGAAGAGAGACGTTGAAACCATATAAACTTAATGATTTAAGAGAAGATAAATATATAAAAGTGTTATTTCAGTAACTGTATATCGTTAACTTTAGTAAAAGGAGCATTTAAAAAAAGAAAAACAAAAGGTTTAACTCAAATTCCTTGTTGGCTTATTGCCAAATAACCTTTGGGGCCTAAATGCTAAACTTTTCGAAACGCCACATCACTTTACGCCAAACACACCTTACGAAACTAAAAAGTAAGGATGAGCATGGGTCTGGAACTGGTGGAATCGAGAATCGAATTTTGTGAAAATTAGGAACCGAGAACCGAACCGAATATAGTTTTTGGTTCTGGTTCTTTGGGTCTACCCGGATTGGAACCGCATTTCTAAAGAAAAAAAAAAAAAAAAAAAAAAAAAACCTAATGCACTAATGAATTAAGCAAATAAAAAACACAAAAAAAATTTAAACTTTTTAAGAACTTGCAATCATTTGCGTTTAAACCAATAACAATTAACGACTAAAGTATAAACTCTAATAAATAATTATTCTATAGTTTCACTTGTTCATATTTTAAACAAAACAATAATGCATAGCAATCTTGAAAACAAATTAAAATAACTTAAAACTTTATCCAACAAACTAACTAAGACCATTTATAGTTTTACAGTTTGTTTATCTTTGTCTCTTCCGGTTAGTTTATCTAATTTTTCTTTTATATCATTGGCAATCTCATCGTCTTTAATAAGATCTTCAACATCATCCAAATTAATTTGCGTTTTCGACTTTCTCATCTAATCTTGGATGCAAATCAAAGCTTCCACAATTGGCGTCGACAAGCGAGTTATATAAGAGTCTAATACACGTCTACCCATACTAAACACCGCTTTGGATGCCACGACTGATGCAAATCAAAGCTTCCACAATTGGCATCGACATGCGAGTTCTATAAGGGTCTAATACATGTCTATCCATACTAAACACCGCTTTGGATGCCACGACTGATGATTGATGTTTATGTGAATTTTGAATGTTGAATAATCTTAGAATGTTATTAGGTTTAGATTAATTATTGATTTGTGGATGTTTCAATAAATTAAAGATTAGGGTTTAGAGTATTTGACTTGATTTTTTTGGCTAGTAGATTTTTTTATGGCATTAGTACGTATGATTCGAGACTTTGAGTATGAGAAGTAAAAAAAAGTTACATGTTTCTATATATTATTGGGTCATTGGTTCTGGAACCAAGAACCGATAGAATCGGTCCGGCCCAAGAACTGAAAAATCTAAAAATAAAAAACTGGAACTTTCGGTTCTGATTCCATTTCGGTTCTTCTTGATTTCGGTCCGGTTCTTTGATTCTTTTGCTCATCCATACTAAAAAAGGTATTTCCTTTTTTTTTTCTTTACATAATTTTGTTCAGATCAAAACGAAAGGTATCCTATATCAACACATCTTTAAAATAAAAATAATAATGTAAGGACCACATTATTGTATTTGCATGTACCAAATTTCTAATAGGTCCGATTTGTGTGCAAGTTTAATAGTGATACGGGACCATTACCATAATTTTAGGCCAATGGCAGTAGTTTTTTTTATGAAGACAACTGTATTTGTGCTAAAAGAGGAAAGTACAGTAATCGATTTGGGATCATTTAGATTTTTTTTTCCATCTAAGTACGAGTCAAAAACACGATACTAGGTTGGTCATGTTTTATCTTTCAAAAAAAAGGTTGGTCATGTTTGGGCGTTTGTCATCAAGCATGTTGGAGCGTTTTAAAGCAACTAATGTCAGCAACTAACGTATTAAATGCAGAGTTTGTTTGTCAACAAACAATTAGCATTGCAATCTTGTGTAACTGTCCAAACGTTTTCTGATGAAGCATTAGACTTTTGTTGCTAACGTCATGCTTATTAAATTACATATATACTCAAATTTCATTTTTATTTTAATGTGTATATGTCTTTTACATCATTTTACACAATATAATTAGAACTACAGTTACATGATCAAATGTTTTTCTTAAGCAAATAGCTATTGCTTACTGCTTATTGCTACTGCAAATTATTGTTGCTGTTACGTTTCTGCTATATTTCGCCAAACATACCCTGAATGGTCAACTAATTTGATAATAATAGATATCATCATGTTGTAGACTTTCTAAAAGAGTTAAAACAATTTTATTTTTAGTCACTAATGAATAGTGACTACTAAGCGAATAAATTCTAATGGCTCTTACTCTAACAAAATCCGATATATATTTTGAATTTCAAGTTTATTTTTAAAATTCATTAAGAAAATATTAATGTTATTTGTCTTATTACAATTAAAATTACAGATTTTTCTGAGTATAATTATAAAACTTATTACTGCGTAGTAGTTTGGTACTACTTTGACATGAGAGTGCTTAACTGAAAACTTATCGTGAGATATTGAGATTTACCTGCAATTGGCCTCATAACGCGCTGTGTCATTGTGAGGCAAATATTATTTTATAAACCCAACATGTCTTTTGGTCATAGACTACGTGAGATTTGCCTATTGTGTCACATTACGAATATGCAAGAAAGTGAAAGGTCATTAAGCCAATTGGTGTCAAACCTCTGTATGATCTGCATCAATAATATTTGAGAGCAAAGTCCCATATAGCTAGTGTACTCGGTAATCGATTGTTTTTACGAATCTTTTAATGGTAAGAGCATGCGCAACCCTAACGCAAGCCAGACGTTAAGGGTGCTTTAACCTGCGTTAATGGGGCGTTGCCATTGCATGTTACGGCGTTAAAGGTGCGTTAACACGGGAAGTTAATCCCTTAACTCAGCGTTAAGGGTGTGTTGTGTAAAAAATAAAAATAAAAAATTGACACTTTTGGCCCCTCTAAAGTTTTTAATATTTAAGTTAAAGCCGTGTTATGATTGCGGGTGTTTTTTTGTGAGTTAAGGTGAAAATGTTAAAGCTGATGTGTCGCTGAGGTGGCACCGTGTTAAAATTTAACCTAAGTTATTGGTGCGAGCGCTCGGATAGATCTTTTCAATCTTGTTATGCTACTTGTACAAAATTATTATTATCAGAACTATTTTAATACATTGCTGCATTACAAAGCAATAACTGGCGGTTTATTTCAACTTTGTGTAGAAAAACAGTCGCATTATTTCAGCTTAATAATAAATTCAAGTAAATGCTATAAACAAGAAACGTTGACAATAACAACCAAACCCAATACTGCCATTTGACAATACTAAAGTTTTTTTGTTAATTGATACGTAATAAAAGAAGATGCAACATTAATGAGTATTAAATATAGAAATAAAGATTAAAAGGTAAAATGTTTCTACATTGTCCCTTTTTTTTTCTTTTCTTTTTTCTTGAATCAAACTATCCTAATAAACCTGAGTTATGAGACTTAAACCCAACCAACAATAGCGTAGACGGATCTACAACCTCGAGTGGAATTACATTTTTGAGATAAAAAAATCTTGAATCCGTCCCTGCTTAACTACTAGCGTCCGCACCACGGGCAATATCCTCTGTTACGGACGCTAGTTTTTGCAAATTTAACTTAACAACGGTGTCAGCAAAAAACCGCGTATCTTCTTCAGTATTCCCTTCGGGCACATCTACTACATACGATTCCAAAACAATACTCTTTCCAGGGACAATCTCATGCACAGTTGTCACAGCTCGATAGTTTCGCAACCTATGTTCACCACCAATAATAGTAAACCCCATCACATGTTTCTTATCATCTAGCAAATCTAGTCTTTCCGTACTAGTGTCTGCAGGCAACCCTGATATCACAATGACATCACGTGTGCATCCTGCTTGTGTGAGTTGTGTCCCTTCTTTTACGCTACAGCTTTTAATAAAGTGTTTGTATATTTGTGGCTTGTCGAATTGTCTGATCACTGACCAGACAACTTCGATAGGCGCGTTTATATGTTGGGCTAAAAGTGAGGAACATTGATTCGATGTAACATTGTACGTGTGGAATTCGGCCGCTTGAGATTTTAATTGGCCGAACTCCTCGTTAGTTAACCCGGGTGGCGGGTTCAGGTGGTGGGAAGATTTAGTGGTCGGTAAATCTTCTAGGGACGGCAACGAGTTGTCGTACTTCTCCATGTATTATGGATCTAGAAAGAGAGAGGGGGATTAGATTCCAAGTTAACAGAAATATACGTAAACAAAAGTATCATATGTCGTTATATATCTAAAGCTGGAAACGTGAAATATGATTCGTTTTTTAATATATGAATATGGGGTCAAGATAAATGTGACGTGAAGCACGGGTTGGAAGAATTCGTCCCTTGCTTTTAAAGAAGGGTCATCTCAATAAGTTAATATTCTCTTCATTTTTTGGCGTCCATATTCTATTTTTAAGTTTAGATTCCATAGGTTATGCTTGGCGAAATGGGCTGGAGCTGAAGCTGGGGCTAGAGCTATAGCTTATATTATAAGTTGAAATTAAAATTTGTATTTTTATAAACTTGTTTGGCAAATCGGCTAAGGCTGGGGCTTATTATTGCAAAATTATTAAAAATGACATAATTAAATGAGTTTTTGTATATGTTAGATATTTTTGTAAGTAAATAAGTAATTTAGTCTTCAAAAGTTCCGGGCTTAAGTTTTTAGCCTCTTTTATGAGGCGAAAGTTTTTAGCCAGATTATTTTATAAGCCCTTCCAAAAGCCTCATGACAAACGAGATTTATTTAATTAGCCGGCTTATTTTAAAAGCCCAAGCCCCCATAAGCACCATAAAAACCCTCCCCAAATATAGCCTTAATCTTTTAACATTACAAAACCAACTATGCTAGCTCAGTTGGTCACTAAGGGTGACTGAGAGATTGTTATAACATACGAGAGGTCTCAGGTTCGAGTCTCTCCGTGAGGGTTTTTGTAACACCCCGAAAATTTGATAAGCAGAGGAAGTCTAATCCGGGTCATTACAGTTTAGTACACAGTCATACTCATAGAAAACAATTTAAAAGATAGTCAATATCATTCCATGAAAACTCAAGTAGTCAGAGTTACAAACATTTTCCAAATGTTAATTGTTTCGCAAAAGAAGTGATGAGTTTGAAAAGAATGATATAATTATTGAAATAAAAAGGGAGGTCCTGTGTGCCCTTTTGCCAGCTCCGTGCCACCATGCCTGCTAGTTTCCTGAGATAAACATGCTTAAAAAGTCAACACAACGGTTGAGTGAATCCATAGTAGTTTAAATAGTAATAATGTGAACACAAGTCAAGTATTTGAAATAAACAAGCCAAGATAGACCGGTCTTGACTAAACTGGTGTCATATTGCTCCTAAGCCTCACGAAACGCAAGCCTTAACATCGTATCGAAATATCATGAAGATAAAAATTACCTACACCACGAGGGGTGTAGATAACAACGGGGCCTTCGGTGACAGAAATGTGCAAAATTTTCATGGTACCTCGAATATAGCACACCTCCTGCCAAATAATTACTTTGACAGAGATGGGCTGCCGTTCCAATAGATCTATTAGCTATATTCGCGCTCACTCGCAAGTGATTAAGGTTCGTGATATGAGGGACTTGTTGCACAGGTGTTAACTTAGGCAATATCAGGTAGTAATAGCATACAGAAAATACTTGTGTTCGATATATAGCATGTATCTCCCCACGGGGTTTAGAAATAATTAAAAATGTGGACCATGAACTCACCTGACAGGTGTGTAAATCACAACGGTGCTCAAAGAAACGGTGTACTGCTACGACTAGCAATGAAATTCCTCCGACTTGCGACCTATATATATATTACCATCGGTGCTTTAGATTCGATTCGTAAATGACATGTGATATGTCTCGAGTACGGTGATATCCATTCGGGTGTCTTAACATATTCCAAAATAACTTTACATAGTTATTTATAACGTTGATACGAACCGGTGATCAATAAGTGTTAATTTAATTGTGATAATAATAACGTTAATAAGAATATTTGTTTTAAATATTTTTAGTAGTAAAGTATATTTATTTAAAGTCACAATATATATATATATATATATATATATATATATATATATATATATATATATATATATATATATATATATATATATATATATATATATAACAGGAGGCATTTGAAGAAAATGTCACCTCATTGCCCAGTCAATGCCCAGTAATTCATTATCAGTCATGTCATCACATTTAGGCCATGTCAGCAATTTTATATTTTTTGTGTCCATGTCAACATTATTTAACGAGCTGTTTAATTTTTATCAAAAAAACATTATTATGGATTCGAAATCAGGACCTCCAACTGTTATATTTCATGTTTACCAGTGAACCACCCAAGTTTTTTGGTTAAGATTGTTTAGCCAAAGATTATAAAGGGACTATGCGGTGGATAATTTTTTATAGAGCCGTAATATTAGCATGGATAAATGAATTGGATATATTTTTTATGCTACCCTAATATTAGCACGTAAAAAAACTGTAGTCATTCATAATATATTTTTTCTGAAAAACCCTAATATCCTTTTTCACTCTTCTTATGATCTCGATAACGCCATATGAGCCTTCATATGGAAACTTTTTATACAGGGAGTGCATGATACAACAATGGTAGGAACGACAGCGCACAACAACAGGTAATACATGTTCTTCGATTTCAATGATGTTTGTGTTTAATATTGTTTAGGTAATACATGTCCATGTAGCGCCTTTTCGTGATCGATCACATTTAATTTACATAATTCTCACTAGGTGTTAATACATAATATAACAGATGATGGGGTGGATTATTTTTTAGGAGAGGTGATCATGCAAATCTCATTTAAATTTGTTAATACTTCTTTTGTTGTAATAAACCAAATTCATTCATATTGAATTTGTTCATCGTGTTCGAGGCTATATTCTCTTATTTGCAGAGTCTGATGTGGAGCTCAATATATCGACCGGTGTACGCAGCTCTTGAAATTTGTGAATTGTAATATTAGCTAAAATATCAGAGCTTTCTCACATGAGTTTGGTAACTCATAATCTGTTATTGTTAACAGGTGTCAAATAATGGGTGGGCTGAAAGTGAATGCGAAGGGATTTGAGCTGATCATTAACGTTTGCAAAACACTATTTACCTCCTTGATCATAATGTACGTAACCCCACAGTTCGTAAAATCTAGGGAAAATATGTGCCATTTTTTTTATTTGACAGCATAATTTTTGTATAATTTTACTTTGGTTATTTAAAGTTTACCATCTACCTTTTAAATTTCTCTTAATAAGTGAAAGGCCTGCAATGAGCGAATTGAAAGAGAATCACTCATGGTTTTCCTGAAATATTAATGACAGAGAATCATAATCAGATGCTTATAACCAGTGCTGAAGTCGGAACTTGGAGGTCCGAAGCAGGAATTGCAGCACGCGAGGAATTAGTGTAAACAGCTCTAAAGTCAACTTTCTGATTTTTAACCTGCCTTTCATAGTCGTTTTAAGCTTAGCTTACATGACAGTTAATTAAATTTCCGTTTCTTGGGATGTTGGGACTTAGTATTATGTACCAATATACTTCGCCAAGTAGTTATAAGTAATCATACCCGTCTGACCAATTGTATCTTTCTATGATTATAGCGGGAAATACAACACCCGCTTTTTATGACTGTTTGACGCATTATTTTGGTATATGAATTTAGTGTTTGTTATAGGGCTTATGATCAGGCTGTCATTATATTCCGCGGACCCAATTCACAGATTACTTTCAACATAAATGATTATGATGAAGGTCTTAAGCAGTTTGTTCGTTGCCCAAGGTCAGGGTTCTCTAGGGGAAGCTCAAACTTTAAGGGGGTTACACTGAAAAATGCGGTCAACGGGAAGCTCGAATAGGCCAGTTTCTTGAAAAAAGGTGACCATTATTTAAACTAAATTAAACTTACATTAATTGGCACATTAGGATCAATGCCTTTTTTTGTGTGCAGACACATTAGAGTCATTTGAACCCCTTATTAATCATTTGGGTCGCATCCATTTGGGTTTCTGATAGAATTGCAGGTATGCATAAACTACTAATTTGATTTAGGTTCCATGTGATAACTTACAAGCGTAACAAACGTGATATAGAAAAGGGTTGATAGCCATGACAGCAATCTACAAGGTATCCTTTTGAGAAAACATTTTAGTTATTTCGAATTGTTTATTGTAAACGACCTCTGCAAACCGTAAGAGTCATGTCTTAATTGTCACCTCATGTAAACCTCTTAACTGATAAATGTTTTGGCCTACAAAAGAACATATTTGGAGATAGACGATAGCTGATTTATGGTGAATATTTTACTGGAGTTTTTCTTTCTGTAGACATCTAAACCTATACTATCTGAAGAAGGGAAAAAGCTACAGCTAGGTCTCATTGATATATGCTATTGTCCCTCCTCAAGAGTTACTAAAAGTGTAAAGGCAATGGGCATTAGATATTGCCGAAAAGCGTAGACCATGGGTCCGGTCCCTTCACAGCATCGACAAGATTGGCTCTCTATCAGAAACACTATAAGTTAAAAACTTTACCAAACATTACAATTACTTGCTATATTATGTTTTTAAAGTTTACACATTCCAGTTAGCAACAAGGTTGGTTCCCCCACACATTCTTGCAATTCTGTTTTTATCAGTATATCTACATCCTGGTGCTGAGCCACTGTTAAAATCAGCTGTTTCATGTTTTGAAAAGTTAATAATAGCAAGAACGATGATAAAATCTAAGATGGTGATGAAGAAGAGCATCAACGAGTCAATAAAGGTGTGAGTTTACCTCTTAAATTACATCTAGAGCCCTTTCTATGTGTTTATGCTACATGGAATATGTCTTTTAAGTAAAACATTCGAGTATTTTGAATAAAGTTAACCATGCAGATGAGGTACATATTGAAGAAAAGGAAATAAGTGATGATGAAGATGAAGATGAAGATGTCAAGTTATGATTGATCTATGTTTGACGTGCATTTTATTCTATCATAGAGACACCTCCAACATCTGGAAAATGGCTTAGGGTAGGGTTTTTTCTTGGAGATAGAGCTGGTGTCGGCAAAGGACGCACAATTGCAGGGATAATCTAGGAGAATTGGCACCATGGGAAATGAAAAGCATTGTAAGCTCATCACTGCCTCTCAAGCTTATTTCAGTGTCTAAACTTACAAAATTATAGCAGGGGGATATTGTTTATCTTCTTTAGGTAATTGTTTTGCTTTCAAAGCTTGAAGGGGTTGCTGCCTTCGACACCTAACATTTTGGGTGCTTTGTTATCTCTTTTGCTAACCCGTATTATAGAGTTCAAGGCTTGCTCATGGTTTTCATTTCCTTGCAGTGTATGCTTTGAACAAACTCCTCTATTCCAAGCTTTATTCTAAGTCTGTTGGAATTAAAGAGGGTATCTTTTTCTCGACATATAGCAGCCTTATTGCATCTTCTGAGAAGGGTTGCTCTCGATTGCAGCAACTTGAGCAATGGTTTGGATCAGACTATGATGGGCAATTTGGGTAACGGGTCATTTTTGTATGGGTCGACACTGGCTGTGTTGGACAGATTTGAGGTTTTTTTTGTTTTTTTTGTTTTTTTTTTTGTTTTTGTTTTTTTATTTTTTTTATTTATTTTTTAATTATTCCCCCCCCCCCCAAATATGTAATTTTCGTAAGAGCCTGGTATGCCACTTATTGTTATAAAATCATCTTTGTTCAGTAGTATTTTTAGTTTGAAAAATATACTAATGATAATCAGATTTTTTTTATGCATTAAATATTCAGGTTATGCGACTTTGGCCCATTTAACCTTTTTTGTTTTAGCTATGTGAGCACCTATTTGATCCGTTAGAGATTAAATATAACCAGAATAGACCCGTTTATAAGTAAATGTGTCGAAATTTTGCCATTTTTAGCTGTCATGTGTTCATTAACATCTTCCTCTCAAACTTCAGTGATTGGCCTTTTGAACAAGACGGCTCCAAAGTTTTTGTTAGAGGAAATCCTTGCTCATATTCTCATTACTCACTGCTTAAAGGTCATACAAAACAGTTTGGTCCAACCAAAAAGATGCTATGGGACAACGGAAGGATGCCCACAACAAACAAGAACATCCTTTGCGTGCTCCATGATTTTATGAATCAGATTCTACTGGGAGGTTATAATGGTAAATGTTGTAATATCAAAGAAACTATCAGTTTAGTTATGGTTTTAGTATTTCTGTTTGGCACAGACTATAATCTGGGTCCAACCACTGTTATTTCAAATGAAACTAATACTTGCAAACGCAACATAATCCAAGGTTAGTTACAGTATTAGTATACTTCTAAACGTAACATAATCCAAGGTTAGTTACAGTATTACTACACTTTGGAGGGGAAGAGCAGAGTGGTCTGAAAAACAATTGTTGCTAATAATACCTTTTGGTGTAATGACTCCTATATTTGTGCTTATGTTTTTTTTATAAGAGGACTGGCGACAAGGAGTGTACTTATGCTTTTTGTTAATCTACAAACCGAGAGAAGTACAAAGGTAGCCGTATCCCATTCGGAGCAGCCACTGCAGTCACCACAAATCCATTGTCGGTTGTCAACACAAGACATCAGGTATAAGGATTCTTCTATTCATTTATTATTTTAATAGTTTTCGACACTTTTATCGAATGAGTTATTAAGCTATTATACTATTATCATATCTTAATAAAAAAATTCCATTGAACAGGTTGTAGCTCATGATGGCCGCCTTTGAAATAGAGTATCATGAAGGGTTAACTGTAAGTTCTCACATACCTCATTTTGGGGGGGTTTTCTTATTGATTATCTCTGAACTTCTGATGCATATCATGACTATACATGATTGTTGATCAGCACATTATTGTAAAAATAAGTGATACATTTACCTTAAGCGCATGATGTAGGCATTGATTCTGTTTTGATAAAGCATCTAATTACCAAGCTCGTGTGTTGATGTCTGTCATCACTTCTAAAGGTAGCTCGCAGCAATGTGCTTCTTAGTGTTCCATCCCTTCTCTTTAGAAGTGTACCTTAGGTTATTTTAGACACTATAAAGTCTAATTAACTCTTCTTAGATTGCAATCTGGACAAACATATCTTTAAGTAAACTATAAAATAAGAGCAAACTATCAGTTTCTTATTTCTTAAGCCACACTTTTAAGCATTAGGACATCAAATTATATGTGAGTCTACTGCTTGATGCATGATTGACGCTAACTTGGTATGCAGTTAAAGATACAATTGATGGCATATCTTAGTTGGTAATGTGGTATTGCAGAATATCTTTCATAATAAACTGAAGGATCGCTCTCAGTTAATACCATTAAAGTTACTCATAGAAAGTTACTGAGGATGTAATAAGAATGTAAACATATGGTCAAAGCTGATAGCAGACTTTAGGTTAACTGTACAACCTTAGGCCCAAGCACGTGAATATGATTAAATATGGATTACTAAAATTTAAAAATCCACCAAAGCACGTGAATATGATTAACTGTACAAGCTTAGGTCAAATGTGATACTCACAGAAACTAAACTATTCACACTTACATACGTCTACTACTGGAAATTTGTATATAAAAGTACTGTTATTTTATTTTCCCACAATGGGAATGTCGTAGAATTCACAAGATCAAATAGTAATATCAATCCCCTAATGGTCCACCTTAGATTGCTATCATACATTGTCATTAAAAACCAAAGAGCATCCTTTAATGCGTGAAGTAAGCTACTTTGGGATATGTTTGGACGGGTTAGGTTGGTTAAGAGTTACCATATATCTATTCCTAATGAAGTATTGTTTTGTAACCATAATTAACTCATTGAATACTTATTAGACAGTGGACAAAAAAGTTTTTGTGGATCAACCCCACCCGTTCAAATCCGACCCATAATAAAAAAAACTACTATGTCTTAGATTGTAAGAACTTTTACGTGTTACCCAACCTGCTCACTTGGGCACCTCAGTCACTTGCATTCTGTCACCACTCACAATGTATCATGAGAGGACATATTTACTTCTCTTGACTCTCAACTATTACTGAAAAAAATGACCTGATCGGTCGTCCAAATTTACTTCTCTTGATTCTCAACTATTATAATTAACACAAGTTTAGTAGTTGACCATTGAATTCTACATATTTCAAGTACTTACGCTACGTATAGGAGTCATAACAATGGCTTAGATTACTTCTCTATGAGAGATATATGCATATGTGCATACTTGCTACATCATTTTGGCAGTGTGATTATTTGAGGATTCATAGTTGCCAACTCTAGGGGTGTTTAGTATTTGCAAGTTCTTCATTGCCAAATTCTTGAGGAATATATTAAATAAACAGATTGTGGCCTATCCCAGTTTTGTGATTTGACCTTATAGTTGTGGTTTTGTGTTATAGGTAGTTTTGAACTTGGGATCTCTTCAGAACTTACTTGAGGGTCGTGTCAGCTGTTTGGGCTTTGACCACTAAATACATAATATAAAAAAGTACATAAAAACAATGATATCTATTATTCAAAAATAATAAAAACCACTAATAAGAAACAACTAACATCCAATTATGGTTTATTTTTTAAAAGTGCAAAACGAAAATAACAATGAAAATTTCAAAACATTTATTTTATGTATTTACTAAAGCACAAACAAAAAGCATTATATTATTTATTCCATAATATGCATTTACATAAAAAAAATGTCTAATGCAAATCACATTGTCACAAAACATGCCCGCCCATCGTTTTTAATATCAAGGAACAAAAGCTAAAATAAGCAGGAATACTGAGCTGAGCAAACTAAACCAACAGTCAAAATAGGCACCATAATGAGTGACAAAAGCACAGTAGATAAGCTTTAATGCCCAAACAAAGTTCAAATCCTACAAGCTGGTATAGCTAGCTTTCCAAAAAGCCAATCATCACACCATATGGTCAAGTAACAAGCTGGAAAAGGGCTTATGAATAAGGGACAAGAGCTGTGGTGTAGGGGAACCTTAGTCCAAACAATAACAGGATGCATTCGTATATATATCACTGACCCAGGAAATATGGCATATTATAATAAATAGGGAAATATTCAAAAAGGCTCAAATATCTGGTTTTTTCCTTGCAAGTTTGTGAACTCTTCATTCTAATAACAGGATGGTGTAGCTCATGAAGTAGTGAATGAATGTGAAAAGTTAAAGACTAACGGTTTGGATCTTTATGCACTTTGTTATTCAATTTAACATCTTTTGATATATAATAAGGAAATGCAACCATCTTAAAGTTAGCGTATCTTATTGTCATAATCTGGCCCATGCTAAAGTTCAAGAGTGACTGTGAAGTTACACAGGTGCTTGAATCTGCCATGCAAATCTCATTGAGCTTTTTCTTTTGTATTGTATTTTGTGTGATGAAGGCAAGCCGACCATGCCAAAAAACTTGGAGGAGGATACGTGGAAAGTCTTGAAGTCTGTGATTAGTTCCTTATTTTTGAAACAGATGGTCTCTTGTGACTTAGAGAAGCTTTGTTAAGTGGGTTAAGCTGCTAATTCTTTATTTACATGTGGTATGCATTTACTTTCGACTGACTAAATTCCTATTGTTATAGGCCGTCAATGATCTTTGCTTCTGGAAGATGGGAGTGAATATAAGATTAGCTCTTCTCACCCGAAAAGGTCAAGATCACAGCCGAGTCCTTTTTTAAGGACACTGTGAAATGCATGGTCGGTGGGATCAGATATATTGAGCCTATAAGCTTATGAAATTGTCTTATTTTTACATTTAACTTAGTTATTAAAGTATGCATGTGAACCCTAAACTTATAGCACTTTTATATGATAAACTGAACACATGATACTCTTTTTGTTTTCTAGGCAAAGATACATCATATAAACAAAGAGCACGTCTGGTGCTATGATGCCTGAAAACGTCGGGTTCTTTATTTTCACATCTTAACATATAAACTTGGTCTTTACTTTTATTTATTTTATATTAATGCATTATAGTCGTTGTCCAGAATAAGTATGATGAGTATGTTGTTGTCCAGGATTAGTACTCAAGGAATCTGGGACCGAATTGGGATCATGCACCTTATTCTTCGGATGTACAAATCGTAGAATAGTCAGTTCTATCTAAATATATCTTAGTTAAGCGACTATGTATTCTATCTAAATGTATCTTAGTTAAGTTACAAATCGCAGAAAGCATACATGCTTTTAAGAATAACATACCCTTTTGACATCATTGGATAGGCCTAAATCATAAATAGAATTCTCTAAAATACAATGTGTGCATGGAAAATGGGACCGTGAGTAGCACCGTCTTTGATGTTGAGGTACTCATCTCTTCTAAACATCCATTTGTCCATTTTTTTTTTATAGCAAAAGTCATCAAACAACTCCCCACACAATATGCACACACATTGATTTTCATCAGCAGCTTCTTTAGTTGGTATTAGTTTCACAACAGCAAACAAGTTTAATAATCTCGCAGTGCTGGGGCTTTGGGTAGGGTTAAAAGCTTATGTGACGGTGTGTATATGTAACAGGCATGCTTATGGGTCGGTGCAGGCTGCAGTAAATGAGGGTCTGCATTAGAGTGAGAAAAAGTGAATGGGTTTGTGAGGAGACGGTTTAGGTCGGGTTGGAAAAACATAATGTAGCGGTTTATGGGATGCGCTTGGGAAAATGGTTATTATGAGGAATTTGAATGTGGTTAGCCAAACCTTTTGACTTATAATACGCCTACGTTGGGTAAGTCACAGTAAATGTGTTTTCCGGAGTACGCGGATATATTCCCTTTTATAGAGAGATTCAAGCTTCTGATATGTCATCACTTGAGGCCGCGCTGAATTGTGACGAAAAGAGGTTGAAGTTAGATAATTAGCACCAAAAGTAAGAAACAATCAACTCTACCGATTCTGTTTTATACTTATGAAATAAAAAGTTTCAAAAACAAAATTATGTTCGCCATCGTATGTTAATAAAAATGGTAGTTACACACATTTTCACAAGTAATGCGTCAATTAATTAAACTACGAAAGGTGAACGCACTTTTCCTTAATCTTTATTTGCAAGTAGATCAACCAGTTAACTCTTTGCACAATCTACTCAAATATATATATATATATATATATATATATATATATATATATATATATATATATATATATATATATATATATATATATATATATATATATATATATATATATATATATTGTAGTGTAATGTTTGTTATCAAAATTAACTATTGCAAAAATTAACCATCTTTGAACCATGAGTATCATATTGATTCTCGCAATTTTTTAAGGTACATTGTTAAAGAAAGTATTTTAAAGTAAAATACTTTAAGCTTAATTGAGTGCAACTGAATTTTCATGGTAAGGATAGCAACTTCTCTAAATAATGTGGAGATTCTTTGTTGTGATAAGAATGATAATTACGCAATATCAACAACAAACAATGAATACAAAGAAGATTTATTTCGCATTTGAGTTTATTTGGTAGTATACGTTGTTCTTGCGGACCACTTTCGAAATTTTTTTCTCTCATATTCGATAAACATAAGAATTGTTCAAAATCTCCCATTAACTAATACCAACAAAATAATAATTGAGTGCCCGTCCTTAAAAATGAAATTCCGTTAAGTAACATTATCAAAAGAAAAATTATAAGTCATGCCCGCCCATCGGGCGGGCTTAGAAATCTAGTATATATATATATATATATATATATATATATATATATATATATATATATATATATATATATATATATATATATATATATATATATATATATATATATATATATATAGGTATGGGTTAAAATAAAAAGGGCCTTATAATAAAAAGTGTAAGAAGGATTGTGAGGGCGACATGTGTCACCCCTATGCCACATCATATGACACATGTCACCACCCCCCCCCCCCCCCCCCCCCCCGCAAAATTTTTTTTTCCCGCCAAAAAAAATTTCTTTTTAGGGCAAAAATTTTTTTTTTCCCGCCAAAATTTTTTAGTGCATCACAGTTATAAAGTTACTGCATCACAATTATAAAAGTTACTACATCACAGTTTTAAATTTTAGTGCATTAAGGTTATAAGTTACTGCAACATAGCTGATGCACTAAACTATTAACTATGATGCAGTAACTTATAATAAAGATGCACCAAAACTTAAAAAAGAATCGTATTTTAATTGTGATGCAGTTACATACATATATGATGCATAAAACTTATGATAATTCAGTTTCTTTATAACCATGATGCAATAACTTTAAAACCATGATGCAGTAACATTAAAACCATGAATGCAGTAACCGTGATGCAGTAAAATCATAATTGTGATGCAGTAAACGTGATGCAGTAACTTTATAACCGTGATGCAGTAACTTTATAACTGTGATGCACTAAAAAATTTTGGCGGGAATTTTTTTTTTTTTTTTTTTTTTTTAGAAATCTAGTATATATATATATATATATATATATATATATATATATATATATATATATATATATAGAGAGAGAGAGAGAGAGAGAGAGAGAGAGAGAGAGAGAGAGAGAGAGAGAGAGAGAGTGAGTGAGGATCACGTGTGGATTTTGGATTTTAGTGCGGATGTACGGACAGATCTGGACCGTCCATCCAGATCTGATCTAGATCTAATCACACACACACGCTATTATCGCGGTACCAATTGACCATGCAAATGATTTTTTTAATTTTTTTCCTTTTGAGGGCTCCTTACTATTGTTGTCTTCTTTCATTTTTTTATTTTTTCAGATTTTTCTGAGCACTTTTTTGTTTTTGTGATTATGAGTCTTACCACGATATTAACAATATTATGAGTTGTAATGTGATATTAACGATATTTACTTAAAAAGTTACTTTGATATTTGTAAAAAAACTTAATATCATTGTTTTTTTATTACGATATTAAGAAAAGTTACGGTCATATTAAGAAAATTAACTTTGATATTAAGAAAGCATGATAATTCTGGTGATATTAACGATATTATGATACGGTGATATTTATAAAACGTTTATATTATAAAACCAACCGTGATACTAAGCTTTTTTTTTTTAATGTAAAAATGAACCGTGATATTAAAAAACACATGATAGTTACGGTGATATTAACAATTTTTATTAAGAAAAAGTTTTTATGATATTAAAAAAGTTATTGTGATACTAAATTTATTATTAAAAAAAAAGTTTATGTGATATCAAAATCTGATTTTGACTTTTTTACAAGAGTCAGATTTGTCAAGATCAGATCTTGACTTTGTAAAAAAGTCAAAATCAGACGCTTAACTTTAATAAAGTTACACTTTTTACCCCTTGGTAAAAAAAACAATTACATTTTATTCCTTATTAGTACTTTTCACACAATACACCTCGCTTTTTGGAAAAATACAGTTTCTACCCTCAGGTTTTATTAGAATCGACTGTTTTAGCTTTGGTCCGATAAGTTGGCAGATTTGCCAATTTTGGTCCCTTAATGATAATTTTTGCAAAAAAAGTTCTTGGTTAAGTTTTTGAAAAAAAAAAAACTTTTTAGTACCATAAAAGTGGTATTTATATCTTATAGAATCCTTCAAATTTAGATTTGATAGTCAAATGTATCTCGTCCTTTTTTCTAAATTTTACTGAAATTTTATTTAAGAAAAACCTTTGGGCTCGTTAGCCCAATCTCAGGCCCAAGTGGCGTTTAGTTTGTATAAAAGGGGTGCTCGACTAAGATTTGGTTTTGGCTTAGTTTACGTAGCATTAGGCCGCGTATATTTTTCATGTTACATTAGTTTGGTTTAGCTTGGATCGAAGAATTAGAGTATCGAAAAATATATATACATAGTACGTGTGAAAATGAAATTGTGAGCCTTTTTCTAAGGGGTGTCGAGGCGTGTAAATATATAGATATACTAGTATAACGAGTGTTTATCAAGTTTAAATGGTTTCAAAGTAGAATGCATCGTGTGAAAGAAACGTGATATGCATGATATATGTAGAGTAGGAAAATGAAACGGGAAGTGATGACTTACAACACCAAAAGATGGCAGGGAGTCCAAGTGGTACGAGACAAGAGAACAAGCAAACGTAATATCCTCTTCATGTAGTGACCCTCGTTCCAAAATTTGTTACCCAAATAGTTCTTAACCCAAAACCTTCGTGTGTGTGCCTTCCTTAGGTCTCGACAGTAAGTGAAAGAAAGAAAGAGTTTTTGTGAATTGAGATCTTTGTGAAGTGTGAGGAAAATGCATTTAATATGGGTTTTTATAGTGAAAAATTGGGTAGTTAGTAAGATTTACATGTGATTATGTCCTTGGATGTGTCAATCGATTCAAGACAAGCATGGTTCAATGGTTAAGAGTTGTCATGTCGAGTTGTGGTCTTGAGAGGCTATGATGATTTATTTGATTTGTTTAGTACTAGGTTAAGGTAGTTTAGGGGGCATGTGATTGTACTATGTAGATTAGTTTAAGTAGAAAGTGTTTGTGTTGTTGGTTAATGAAACACTAAATCTTTTAGGTAATGAAAGCTTAGGATGTAGTGTCTTGGCATGTTGGTTAACTAGCTCCATAGGTTCATGTAGGGCGGCTTATGTGTTGGTTTTGGTTAATCTCACACGCAAAAAGCAAAGACAATGGGGATGGTTTTCATGTGTCGATTTACAAGGAAATCCAAGGAAATGAATTTGAAACTTGAATATGTTGGTTTAGTTGTGTTTCGTGGTGCTATGGTCTGTGGTAGTCGCGTGGTATGTAAAGGACAAGAAAGAAAATTAAGCGTGACACGTTTTATGAAGTGCACGAGCTGTGCTCGTTGAGTAAATTGCAAATCAAGATAAAACAGCCATTGGGCTTGGCGAAATCTCGGCCCAAAAGTAAAACATAGAAACAAAACTTAATCTTTGGGCTTGGGGTTGATGTTCGGCCCAACAGGATAGTAAAAGAAAAGAAAACTTGGGCTTAATGTGGTGAGCTTAGATAAGCTAAGAGAGTCTATAACAACAATAATTAACAAACTTAAGCAAATTTTGCCAAATTCCTTAAAATTGCTAAAATTGAATTTAATAAATAAAACTTGAAATTAAAACTTGATGGAGTTTGTATTACATGAAAATAAACTGAGTACAACAGATTTTGAATGAAAATTACAACTGAATTAGAAATTATATTACCTACGATTTAATTAAACTAAACCTAAAACTAATACTACTTCACCACTGCTTCATTCCTCTTTTGTAGACATTTCCAGGGTTTGTGGGACCCACTGGGGCATTTCCCACCAATCCTTAGCCCTTGATTATGTCTGATCAATCCAGGCCATTTAAAATGCCTTTTTGCGCCAAAAGTCGTGGGGGGTACTGTGGATTACTTGGAGCGGATTTTAGGGCTTTAAATGGTTGTTGGAGTGTTATGGAGGTGGAGGTGTGAGGTGGAAAGGTGGGTGATGAGGTGGAAGGTGGTTTTGGTAGCAGCGGTGGTGGTGGTATGGTTTGGGAGGGAAGGCGGTATAAGGGTGGTGGTGTTTGACTTGGGGTTGACCGGGTTTTATTTAATAAAGGGTGGACTGGGCTGGGATTGGGCTTGGGTAAAAGAGAGGGAGTGGGCTGGGGATGGAGTTGGGTTTGGTTTATTTTTGGGTTTAGTAAATATAGGGTCCGGTTTGGTTTAAGTGTAATAAATCACAAGGACCTAAAATGTAATTAATTGAAAGATGAAGGGCTGGGTTTGGGATTTATTCAAAGGTTATCACAAGGACCAAACTTGACAAGGTTGAATAGTACAAGGGTATATTTGATATTTTTCACTTTTGAAATACCCGGGGGACTATTTTTGCCAATTCACCAAACTTCAGGGACTGATTATGCAATTTCACCAAACTTTACACCAAGGACCATTCCTGCAAAAGATTATTAGTACAAGGACAAAAATTGATTTTTCTCAAAGTTTTTACATCCCAGGGACCATTTCTGTCAATTTCCAAAGTACAGGGACTAAACTTGTAATTTTGTGAAACTTTTCACCAAAGGACTAAATATGTAACTTTATGATTAAAAAGGACCTTTGGTGACATTTTCATGTTTTTAGAATAACCAGGGACTAGTTTTGACAATTTTTGAAACTTGAGGGACTGAAACTGCCAATTATGCAAACTTTGTACGTTTTTCATCTGTTTTTGCATATTCTGCATTTAAAACATATAAAACACACCTTTAAGATATTTTAAGTATTTTGATACATATTTGAGTGTTTTTGTATGTTTTGGCAGCTCAGATTAGTATAAAATGATGAGTATTTAGACACTCATCAGTGCACAACCCAAGTAGAAAAGAAAAGAAATCTAGCGGGCTTAGGTAAGTCGTAGGCCCAAAACAATAAGGAGGTGTCGGTGACTAATGCACTCGTAACTTTAGTTTCGACATCGGTGTTGGTGTGTAATCCATGAAATATAAATGGTGTTGTTCATACGTATATATATATATATATATATATATATATATATATATATATATATATATATATATATATATATATATATATATATATATATATATATACACACACTTATATATACATAGCCAAATAGTAATTTTGTAATAATTAATATATATATAAAATTATATATATAAATATATCGGTGTCATTTCAAGGTGTCGGGTCGCAAGTGGGAGTTACCGGTGTTAACCTCATTGGGTGACATCCAAGAGTGACTACAGGTGATACTAGGTGACAAACATACGGTGACCAAAGTGATCGGGTGTCAAACAAACGGTGTCTCATATAAAAATTTCAAATTTGCCCGCAAAAATGGCTTAGATTAGAATAGTATCGATAATTAGCATTAATAAATGACCTGGGATTTTACGGAGTATTACAGTACCCACCCGTTAGATTGGATTCGTCCCGGAATCCAGAGTTGAATCGGTGCTCGGGGTTGTCTTATCGAATAGTTGTGGGTATTTGGCACGAATTTGATCCTCGCGCTCCCAAGTGAACTCGGGTCCTCTATTAGAATTCCATCTGACCTTAACTATGGGAATGCGACTATGCTTTAGTCGTTTGACCTCCCGATCCATAATTTCGACGGGTTCCTCAACAAAGTTCAACTTATCGTCGATTTTGATCTCCTTCAACGGAATCACGAGGGTTTCATCCGATAAACACTTTTTCAAATTTGACACGTGGAAGGTGTTGTGTACTCTGCTGAGCTCCTCAGGGAGTTCAAGTTTGTATGCCACATGACCGATCATTTCAATGATCTCGAAGGGTCCAACGTATCTTGGGTTTAACTTTCCACGTTTTCCAAACCTAATCATCCTTTTCCAAGGTGATACCTTTAGCATGACCCTGTCTCCAACTTGAAACTCCATTGGTTTCCTTCTCACATCGGCTTAGCTCTTTTGCCGATCCCTGGCGGCTTGTAATCGTTGTCTAATCTTTACTATTTTCTCGGTGGTTTCAAGGATCAACTCGGGACCTGAGAGTTGTACATCTCCAATCTCGGCCCAACAAACTCGTGATCGACACTTTCTTCCATAAAGTGCTTCAAACGGTGAGGCCTTAATACTGGCGTGATAATTGTAATTATATGAGAATTCTGCTAATGGTAGGTGCTTATCCCAGCCTTTTCCAAAATTGATCACACATGCCCGAAGCATGTCCTCTAGGGTCTGAATAGTCCTTTCACTTTGACCATCGGTCTGTGGATGGTAAGCGGTACTCATATCTAACTTAGTTCCCAAGGCTTTCTGTAAAGATTGCCAAAAGTTAGACATGAAACGGATGTCTCGGTCGGAGATAATAGAAATCGGTACTCCATGCCGTGAAACTATCTCCTTCAAGTATAAACATGCAAGAATGTCCATATCATCAGTCTCTTTGATTGGCAAGAAGTGCGCTGACTTCGTGAGACGATCGACAATAACCCAAATAGTGTAAAATCCACCCGATGTCTTGGGTAATTTCGTAATGAAATCCATTGTAATCCTTTCCCATTTCCACATTGGTAGCTCTGGTTGAATCAAAAGACTGGATGGTTTTTGATGCTCAGCCTTTACTCTTGAGCAAGTCAAACACTTACCGACATACTCTGCAATGTCAACTTTCATGTTTAGCCACCAATACAACTTCTTAAGGTCATGATACATTTTGTCTGAGCTAGGATGAATGGAATATTTAGACTTATGAGACTCATGCATGATGAGGTCTCGTATTCCTCCATACAATGGAATCCAACTTCTGTCTTGAAACACAGCCTTCCATCTGGTTTCTTGACAAATCCATTCGTGCTTTCTGGCATGCCGTAAATCTTCTCGTGCGGTCTATTTTCTTCTTTAAGGGCCTCAGCTTGAACTTCAATAATTTGAGACGGAAGTGGTGATCTAATTGTCATTCCAAATTATCTAACTCTGAGGGGTCTAAGTCGTTCCTTTCGACTCAAGGCATCTGCTACAACATTTGCCTTCCCCGTGTGATAACGAATTTCACAATCATAATCACTTAATAACTCTAGCCATCGACGTTGCCTCATGTTCAACTCCTTTTGATCTAAAATGTGTTGAAGACTTTTGTGATCAGTGAAGACCGTACACTTCGTTCCATATAGGTAGTGTCTCCATATCTTAAGAGCGAATACTACCGCTCCTAATTCTAGATCATGAGTAGTATAGTTCTCCTCGTGGGGTTTAAGTTGTCTAGATGCGTAAGCGATTACTTTAAATCTTTGCATCAATACGACACCCAAACCTTGGATTGATGCATCACAATATACCACGAAGTCCTCACTTCCTTCGGGTAGTGCTAATATCGGTGCTTCACAAAGCTTCTGCTTCAAAAATTGAAATGCCGATTCTTGCTCTTCTCCCCAGTCAAACTTCTTATTTTTCTGTGTTAACTCAGTCAAAGGCTTAGAAATCCTTGAAAATCCTTCAATAAATCTCCGATAGTATCCGATAAGACCTAAAAATTTGCGTATCTCGGTAGGACTCGTAGGTGACGCCCAATTTTTAACAGCTTCGATCTTGGCGGGATCAACATGAATACCCTTACTGTCGATAACATGCCCAAGAAATTGTACCTTCTCGATCCGAAAATCACACTTGGAAAATTTGGCGTATAATTTCTCTTCTCTGAGTAATGTTAGTATAGCCTTTAAGTGTTTTGCGTGCTCTTCCTTACTACGTGAATAGATAAGGATATCATCGATGAATACAATCACAAACTTATCCAAATAGGGTTTGCACACTCGGTTCATTAAATCCATAAATACAGCGGGTGCATTTGTTAGACCGAATGGCATTACTTGGAATTTGTAATGGCCGTATCTCGTCCTGAAAGCCGTCTTAGGGATGTCTTCTTCCCTAACCCTCAGTTGGTGATAACCCGATCTTAAATCAATCTTCGAGTAGACACTCGATCCTTGTAGTTGATCAAATAGATCGTCAATCCTTGGCAACGGATATCGATTCTTCACCATAAGTTTGTTCAACTCACGATAATCGATACACATCCTGAAGGTTCCATCCTTCTTCTTTACAAACAACACAGGTGCTCCCCATGGTGATGAACTTGGGAGAATAAATCCTTTATCTGACAATTCCTGCAATTGCTCAGATAGCTCCTTCATTTCCAACGGTGCTAGCCTATAGGGTGCTCGTGCTACGGGTGCTGCTCCTGGCACCAAGTCAATTTGAAATTCCAATTGACGAGTCGGCGCAAGCCCAGGCAAGTCCTCAGGAAATACTTCTGGAAAGTTCCCGACTACTGGCACATCCTCAAGTCGCTTCTCCTCCGACTTCTTCTCAGTGACTTGGGCCAAAAAGACTTGACATCCTCGTTCGATGTACTTCACAACTTTGACGCAAGAAATGATGCTTAGACGTATTTTACTTCGCTCACCGCGAACAATCAGGGTTTCATCATTCAGAGGGATGTGAACTACTTTCTTATCACAGATGATTTTAGCGCGGTTCTTGGATAAACAATCCATTCCTATAACGACGTTGAAACTACCAAGTCTAATAGGCATAAGGTCAATGACGAACGGTGTGTTTAGTAGGCGTAGGGTGCAACCCCGTAGTATAGTGTTAGTGCTCACTAGCTTTCCATCAGCTAGCTCAATTTCGTATGTAGTGTCTAGTTTGGTTGGTGTAATTTTAAGTAGAGGTGCAAGAGAAATAGATACAAAACTTTGATCGGCTCCAGAATCAAATAAAACTTTAACGAGGCGGTTGTTTAGAAAGAACGTAGCCATGACTACGTTAGGATCTTGTTGGACATTTCCATCTCCCAGCATGTATGCTCTCCCACGTGCATTGTTGTCTTTGTTTGGGCACTGACGCCTGTAGTGTCCTTTCTCTCTACAACAGGGCATACTATAGCCACGGGTTGCAAGTTAGCTCCTGTAGCCTTGCAATCTTGTGTCTTATGTCCAGTCCTTGAACATTTCCCACACTTAGCATAGCAGAGTCCAGTGTGATGCATCTTACACTTGTCGCAGAATGGGGCAGGTCCAGCATACCCAGCATTCTTAACCGGTGCGGCGACATAAGCTCTGACAGCTTCCTGTCGTCGGTTTTGTTGGTTGTGGTGGGTGTTTCTGTCATGGTGATAGTTACGGTTGGGGTTACAGTTGTTGTTTCTGTTGCTGTTGTTGTTGTTGTTGTTGTTTTTTGTCTTTCGATCATCAAACTTCCTTTTGTGATCGTTGTTTCCCTGAGCAGAGTTACGCTTAATCTCCCGGTCTAGCAGTCTTTGGGCAATAGTCATTGCTTCTTCCAAAGATTGGGGCTTCGACGAGGTAACGTTTCCCTCAATGCTCCTAGGTAGTCCCTCAATGTACCTTTCCAATAACTTTTCCAAATCAGGAACCTTCGAAGGGCAAAGTGTGGCAAGCTCCTGAAATCTCCTATCATAAGCCCTGAGATCATTCCCTTTTGCGACCAATAGGTGAAACTCATCTTCTAGTTTCTTGATCTCTCCTCTAGGGCAGAATGATGAGGCGAAAAATGAACCGTTTTTAGGGGGGCATTTAAGCCCGGAATTGAATTTATTTGATCAAATATTGCCCTAAATCGTTCCTATTGTGATTTTAGGCACTTTGGGAGTGAATTCTAGAAAAGGAAGCATTTTGGACGTTTTTGGAGCATAAAAGTGAAGAAAACGGCAAAGACTTAATTTTCCATGCTGGGAACAGTACCTGACGGCGTCAAGAAGGAAAATATGACGGCGTCAAGAGCAAAATCCATGACGACCCAGAGAAAACCTGAAGGCGTCAAAAGTAGGGCGTCAAGAGTTATTTTGGTGACGGCCTGAAGAAGGATTACACATGACGACGTCAGACCCAGATCTAGGCAGTCCGAGAACTTTATTGGCGGCGAGATGACGGCGTCAGAAATTTACTCTTGATGCCGTCACCTCACAAAATCTATATATACTTTTCTATTTTTCATTCATTAAGAGAGGAACTTGTGTGGAGAATACTAGGGCCGAACCTAATAAACCCTAGGTCATTTGTAACAGTATTTTCAAGGGTTTTCACCCCTTAAAACCTTTCATGTTCAATTAAGATAAGTCTTATTTCAATTCATTCAATATGTCTATGTGTTGTTTGAATATATCTTATGCTTCTCTTGATTATAACATGCTAGGCTAGATCTTTCATGTGTTTGCTTAGATGTAATGAAACCTAGATGTTGATTATAGGTTGATTGCTTGTTTATAGTTGTAATGGATGAATGATTTCAATGTTAGGCTTAAGAAAACTGGCAGATCTCCATTGTGTAACTTGCTTGAACGTCTTAAGAAACATGAACCGATGTGTACTAGGTTTTTATGATTGTATTTAATGCATGAGCGAATTCTAGTGATCCCATGTTAGGGGCTTCTTAGCCGGCTCGACATAGGAGTGAAGTAGGAGCTTATAGGATTGGGGAAGTAAGTACGCCACCCCATGAATGGTATTAAGGAATACAATCCGTCATCCACGCAACTGTAACAAGTAATTAACCTATAAAAGATATCTAGGGAGTAGTGAAATCTAAGTAAACACAATTCTCCCATATATTGCTCACACCACTAGTATAATTTAGTTTATTTTCATTTTTATTATTTTATTCTGATTGCATCTTAGTTATTGGGTTAGTTGACTAGCAACTAATTCCGCCCACTCTTCCAACAACCGAGATTTTTATTTGCTTTTATAAAACATAAAAAATTATAAAAGGAATCATCCCTCATCTCTAGACCTAGTCTTTAGGCTTTCTAATCCTAGCGACACTATTCCTAAGTTGAACGATCAATCTCCTGGTACTTGTCACTATACTATACTACAACGATCAGGTACACTGCCTGGTGGGGGTTGTAAGCTTCTCGAGAACCCTCGAGAGGTAAAGCCTGGTGCAATTCCTACGCATCAAGTTTTTAGCGCCGCAGCCCGGGGAATAGTTATTGTCTAGGTTAGGATTTCTTTTTATTAGGTCTACTTGCTAGAATCCTTTTTAGTGAGATTTTATTTTTATTTTTAGGTTTTCTTTAGTCTATCTTTTTCTTCGTGCCTCTGTTAGTAAAATAAATTCATTGACTATTCCGTGGACCATTATGGAAAACGTGAATCCACCCCTTTCCCCTAGAGAAGTGGCTTTGTTACGTGAACAAATTGAGAGTGAGATTAGGGAACTTAGGGAGCTTAATAGGTTGATTAAGGTTGAGCTCGACCATGCATTTAGTGACCTAGCGACTGCCTTGTATTCAAATAAGGACCCAGGGGCTAAAGATTTTGAGGATGTTGTTGAGGAACTTGAAGAAGGGGAGATTGATCCAAAGCTAGATGACTATTTTAATCTATACTCCACTAAGGAGGAGATTGCGTACTATAATAATCTTATTGATAACCCTCGACCTCCTTTTACTAGAATTGAACCTAAGATAAAGAGAGGCGATCCTAAGAATGCTAAGATACCATGTATGATTGGGTATAGACATATTGACAATGCTTACATTGATTTTAAATCCTCAATCAACATTATGTCCTCAAGTGTCTATAATGATATAGTGAAAACAAGACTTAGACCTAGAAGATATCCCAAATACCCCGGTGGAGTTTGTAACTTTGTCGGGAGAATTAAAGGTCTACATGTCTTTGTTGGGAATTTTACTTATATCACTGACTTTATGGTTGTTGAAGATCTTGCTAATGTTATTGATTGTCGCTTATCCAATGTTGTGTTTGGTAAACCGTTTGTTGAAGAGTCCAAGTTAGAATATGATGAGATAGAAGGGACAATCCGATTTGCGAGTAACACAGATAGGATCACTTATAGGATGCCTAATAGAATGAAAGAATTTCGTTTTGTGCCCCGATTTGATATGGATAACATTGGTGCTTTTGAGGACATCAATGAAGAGGATAAGAAAAAGGGCATGGATTATGTATGGGAAAAGAAGATGCTTTTCTACAAAGATTGCTTGACTCTAGGACCAAAGTATAAAGTCGATAAGGAATTTACCCATAAGATTATAGGAGCGATTGAGAAAAAGGTGGTTGGTCTCTATAAAGAACATTTACAATCAGAGAATGAAACCAACAATGAGGTCACGTAGTAACCCATGACCTTGAGTCTAGCTACAAGACTCGTAAATAAAGAAAAGCGCTTCTTGGGAGGCAACCCATGTTTTGTGTGATTTTTATTTTGTTTGATTGTTATTTGCTTCCGTATGCATGCTTTATTTTTATTGTTGGTAGATCATGTTTCAAACTAAAATGGTGAAAATACTTTATTTTGTTGTTTGGCTTAGTCTTAACTTCATCCAAAGGTATTTCGCAAAAAGATAAGTATAAGGGGAAACCCCAAATATGTTTTTAAGAAACAAACTCGATCATGATTCTCCACAATATTAAATGAACATGTATATTCGTATTTGTTAGAGTCAAATGCTTGTATCGAGTCATAATGATGTTTTGCAGGATTTTCCAGGAAGTAGGACGAAGTTTTTTCAGAAATTTTCCGGAAACTTAACATAAGAATTTTTGCAGGTCACTTCTGACGGCGTCAGGAAGAAATTCCTGACGGAGTCACGTGTAAAATTCTGGAAATTTTACCAGTTTTGTTTTTCTAACGGAGTCTTAAAGTTCTTGTTGAATCTTTAGTTTTATAATCTCCAGGAGATCTGCAACCATCATTCCACAAGCATTATATCTTATTTTGTTTTCTAGGATTTGTTAGCATATATAGATTGCCGCCGATTTTACGCGAGGTTGCCTTGTTTATTTTCTCGGATTTAATAGGTTATATAAGACAAGAAGATGATTTATATTCTGGAAGAGAAGCTTTGATTGTTCATTTTCTTGGAGGAAGATCTAATCTGGTTACCATATTATCCATACCGAGCGAATCAGGGGAGTATTTGATTTCATTGTTTTACCTGTTTTACTTTTACATTCTTTACTTGAACATTGGGGACAATGTTCATCCTAAGTGTAAGGGGAGGGTAAAATGATGATACCTTACAGATACACTTTCGCTTGAGTTTGTTTGTTTGATAGTAGGTACGTAATAAAACTATGAGAAATACTTGTTAGTGTAATTTTAGCACCAAATTTAATTTTTTTTACAACATTTAGGAGTGAAACTTTAGCATAGCAAGCGTCTCATGGATAGGAGATTGTATGACTAGCACAAAACCGTACCATTCAGAAAAATTTTCCACCCAAATATGTGAGGTTCGCCTTTAGATTTGATAGGAAAAGCATTTACTATTAGTGCTTATGAGTGTACCGGTAGCATTTAGATTCTAGAACTTGCGTTAGTGATGCATCCTGAGACCGCTAGTGAGACTACATTCGTGTAGTAGGATTTACTACATGATAAGAGGCATTAGGATCACCCTTGTGTTAAACCCGTATCATAATTACTTGACCATTTAAGTCATATTACTTGGCTAGTAAAGTCAACTAATTTTTCCCACACCCTTAGCGTTGTACTCATTTTTAGTACACGAAACCCCTAGTACACCCCTCCGAGCCTATCTTTTCGTTTCTAACTTTAAGCATCTTACTTAAAGGAAGAATTTGTTACACCCCATTTAAATGTACAACCAAATCGCCTTAGCCTTCCGTGTATGCACTCATCTTTGGTGCATTATTGTTATTTGTTTAAACCCTTAGTTAATTATCTAATTGATTACATGGTTGCTAAGTCGAGTCATATCCTTGTACATATTGTTTTGGGACGATTGGGACTCATGGGTAAAGTACTAATGTTATGGAGTAATGGGGAAGAACATCATATATTACCCCCATATGTACGTTAATCTTATAAGTACTCCAAGTGTTTTGATTTTCTTAATTCGAGTCATTAGATTAGTTTATTGTAAAGTATGTAAAAATTCAAGTGTAAGGGGAATTTTCATTCCCTATGATGTAATATTTTGGATGGTAGGGTAAGAGTGTATGCAAAAAAAAAAAAAAAAAAAAAAAAAAATCGAAAAATCGAAAAAATAAAGAAAAAAAAATATAGAAAAAGAAAAGAGAGAAAAAAAAAAAACATACGGACTACCATCCCGTTTCATTCTATGTTTATTTTATGTTTTTGTTATTTTTCCTTTATTAGCTTAAGTCGAGTCTAGTCTTGGCTTAGCAACGCCATATTCTACATGTAATTAACCAAGATTATTAACTCGCCACCAGTAAAGATTGCCTATATCCAACAAAACCGTGTATTTCATATCCCTATACCTAACGTTACAACCCTTTAAAAAGACCTCTTGGATAGTTTATCCTAGGTGCTTAAGCCATGTGGTGGAAGTTTGATCCTTTCCCAAGAATATGGTAATCTATTTTGCTATGACAGGTAGTAAGAGATGTTTTCCATTTCCATATTGTGATATTACTTTATTACACCCGAGAGATGTGAGTATCTAAACACTATTTGTGAGGTGCTAGTATATGACCTCCGTGCTTATCTTCGGTCTTTAGTGGAACGATTATTTGTTGTAATTACTTTTATATTAGTGTTAAATGACCCCTAACTTGTATTTTGATTATAATAAAAGCGCATTTGCTTGAGGACAAGCAAATCTCAAGTGTAAGGGTATATGATGAGGCGAAAAATGAACCATTTTTAGGGGGTCATTTAGGCCCGGAATTGAATTTATTTGATCAAATATTGCCTTAAATAGTTCCTTTTGTGATTTTAGGTATTTTGGGAGTGAATTCTAGAAAAGGAAGCATTTTGGACGTTTTTGGAGCATAAAAGTGAAGAAAACGGCAAAGACTTAATTTTCCATGCTGGGAACAGTACCTGACGGCGTCAAGAAGGAAAATATGACGGCGTCAAGAGCAAAATCCATGACGACCCAGAGAAAACCTGAAGGCGTCAGAAGTAGGGCGTCAAGAGTTATTTTGGTGACGGCCTGAAGAAGGATTACACATGACGGCGTCAGACCCAGATCTAGGCAGTCCGAGAACTTTATTGGCGGCGAGATGACAGCGTTAGAAATTTACTCTTGACGCCGTCACCTCACAAAATCTATATATACTTTTCTATTTTTCATTCATTAAGAGAGGAACTTGTGTGGAGAATACTAGGGCCGAACCTAATAAACCCTAGGTCGTTTGTAACAGTATTTTCAAGGGTTTTCACCCCTTGAAACCTTTCATGTTCAATTAAGATAAGTCTTCTTTCAATTCATGTCTATGTGTTGTTTGAATATATCTTATGCTTGTCTTGATTATAACATGCTAGGCTAGATCTTTCATGTGTTTGCTTAGATGTTGATTATAGGTTGATTGCTTGTTTATAGTTGTAATGGATGAATGATTTCAATGTTAGGCTTAAGAAAACTGGCAGATCTCCGTTGTGTAACTTGCTTGAACGTCTTAAGAAACATGAACCGATGTGTACTAGGTTTTTATGATTGTATTTAATGCATGAGCGAATTCTAGTGATCCCATGTTAGGAGCTTCTTAGCCGGCTCGACATAGGAGTGAAGTAGGAGCTTATAGGATTGGGGAAGTAAGTACGCCACCCCATGAATGGTATTAAGGAATACAATCCGTCATCCATGCAACTGTAACAAGTAATTAACCTGTAAAAGATATCTAGGGAGTAGTGAAATCTAAGTAAACACAATTCTCTCATATATTGCTCACACCACTAGTATAATTTAGTTTATTTTCATTTTTATTATTTTATTCTGATTGCATCTTAGTTATTGGGTTAGTTGACTAGCAACTAATTCCGCCCACTCTTCCAACAACTGAGATTTTTATTTGCTTTTATAAAATATAAAAAAATACAAAAAGAATCATCCATCATCTCTAGACCTAGTCATTAGGCTTTCTAATCCTAGCAACACTATTCCTAAGTTGAACGATCAATCCCCCGGTACTTGTCACTATACTATACTACAACGATCAGATACACTGCCTGGTGAGGGTTGTAAGCTTCTCGAGATCCCTCGAGAGGTAAAGCCTGGTGCAATTCCCACGCATCATAGAACTTCTTCAACATCTTTTCCTTAAAGTCAGCCCAGGTGATCTGATTGGCTTCCTCCACACCTATCTTCTGAGCAGTTGCGTTCCACCAAGACAACGCATCTTCCAACAATGTTCCAGTAGCAAACAAAACTCTGCTTTCAGCGGCACAACCGCTCCTCACAAACACAGTCTCAGTTTGCTCAAACCATCGAGCAAGCTCTGTCACTCCTTCAGTCCCTTTGAAGTGAGATGGCTTACAAGCTATGAAGTCCTTATACGTACACTTCCGAGTCACAGAGGACTCGCTTTCTGCAGTAGGTCGGTTGTTGCTACTTGATCGCGCAATTGCAGTAGCTTGCTCTTCCAGAGCTGCAGCAACGCTGTCGGCAACCAATTTCTTGATAGCAGCTTGAGTCATAGCAGGTGATGCGGTGGTAGTTGTGGTTTTCCTAGGGGCCATGATTCTATAAAATCGCAAGTGTATAAGTAAGAATCCCAAACATCGATCAATAACAAGAGAAATAACATAACCAAGCTCATAATAGTCGAGATCATCACAAAATGTATCACAATCACACCATGAATACATACATCAACATAAACCATATCATTCATAAATAATCATCACGACATGTAACGACACACATGGAAATTATAATGAATCTCAATATGGGAGCATAATATAAGATCAAACAACCAAAACATCATAAATCATCTTCAGTACAGTACAATCATAACCAACATAAAGTTTTAATAATTTGAATTCATTGTTACAAAACAATAAGATACAACATTATTAATGCCACATGAGGCAAGTTAAGATGTCTCTGAATGTAATGATACGTCATAGATCTATGAAGCTCCAGGTGCGCCTCCTGATCACCTCTCTAGCTCTCTGATGATCCCGATCATCTCCAACATCTCTAAATATCTGGATCTCTCTCGGGCCTGAATCTCCTCAATCGTGACTGACAGAGTGTGGATAGTAGCACTAGATGCGGCCAGCTCTTGGGTCTGATGCTCCAGTATCTGCTGTGTGATGATCGCAATCTCTCTCAAATCCTCCATCTCGTGTCTCTACACATCTAGTCTATGACCGAACTCAGTGATAGTAGCCTGTGCCTCCTCGATCTCAGTTCCCATCATCTCAAATACAGTCTCTAAAGCTGTCCTGTGCACAACGAGGTTCTCGACCTCCTCCTGCATAATCTCAATCCTCTCCAAGGATATATCCTCTATAACGCTCAATAGCTCATCAAGACGATCCTCATGCCTAACCAACCTAGCAGCTAGTAGAGGAATAGTATGATGTATCGGCTCCCCAGTAACCGGTAACACCGCTGAAGAGCCCTCTCCAAGCTCAGCAGCCCTAGGTGATCCCTCAATAAACCTCCATCGACGAATGCACTCCAACAAGAATGACCATCGGCGGGCATAACCAACCTATGAATTCCGGGTGAGGTGGTGGTCTCAGTAGGAACAGATGATGGAGATGGAATAGGTAATGAAGCAGGTGATGGTGTCGGCACAGTAGTAGTCTGAGAGTAGAAAACCATAGGTGGTGGCATGGGTGGTAAAACCTCAGAAGAGTGGGGCGCGGTGTAAGTAGGCAGCATGTAAGGATGTGGCTCAGATGGTGACGGAGATGGTGAAGGTGCTGGTAATGCCACAGGTGTCAGCTCTGGCACAAACACAGGTGGGAGTACAGGTGTGGGTGATGGTACAGATGCAGGTACTGGTGGTGGAACAGTAGAAGCAGGCAAAATACAGACTTGTTTTCGAGCCGTGCATTTGCGGGTAAAGCTATCATCATGGTATCGAAACAACTCTCCAAAAGGATCGGGCTCAAAGGGCTCAAGGGTCCTCACTCGCTTGCATCGACGAGTCGGTGCAGGCGGGGATGGTGGTGGGATAGAAGCAACAGTGTCAGAAGTATCAGAGTCAGAAGACTCGTCATTAGCATCTGAACCGGAATGGTGACTAGCAGGTGGTGTAGGACGATCATCAGCCACAAGAAACTGCTGAGACGTAAGATACTGATCATACAGGTACTGATCCTGTGTCATAGGTCCATAGACAGGACAAAAAAGAGGCTGTATAGCAAAAGAATCAATGGGTGTCGAAGCAACCTTACCCTCCTCGAAGGGCTCAGTCTCTGCAGATGGAACAGGAGATGGAATGACAGGTGATACAGGTAGGGTGTCATGGGTGTCTCGGGTGTCGTGGGTGTCATAGTCAGATAGGTCAATGGTAGGGAAGGTGGATGATGTCGGCATTACGTCATCGCTGTCAGACAAGATAATAACCGGGGGCGACATGATACTGTAATATCCCAAAATAATAGTAATATAAGTCATTTATTCAACATAATGCTACATGCACAGTGATCATGGTGCCACAGTGAACTCAGTGTGATGAGTGCTAAAAATCAAACCTTAAAACATGACGTTGGCAAGCGCTGGCACGGAGGGCACTTCGGTGATAATAGTTTGTTTAGAAATCTGGTGTGGTTATAGTCAAATGTTTTGAAAAATCATTTGGTTCTCTATAACCATGGCTTTGATGCCAATCTGTAACACCCCGAAAATTTGATAAGCAGCGGAAGTCTAATCGGGGTCATTACAGTTTAGTACACAGTCATACTCATAGAAAACAATTCAAAAGATAGTAAATATCATTCCATGAAAACTCAAGTAGTCAGAGTTACAAACATTATCCAAATGTTAATTGTTTCGCAAAAGAAGTGATGAGTTTGAAAAGAATGATATAATTATTGGAATAAAAAGAGAGGTCCTGTGTGCCCTTTTGCCAGCTCCGTGCCACCATGCCTGCTAGTTTCCTGAGATAAACATGCTTAAAAAGTCAACACAACGGTTGAGTGAATCCATAGTAGTTTAAATAGTAATAGTGTGAACACAAGTCAAGTATTTGAAATAAACAAGCCAAGATAGATCGGTCTTGACTAAATTGGTGTCATATTGCTCCTATGCCTCACGAAACGCAAGCCTTAACATCGTATCGAAATATCATGAAGATAAAAATTACCTACACCACGAGGGGTGTAGATAACAAAGGGGCCCTCGGTGACAGAAATGTGCAAAATTTCCATGGTACCTCGAATATAGCACACCTCCTGCCAAATACTCACTTTGACAGAGATGGGCTGCCGTTCCAATAGATCTATTAGCTATATTCGCGCTCACTCGCAAGTGATTAAGGTTCGTGAAATGAGGGACTTGTTGCATAGGTGTTAACTTAGGCAATATCAGGTAGTAATAGCATACAGAAAATACTTGTGTTCGATTTATAGCATGTATCGCCCCACGGGGTTTAGAAATAATTAAAAATGTGGGACCATGAACTCACCTGACAGGTGTGTAAATCACAACGGTGCTCAAAGTGACGGTGTACTGCTACGACTAGCAATGAAATTCCTCCGACTTGCGACCTATATATCTATTACCATCAGTGCTTTAGATTCGATTCGTAAATGACATGTAATATGTCTCGAGTACGGTGATATCCATTCGGGTGTCTTAATATATTCCAAAATAACTTTACATAGTTATTTATAACGTTGATACGAAT